>OX376213.1:6516637-6948238 GCA_947363905.1 Lithophane semibrunnea | reverse complement strand
GCAACCCCTTACCTACCCCTCTCATTAAACACGACGAAAACAAAACACAATGCCTTCCCGCCAGCAGAAACTTTTCGTCTGGCGTTTATAGAATTCGAATTTCAATCTTCTGTAGTTTATTTTGCTTATACGATACGCTAAGCTTGATTCAGAACTATAGATCATGTTCATGTTTTTGGAACTAGAAACTCAATGTTGACGTGAAAAAGTTCAATTTAAATGTTACCAAATTTTATTTAGGACCTTGTACAATTTGTACCTAATGACGTCTTTGTGAAACTGTGTTACCAAGTAATAAATATAATGCTATATCGTGGATTTCTCTCTTTGGAGGATCGTGCAAAGTGATACCCAAGTAAAAAATAATATTCGTATAATGAATTTTGCACTGTATTGTGCAACGAATATGGCATGTGTCATGAAAACCTTTCCTGCGCCAAACGCGAACAATCCCCTTCGAAATATTTGAAACATGTGAAAAAGAGGCCGGGTTCTGTACAAAAGAAATAAATGTAGGATTGTCGGATTCACCACTAAAAGAATTGACATCTATTCATCTATGTAAATGGGAGCCAAAGTACCAAAGGGACTAATTATAACAAGGGCCCGAGGTACGCGCTCAGTACCTGCGCTGTGTTTTGGGCGCGCGCCCGGCGCGTTTTGGACGCTCGTCAAACGCAACAAGATTTCCACATTTTGTTGTAACTTTTGAACCGTGTTTCTTTTAAGTTTATTAGTAATGCGGAGAAAATGACAAGGAAAAATAGTGAAAAAGGAACTCGCATCCAAGCGTCAAGGGCACGGTTAGGCTTCATTTACGGAGACGCGAGGAGTCACGAGTGGCTTTGGGTGGCGCGGCTCGCACTGAATTCAAACATATAGCGTTGTATGAGTGCGTTTACGGAGACGCGATTTTACACGCGTTTGTTTGAACTGGAGCGTTTTTTGCGGCGGAGCCCGCGAATGGCATAGCCGCGTCACACGCGGCGTTTCATCACGGCGGCGCACGCAGCAGCAATGCCCGCGACATACCTTCTCCCAGTCTTATTTGTAAATCGTACAACGGAGATGCAAGTTGAGAGTGGCAAGTTGCGACATGTGCAGGCCTAACGGCGCCCGGCATGGGCGCTCGCTTAGACTGCAGCGCTTGATATAATTCGTTACATAGGAATTCATACAATTTTATTGAGCGCCCGAAACGCAGCGTACAAAATACGCGTCTCGGGCGCTTGTTATAACTAGTCCCTTAGTAGAAAGTTTAGTATGGTCCCTCTTTATAACTGTTGAAATTGTAGCTTTGAAAACATGCCAAGTTGCTTTAGGCCTCATTTACGGAGACGCGGGGCGTGGCACGTCGCGTGCAGTGTGGCGTCACGCGGCGCGTCTGACGTTATTTCTGTTTACGGTGCGGCGGCGCGTGTAGCGGCAGTTATCATCCCACGCGTTAACATAAACATATGGCAATATACGTCTTGGTTGTCGCTGCTTTTTTTTGGGGTTATAATATATATTTTTGAAATGTGCTAATTAAAACCTTTCATTTGATACCCAACATGGTATGATTAAAAAATATTTTTTGTTGTTCATGATATGTCACCTAGAGGGCGCAATTTTCAATTTAATGTGTCTTCATATAGCCTTTGACCAGCGGACGATCTAGAAGCTTCAAACGATACCTCATTTGTCAAATTGTGATGAGTCTTTTAGAAGATAATATGTGGGAACAGACATAGATAAATACATAGAAACCGGTCAAAATTATAACCCTCCTTTTTGCTTCGCCGTAGTCAGGTAAAAACTAAAACCCAACTACGACAAAAAAGTCAACTAAAGAGATATAAACAAGACATCACGGACAGACAAATTAAAAATCCGGAGTCATACGGAATCTGTTCGAATTCGTTCGTTATACCAATAACCGAAGAATAAAGGTATTATTCTAAACAAGTTTTATTTAGGGGCGGTCAGTCGCTCCAATTGTTCGTCTAAGGGTCACCTTACAAGAAGTTTGTCAAAAAAAGTGGGAGTAAACGAATTTGGATCCTGAGTAAATCGCAATAAGATTTAATCTCCAGTGCGAACTTTCAAATGAACGTAGAATGGGCTCGTTGGCTATGTTGTAAATTTTCTCCGCCAGAAAATTCACCGCAATACAGAGCAATGGCGCTAGTTTTACCTACTTCTTTCTATACTCCGTGCTACTATACCAGTCAAAAATCTGTCAAATAAAATGTATGTCATCTTGAGTTTTCAAATATCAACATTGAATTTTATATGTTTATTTAGACTCGGTATTTATTTATTTATCAATCAATAACACTTGTAATATTCGTTTTGGAAGTGGTTTTAGTGTTTTTTTTATGTTTTCTATGTCTCAGTTTCTTTTGTGGAATGTGATAAATTACGAAAATATTATTTACGAAAATAAATAATATCTCAGCGCAGCTAAAAATTTGAGCGTAGTCCTCTCGTCTCAACAGAGCAACGCCGACTGATTTGTGAAACAAAAATATGCTTGAAGTTCCCGTAATGTGCGACGGAAGATGGCTTCTTCCACGAACTAAGAACGTCGTAAGTCCTACAAGCTTTGATGCGTAATAAAACCAAAAATAAAAGGAATAAAAAAAAAAGCCTACACAATTTTTTTTGCCTTGTTTTAATACATATAATCATCTAATTTTTATCATAATAGGCATTAGCATTTTAAGTACAAATCGAAAATACGTGAAAATTAGAGGTAACTTCGTGATATTTTTTTATCGAGAAAATTTTAATATTTTGTGTTTCTGTTCCACAAAAAGTTTGGAAATATCATGTAGTTACTCATACTATTTTTATTTTACACCTAAGTCTTATCAATTTCATGAAAAATCAAATTGAAGACAGGCAATTTTGCTTACTACCCGCCCTTAAGTCCCTACTCTAGACACGCGCGGTGGCGCGCTACACTAAAATGTTGATCAAAGAATATGCAGGGGCGCAGACATGCGCACGTAGGTCGCCATTTTTGCCTACGATTCTTGTGCCTCATTAGTGGTAGATGCAAGGCTGATATTTGTATAGATCGATACTTATGTTTGTGCGTATACGTATATTTTATGTTTTGAACAGGACATTATTTTTAGCATAAATGTGGAAGAAAACTTTTTACAAAAAAAAAAACAACCGACTTCACAAAAAACAATAAAAAAGTGAAAAATAACTTTATTTTCGGACGTCGGTGTCTTTGCTGGTGTATTTACATAATTGACGGAGTAATCGCGTAACATACATACCAAAAAAAAAAAACATACAGTCGAATTGAGAACCTCCTCCTTTTTGAAGAAGTCGGTTAAAAATATATTTACAATGCATGTGCTCGAAAAGAGCGTTTTCCAGGCAGCCAAATTGTGCGGAAAGAGCCACTTTTTCGCAATGGTGCTTTTTACTTTTCAGTTTTTAGGGTTCCATAGTCAACAAGGAACCCTTATAGTTTCGCCATATCGGTCCGTCTGACTCTCCGCGGCTTAGCTCAGAGACTCTTAGTACTGGAAAGCTGTAATTTGGTATGGGTATACAAATAAATCACGCCGACAAAATGGTAAACCAAAATGAAAAAAAAAAATTGTTTATGGTGTCTATGCCGATAGTGACATTAAAATGTAAATCCGGATGGCGGCTGGGAAAATTTTGTTTTGTTTTAAATCGTACGTGATAAGGAACTTCGTTCCTGACGGGGGTCCCCCGACCGCACACGTTGATGTTATTACCTACTTTCGACATAATGTGATCTAGATTTTCTAGAACAATTCGTAATTATTTTGTATATTTTAATATGTGTTATCTATAATTGTCCGTTTTTATTCATAATTTTAGTAACTGTAATTGGATGTAACACCGGTGTAATTAAATAAATAAATAAGTAATTATTTAACTTCAAATACGAAAGAATGAATAAACAATCGCTCACCAGATGATTACAATAGTACATTACTATTACTGTCGCAGCCTGCAACTGACGCATTGATGGACGATCTTGAAAATGTGGACCGAGGCACACATAAGTGAGTTCATCAATGCTTGGTTGCGGCCAAGACTTAAATAGTACTTTTCTCAAATATGCGCAGAAATTCAAACAGAGTAAATTATAAATTCCAGAATCAATGTCGGACCATGATAATTTTTCACGCGCCCATATGTTCACTTGTTTATTCTTTTAGGGAAGGTGCGTATTTACGCGACCAGGTTTTTACTTGTAAGTAGGTACTTACGCCGAGCAAGTGCCGACCCGAAATACTCGCAAGACTTCAAAATATTTTGCTCCGTCGACTCTCGACGCGATTCTGCTCCTTATTTATATGACGTTACGGATCAATGTTCTGTGCAAATATTTTTACTTTAAAGGTTTGGAAGTTTTTTTTTTGTAGACGCAATTCTGCTCCTTATTTATATTACGTTACGAATCAATGTTCTATGCAAGTATTCTTTCTTCCGTACATTACTTTTGCGGCCTGCAACTGGGCTATTGATGGACGATCGTGAAAATGTGGGCCGAGGCAAAACCGAGGCACACATACGTGAGTCCATCAATGCCTGGTTGTGGCCAAGTCTTGTATAGAACTTTTCTCAATCTCACAATGCGCGGAATTTCAAACTAAGTAAATTAATTATAATTTCCAGAATTAATGACGAACAAGGATAATGTTTCACGCGCCAATATGTTCATTTGTTTCTTATTTATTTTAAACGGGTTATTCCCAAAGTACCCCATTCTTTTGATCTAAAAAGATGAAAATCTCATACATTACTTCCCAAGTTACTCCAAGGAATTTGTATTATTAAAAAAATACTTATTATTTTATTCCCATTCTGCTCCATAAGTATCTTGAATTATTCTCAAACTACTCCACCGATTATTCGTTATCAATCTTCAAACTGCTCCATAAACAGCTCTATTTGCAAAACAAATCGAAATTTTAATAAAATCTTTTCTCAAACATGCTTGGAAATTCTAGCATTATTTTTATAAACTTCTTCGAGATAAATCAAAATTGCTGTACTGGTCAAAAACAAGTGACGATGCGGTCAGTGTGTCGTATTTGAAAATGGAACGAACTTTTTACTTCAACGCGCAACGCATCAAAGATTTTTAATCAATGGGACTCACGTTACTCTTTCACAAATGCGATCATGATCCGTATTGGTAAGGTTGCACGGAACAATTTCCTATGAAAGTATTTTTTTACGTTTAGGTTTAGAAGTTTTTTTTTTGTAAACGCTATTGTAATCTTTATTTCTATAGAGTTGAGGATCAATGTTCTATGCAAGTATTTTTCTTCCACCAAGTCTTGGTTGGAAGTTGGAAGTTGGACGTAACCTTTTTTGCATACGCGATTGTACTCCTTATTTGTATGACTTTACAGATCTATTTTCAATGCAGAAAGAAAACACTTGAAAGTATTTCGAGCCCTGGTTTTTGGCACTGGTGTCTAAAGGTGGCTTGGCCCTGGTACCTACTCGATTTTACATAATAAAATAAATAATTTGTCTTTTCTTTCAACTGCGTAGTAATTTTATCTTATCATTAATGCACTGTTTTTAGGGTTCCGTACCCAAAGGGTAAAACGGGACCCGTATTACTAAGGCTTCGTTGTCTATCGGTCGGTCTGTCGGTCGGTCGGTCGGTCGGTCGGGCTGTCGGTCGGTCGTTCGGTCGGTCTGTCGGTCCATCGGTCGGTCGGTTGGTCGGTCGCCTACCCTACCTACCTACACTCCCTACCTACCCACCCTACTTACCTACCTATCCTACCTACACTCCCTACCTACCCACCCTACTTACCTACCTATCCTACCTACCCTACTTACCCTACCTACCTACCCTACCTACCCTACTTATCTACCCTACCTACCTATCCTACCTACCTATCCTACCTACCCTACCTACCCTACCTACCCTACCTACCTACCCTACCTACCCTACCTACCCTACCTACCCTACCTACCCTACCTACCCTACCTACCCTACCTACCCTACCTACCCTACCTACCCTACCTACCCTACCTACCCTACCTACCCTACCTACCCTACCTACCCTACCTACCCTACCTACCCTACCTACCCTACCTACCCTACCTACCCTACCTACCCTACCTACCCTACCTACCCTACCTACCCTACCTACCCTACCTACCCTACCTACCCTACCTACCCTACCTACCCTACCTACCCTACCTACCCTACCTACCCTACCTACCCTACCTACCCTACCTACCCTACCTACCCTACCTACCCTACCTACCCTACCTACCCTACCTACCCTACCTACCCTACCTACCCTACCTACCCTACCTACCCTACCTACCCTACCTACCCTACCTACCTAGTATGGACCATACCATAGTTGGGAAAAGGCTAGGCAGATGATGACCTACATAAAAACCATATAAACAAAAACAGTATGTACGTAGAAACCGCAGCACTAATAGCTTTATTATTTACTAGCTTTTGCCCGCGACTTCGTTCGCGTGGAATAGTGACTTCCGGCAGATTTTTGGTTTTACCCACATAGTTCCCGATCTCGCGGTATCTCTTCAAAAACGAAATGTGGAAGATATTCTAGGGAACTCTTTAATCGAGATCAAACTAAACTTAGTTAACTTACATTATACAACAACCAGACAACCCAACAAATAAACCTTTTAATCGACAAATACAACGGAACCTATTTTGAAAACAACCACCAGACAACCCAACAACTAAACCTTTTATTTACCAATTTTAAATTTACGAAACGATCAATTCACAATTCCACGACAGTACCGAAGCGCTCGGCCGATACCCAACCAAATGCGTGTAACGAAACCATAGCGCGATCTATTTCGATCCCAACGCCATCTATCGAGCATAGTGACAACTCGGATTATTTATCTATACTCCGTTCGGGCATTTTCTTTGTACTAAAAGTTTTATTATATTGATATTATATTTTTCATACCTTTTTACTATTTATTTACATTTTTCCGATGAATTTTCAGTACTGAATTGATGCCGACTCTTGACCAATAGATGGCGCTGTATGTCCGGAATAAATTTTATTTTTTATTTTATTTTTTGTAATAAAAACTATCCTATGTCCTTTCTCAAGTTCCAAACTATGTCTGTACCAAATTTCACACAAATCGGTTCAGTAGTTTAGGCGTGAAGCAAAGACAGACAGACAGACAGACAGAAAGACAGACAGACAGACAGAGTTACTTTCGCATTTATAATATTAGTTTGGATGGATGCTTTCCACGCGAACAAGACTGCAGCGAGCTAGTCTAGACACGCACACTATTGTAATTTATTCGTGATTATTTGCACTAACATACACAAACGTAAGTAGTCGGTCAATAGCCGGCGCGGAGCAGCGAGCGACACAGCCGTCCCGTCTCAATGCTAACGCGCGACAGCCGCGCGCGCCCGCGCAGAGCACCTCTGAACCTGTATTTCTAAGAGGGGTAATTAAAAATAAATAAAAAATTGTTTAATTTACATTTCTGCTCAATACAATCTGTAGTACTTCTAACCATCAATTTTTCAGTATAAAAATATTTCCAAACATCAAAGCCGTTTAGAAGTAGTAGGGAAATATTAGCCAAAAATTGCATTTTGTTAAATATTTTTTAAGGCAAAAGTATTAGTCATACGAAAAAATTGCTCAATACAAAATGTTGTACATGAATCTATGGCAAACATATATTTTTTTCAGATCTTTTAACCTAGCCGTTAATGAGGAGTAGGCTTTTTAAAGTGACCGTGTTACGGTACTATACGGGACTAAGCGCCTTAATAGTCGACCGTGCGTCATGTGCCACGGGTAGTAGTCTACTAAGTACTTCCAGACTGACTGTCTTATTGAATGGGCTACACCCTGTAAACGAGAATTTGTGATTCGTTTAATTGATAAGTTAACAACTTTATATGTTACCTTAACCTTCATTTCATTACATTATTTCCTAAATCTTAAGTCATACACGTGCGGCCAACAACAATAAATAAGGCACAAAGGTTTTATGGACAATAATTATGACAACAGCAAGCTAATAAAATGACATAACTGTTTAAATTATGAAATGACCATGAGTTGATGACTGTTATTTTAATAGAATGACATGTTATGTATGAGTTTGTGGCGGCATCTACATCGCCGGATGCGAACTACGCGTCACATTGACGTCGCGCAAAATCCTGCATCGCGCGAGCAAAATATGTTGCGCCGACCACAAATACATTTGAATAAGGGCAGGAGATTGATGACGATAGTAGGTAAGTGTCAAAAGTGTAGTGTTACCCAGTGAAACGCCTGCTAGACGGTCGCCAACTGCATCCCGACAGACGTGGCCTTGGTGGTTTATAACCGTGTTGATGATGGTTTACTACCAAAGAAACTAGTCTGCCGGTCGTCAACCAAGGTTATCTCTGTCGGGGACGCAGTTGGCAACTGTGTAGCAGGCACTTAACTGTAACTGGGTAGCGGAGGTCAGATAGGCATTCTTCCAGGTAAACTATTGGTATTTAGCTGCATCCGATTAAACTGGAATTGAACCCAAGTGACCCCAACATTGTTAGGAAGAAGCATAGATATTAGTTAGGTATTTATAAGTTAGTAATTTTTGTAGTCAAATGAATGACTATACAAACTTTCAAGGCATAAACATAACAGGAGAATCATGGTTTTATTTTAAATAAACAGCCGGTATGAGTCGGTAGTGATGTCAGTACTATAGATGTATTAAATATATTTATAATATATCTATGGTCGATACTTCTGTCGGTCAATGACAGCTGCATAGTACATAACATACATTTACAGCTGCGAGGCCCTAATACGAACGCGCGACCTAAACGAAATAATTCGAACGATATTTTATTTAAAAAAAAAAATAATTAAAAAAAATAACCAGAAGACAGTATTTTGGTTTAAATTGCGACAAGCACTAGGTCTAATCCAGCGAATAAATATTAAATTTTTGACTGATTTTCTATACAAAAACTGTCAGGCGTCAATTTTATTGCCCGAATAAAAAATATCTGGCTTTGGTTAAATCGGCCCTTAGTATCACCCATAGATAAAGATATGAATCTGAGTTATATGCCAAACGAGTATTTTCAATTTTATAATCATTTAAATTCACGTGGGTGTTTATAATCATTTAAAAGCACGAACACAGGCGCGACACGGCAGCGCGACGCGGCAGTGCGACGCAACTCTAGTAGAACAATTTCGATAAAAACCTTATGGAAATTCTCAACGCACCATCGCGGCATCGTCGACGTCGTCGCGTCGCCGGCGCATCGCGCCTGTCTTTGAATTTGAACGATTATTGGAGCCTTTACGTTTACTCCGCACACGCGTACTAGGCCCACTGGTCGACGCTAAACGCTAACCAAACTGGTTAGGTTAGCTTTGACCCACCATAGCTAAGCTATACTTAAGTGTTAGATAATCTATTCTATGACACTCAGGTTATTTTAATAAAGTGTTTATATGCACGAACGTGGGTGAGTATCTTATTGATTGGTGGGGTGATTAATGATAATATTTTCTTGAACGAATTTCGGTCACGGCGGCTAAATATCAACGTAAACTAACCTGTGCTGTGCGCAGGAGCTAATACAGTGCATAAGTGTGTGGACAAACACATGCACTCTTTTGCCCTCGCTCTGTCATGTTACCAGACATCCCGCGAAGGTCGTCGCTCCACCTAACGTGACTCACACAACACGTCTCAACAACAAAATTTTTAGTTATTTTATTACAAAACTAGCTGCTGCGGTTTCACCCGCGTAAGTCTCGATCCCGTAGGAATATCGGGATAAAAAGTATCATATGTGTTAATCCAGGTTATAAACTATCTGTTTGCCAAATTTCATCCAAATCCATTTAGAAGTTTTTACGTGAAAGAGTAACAAACATCCATCTATCCATCCAACCATACTTACAAACTTTCGCGTTTATAATATTAGTTAGGAAGTTAGGATTAGGATTAGGATTAATCTACAAATATACAGCGTGCATCAGAAAGGTGTGGTCAAATTAAGGATGTGTACAGACCAGGGATGTGGCGGATTGCGGGAAAGTCCGAAATTGCGGGAAAGTCCGAAAGGGATACTGGGACCTTGGCAACAGGCAACTGAAGGAACACGGGTGGGTTTTAGTCAGTAAAAGTCTGACACGCCCGTTTCATCTGGTGGATGAAGCGGTTCCATCATCGTTATCGCTGATAGAATTTCACTTTATCTAGGGCCTCTGACCACATTTTTTCTGAGAAGTACATCCATCTATAATCCTTACTAATATTATAAATTCGAAAGTAACTCTATCTGTCTGTATGTTACCTTTTTCTAACATAACCTAACCTAAACCACTGAACGGATTCCGATATTTAGATGGCATCCCGGGGAAGGACATAGGCTACTTTTTATCGACATACCACACGGGCGAAGCCGCGGGCAGAAGCTAGTGTTTTATAAGTAGAAAATGAAAGTAAAGTAAACTATTGTTTCAAACATCAATAGGAACTATGTGGCATTGTTCTGTGTGACCCGTCAATGATAACAGGGGTGATTGATAACGGAACTGTGGAGTCCAATGTGACAAATAGATTGTTAGAAAGTAACTTATCAAGTTATCATACATATGCATAAGTCGAGTTTATTTATTTTAGAGCACATCGTTAAGGATGATCAATATTTTATCATTACCTACCGTCATAATAAATATATTGGCCTTACGTCATTATTTTACGTAATTAGAGCAGATGATCGCATATAAAAAACCAAAAGAACAAGCAGTGGTATTAACAGAGACCGCCAGGAATACGCGGGGCGGGGTGACGCCGCGCACCGCCGTGAGCGTTGACGAATGAGCGCCCCGCGGTTCCTCAGTCGCGCCGCGTACAAACCTAAACACAGCGCGCTACAGCGGTAACGGTCAAAATATGTTTATTATGATAACATCGCTTGTATTCACCGATGAAGTATACAGACTATTATTGTGTGAGGTGTACGAGTATCTATTATAGTTCACCCACATTACTCCAGTATGTAGGTCCTGCGCCTGATTTCTACGGTCGTGTCGGATTGCCGTCCCATCGGACTCTGGGAGAGTCTGTTGTACCGAATCGAAAAAACACTTTTTGATAGTTTATCTAATTATAATAACTCAAGAAACCAAAGATACATTTTTATCATTCTAGCCCGTGAGCCAGCCTTGGGCTAGGCTGTCACTGTGACCCTATCTCTTCCTATTCTAAAATACAAATTCCTAGACTATTCGAATCAAGACTTTCTGACCTGAGTGAGAACGAGACGGAGTGGGGCGCTAGCGGCTCTAAAGCGTCGAAAGGTATAGGTAATTGCTTTTTACGGTGAAAATAATGGTAATTTAAAAAAAATTACACACATAAGACCTGCTGTATAGTTAGTTCGATTATCATGCAAAGTTTCATGATCTAATTTGAAGTATTTTTTTAATACCAGCGGTTTATAATTCTGTGCAGAGGTAACTTTGGGATTTTTTTCCATCGAGAAAATTTTATGTAATCGTGTTTTCGCCTCACATAAGACCATCACCAATCCTCACTTTAACACCAGCATCGATCGACCAGCATCAATCCTCAACTTTAACATATATTTATTTCAAAATTAATGCTGCAGTATTTTCGGCATAACAAAGGATCATGCTAAGCAATTTGTGATTGGGTGTCCCCGCTGTACAATTGTAGGTTGCTTATTGCATAAATCCTTACAGTACTTACTATGGTGACTCAGGCATCTCTAAACCTTGGGCGAATCCACGCTTTTACCTTCCAAGTATTAGATATTAACTTCAACAATATATTAGTGCATCAGCACGGAATCGAACCCGGCAAATTGTAAAGGTCACCGCTGCACATGTCGGCACATTAATTCATATCTCTCTTGATTATTTAAGGGCCTTCATAAAATTATCATGTATCATCTTCTCTGCAGATTGATTAAACTCGTGATGGCTTTAATGAACGTGAAAAATGATATGTTATGATGTTATAACATCAATTTCTGCCACCAATTAAGCTTATTACCACTATTCCCCCCTGAGAGAATATGGGGCGAAAACCGGACCCTAATATAAAAATCCAGAAATCCCCCTTATCATTTTGGTTTATTCCACTTTTCCCCCATACAGATTCTGGGAAATGTGACCAAACACGCGCGAGACGAATTAATCGCAGTAACTAAGCTAGGCCACTGCGACTACATGGGTTAGATTAGGTTAGAACAGTGACCAACCGCGCGCGAGCCGAGCGACGATTATAACGGGAATTCTAGTCATTATTTTTTAAATTCCAATTATGCCACATAAGGGGACTTTCAGGGTGGATTTGTAGAGTCACCAATTACCCATAGAATAAAAATAATCATAATCATAAATCTTTATTTATCTCAACATCATATTACAGGCAAATCACGTTTTTTGTATGGGAGCCCCCTTAAATATTTATTTTATTCTGTTTTTTAGTATTTGTTTTTATAGCGGCCACAGAAATACATCATCTGTGAAAATTTCAACTGTCTAACTATCACGGTTCATGAGACAGACGACAGACAGACAGACAGCGGAGCCTTAGTAATAAGGTCCCGTTTTACCCTTTGGGTACGGAACCCTAAAAAGATGATCAACAATAGCATCCAAGACTCCTTATAATTCTACTCACTCACTAACTGAAATCGAGCGTGAATATTTACAACATACGGGTAGATCCCTTATCCACTGATCAGATTATGACGTACTTTACTACTTATAAAACATAGTCCTCCGCCGCGTCTGTCTGTTCGCGATAAACTCAAAAAATACTGCACCGATTTTCATGCTGTTTTCACCAATGGATAGAGTAGTTCTCGAGGCAGGTTTTCACTACATTATTATAAAAAAACAAAGTCCTCCTCCGCGTCTGTCTGTTCACGATAAACTCAAAAAATACTGCACCGATTTTCATGCTGTTTTCACCAATGGATAGATTGGTTCTCGAGGAAGGTTTTAGTATACAGGCTGTAAGGGTAAACACTCTTGACATTCAAACCATGGGTTGTTGACTTAAATATAAAAATAAATGACCGAACACAACAAAAAAAATACGTTTTTTCATTAAAAGATTTTTAAAAGTTTCTATCCGAGACCGTGCTCTCTAGCGAAACAGCTGACTGACTGAGGGAGAGGTCGCGCTCGCGGCTGGTCAGGTCACATCCCGCACCCTCCGCCCGTGTTGAGACGCAAGTTCATTGCCCTAGCGCATAGGACAACGAACTTTTGTCTCTTGTGGTAAAATGTAGATTAAAAAAAAAGAAAAAAAATGTTGTAATTTTCCATTGATTTTACGTTCTATAAATGAAACCAAACCACTGGTTGCAAGGATAACGGTGTTCACCCTAACACCCTGTATAATAACCGACATCCACGCGGGCTAAGCCGCGAGCATCAGCCATCAGCTAGTTTTTTTATAAATGGGGCCTTGTTTTAGTCAGTTAATTTAATATTCTAATTGCATTTTATTTTGATCTTCCTCGTTGTCAATCACTGTGTGTGCCTAATGCTAACTAATATACAGGCTGTAAGGGTAAACAGTCTTGTCATTCAAACCATGGTTAGTTGACTTAAATATAAAAATAAATGACCGAACACAACAAAAAAAAAACGTCATTTTTATTAAAAGATTTTAAAAAGTTTCTATCCGACACCGTGCTCTCTAGTGAAACAGCTGACTGACTGAGGGAGGGGTCGCGCTCGCGGCCGGTCAGTTCACATCCCGTACCCCCCGCCCGTGTTGAGATGCAAGTTCGTTGCCCTAGCGCATAGGACAACGAACTTGGACAACCCTGTATTTTGTGATTTCATGCGATAAGGAAGCCCGCGAAAAACGCTTTTTTGCAATTTACTAGTCAGTGTCAGGTTGTATGTTGATTAATATGATACGCGACCAGAAAAATAATATGGCTTTACATATAGGAATACAACTCCTCCTTTGTATACAGGGTGTTAGTGTAAACACCGTTATCCTTGCAACCAGTGGTTTGGTTTCATTTATAGAACGTAAAATAAATGGAAAATTACAACTTTTTTTAAATTTTTTAAATCTACATTTTACCACAAGAGACGCAAGTTCGTTGTCCTATGCGCTAGGGCAACGAACTTGCGTCTCAACACGGGCTGGGGGTGCTGGATGTGACCTGACCGGCCGCGAGTGCGACCCCTCCCTCAGTCAGTCACCTGTTTCGCTAGAGAGCACGGTGTCGGATAGAAACTTTTTAAAATCTTTTAATGAAAATGACGTTTTTTTTTTGTTGTGTTCGGTCATTTATTTTTATATTTAAGTCAACTACCCATGGTTTGAATGACAAGACTGTTTACCCTTACGCTTGAAATATATACAGAATATTTAGTTACATATTCACTTTAAAAATAAATCATTATATTAAAATAAAACAAATATTTAAGGGGGGCTCCCATACAACAAACTTGATTTTTATGCCGTTTTTATAGATAATGGTACGGAACCCTTCGTGCGCGAGTCCGACTCGCACTTGGCTGGTTTTTATGTTTATGATTCTTTATATAAATATTTGATACGACCGCGGATCATAATAGATCAACATACAACCTGATACTGACCTGCAAATAGCAAAAAAACCGGCCAAGTGCATGTCGAACCACGCACAATGAAGGGTTCCGTAGTTGGGATGAATTCATCCAACAAACTTCACATTGTAGTTGCAAAAACTTGTTCTCCCATTTTTTTTCAGTCAGAAATTTCTTAGTTGCAGACCGGAGTCTGGTTTTGTGCCCTGAATATGTCAATTGACCTCCTCTTACATACATACATAGGTCTTAAACATAACTGATGGAACGTGTCTGTTTAATATTCTAATTGCATTCTATGTTAGATCTTCCTCGATATCAATCATTGCGTGTATCTAATACTAATGTTAGGGTTTACGTCTATTGCGTAAATACAGCTGGTCTTTGAATACTTATGTAAATAAGTACCGTGTTTCGGTTGCTGATTTATACAGGGTGTTAGTGTAAACACCGTTATCCTTGAAACCAGTGGTTTGGTTTCATTTATAGAACGTAAAATCAATAGATAAAAAGGACCTTTTTTTTTTTTCAAAGAAAATCTACATATTTCAACAAGAATATTTCACCTTATACGCAAGGGCAACGAACTTGCGTCTCAACACGGCGGTTGGCGGGGGCGGGTAGGGCGCGCGGTACGTTACATGACCGGCCGTCAGCTGTTTCACAGCTCTCTCAAGCGCGTATCCATGAGTATCGGGACAGTGACGGATATTTACTTTTTTAAATCTCTTATTGAAAATAAGGTTTTTTTTTTTTGTTACTGGGTCACTTACTTTTATATTTAAGTCAACTACCCATGGTTTGAGTGACAACGGTGTTTTCCCTTGCATACTGTATAAAGCGTGTAAAAAAAACCCTGTCCATTATTGAGGGTGCTGTTAAGAATCATACTGAGAGCCTATTTACATGTGGTTATTTTTTTTGGAAAAAAAAAAACTCACTGCTTTTATTCAATTAGGAATTTTACCGGGTTTATTACATGGGGCGTGGGCGGCAGTCGTGTAGCCTTTTTTTTTTTTTTTTGAGGGTGGGAAATCATCCAATGACTTCTCCCGCTCTGGGTGGAGCGGAAGGGCGTGTCAGACTTTTACTGACTAAAACCCACCCGTGTTCCTTCAGTTGCCTGTTGCCAAGGTCCCGGTATCCCTTTCGGACTAACCCGCAACCCTGGCAGGCATCGGTCCTAGCGGACCCCGCCAATTGTGCTGACATCTCTTTGAGGCGCGCGTGGAACACGACGCGCCATCGACCCGGGCCTGGTCCTGATCGGACGGCGAGCTACCCACCCATTGCTCGCCGTCCGCAAGCCCGCGCAGTCGTCGCCTGTGTCTAACAAGTCATAACAATAAATGACGTCTGCAGTTTGCTAATTTATATCTAACTAGCTTCCGCCCGCGTGGTATGCGACATAAAAAGTAGCCTATGTCCTTTCTCAGGCTCTAGACTATCTGTGTACCAAATATTTTTTAAATCGGTTCAGTAGTTTTGGCGTGAAAGCGCGACAGACAGAGTTACTTTCGCATTTATAATATGTATTAGTAAGGACGACATTGGGGTAATTTTGGTACTAAAAACCTGAATTTCAAATTACAGTAACATTTAAAATTTTCAATAAAAAAAAACACTGTTATTGATAATGCATTACCTACCTATGTTCCCCTTTCGGATCGGACAGGGTTTTTCTTACATAAATAAATAAATGATGGTTATCGACTATCGGTAGTTATTTATTTATTTGGTACAGCATTGCTATTCTTTAACCATTTCACAGTGAAAACAGTGAAGTGAGCGTGGAGTGAACTGTCATTGTCATCGATTTTTACTGATGTTATGACAGTGACAGTTCACTCCAAGCTCACCTCACGTTTTCACGGTGAGATGAATAGCTTTATTAACTGTCTGCAATAATTACCTAATTAAATCCGAACGTTAAAAGATAATCATGATAAGATAAAAAAAAAAAAAAAAATTTGGTGAGTTTTTGGCTTCATCGACTGCATCAGTGGACACTTGAATTATCAATTTAATAAATCAGTTTTTTGTGTAACCTTCATTGACGTCATGGGTCTTCAGAAAAAACAAAAAAAAAAACGTTCTCAACACTCATACTTCAAATAAAATTATAGGCGTACTTTATAATCTACAATAACAGTAAGAGTATGCTTAAATACTGTATTTTTATCGACTCTGACTTCGTATTGAATAAATTCCTGCAACTTCAGCATTCTCTGAGATATTCCAGGCGGGGTGCTAAAATTTTCGAGCTCGCTCCGCTCGCTCTTGCATCCTATATTCTCTTAAAACTTTCTGCATAAGTCGATAAAGTTACTTCTATCTCTGAATGAACGGTCAAAGCGAAAGAACGCCTAACTTATTCGAAGAGGGATGCTAAAAATTTTAATAATTTCGAGCTCGCTTCGCTCGCATAATTTTTTTATGATTTTCTAAAAAAAGACAAGGACAAAATAAAATGTGGTAATCCTAACTCCCCCCGAAATTAATTCCTGGCTACGGCCCTGGTTTCACTAGCTAATTTAGTTTGACCCTGTATCATCTGCCTAGCCTTTTCCCAACTATGTTGGGGTCGGCTTCCAGTCAAACCGGATGCAGCTAAATACCAGTATTTTACATGAAGCGACTGCCTATCTGACTTCCACAACCCATTAACTGGGTAATACGATACCCCTTGGTAAGACTGGTTGTCAAACTTTCGGGCTTCTGACGACCCGTAACGACTGTCAAAGATCCACAAATGACAGCCGGGACCAACGGCTTAACGTGCTTTCCGAGGCACGGAGGAGTCTCGGTATGTAAAGATGGTCCCCCATCCACGGACCAACCCCGGAAAGCGTAGCTTAACCTGATGGATCGACCCGTGCGGCTGTTATTACGTAGCCATTAGCTTCTCCCGACTCAGTTTGACCCTGTATATTTGGAATTTTGACAAAATTATAAGATTACTAAACAAACAGTTTAACTATTGTTAAAACTTACATGTTTTTCACAATCGTAAAATTCACACAATTTCGTGTCATATGAAGAAATTAAAGTTGGTTTTAATTTTCTCAGCACAATAGAAGCTACTACTGGTTAGTGGGAATTTTGTTGATTTTACAACCGTTTTCTGAATTGAGAATTTGAAGCTTAACTTCAAATTATATTAATTTTCTCAAACATGCTTGGAAATTCGAGCATTATTTTGACAACCTTCTTCGAGATAAATCGAAATTGCCGTACTGTTTAAAAACAAATGACGATGCGGCCAGCAAAGTAAGTATGAAAATCCATATCTGTCGTGTTTAGCGGCCAAATAAATTACTATGAAAACATATCTGTTGTGTAATTTAAAAATGGAACGAACTTTTTACTTCAACGCATCAAAGATTTTATTTAAATTTTGATTTGGCTTGCAAATAGAAAGAAGAATAGTACATTACTGTCGCGGCCTGCAACTGGGCTATTGTTGGACGATCGTGAAATTGTGGGCCGAGGGGCCGAGGCGAAGAAAAAAGAATTAATGAAATATTATCGTTGTTCGTCATTTATTGTGGAAATTATAATTAATTTATTAATAAAACCTGCTTTATAGATATAGTTCAGTTATTATGCAAAGTTTCATGATCTAATTTGAAGTATTTTTTGAATACCAGCGGTTTTTATACTTCTGTTTAGAGGTAACTTTGGATTTTTTTTCTATCGAGAAAATTGTATGTACTTAATCGTGTTTTCGCCAAACATAGGTCCTAGCATCAATCCTCAACTTTAACATAATATTTATTTCAAAATGAATGCTTCAGTAATTTTATAACGAAGGATCATGCTAAGCAATTTGAGTTAGGGTGCGCCCTTAATCTGCCTGCCTTTTTCCCAACTACGTTGGGGTCGGCTTCCAGTCTAACCGGATGCAGCTGAATGCATTTGTTTTACATGGAACGACTGCCTAGGCCTAAAACGGCCACACTAGCAATTCCTCTAAAAGCAATCAATGGCCTGAATTTCCAGCTGTAGGTAATTAGCAATTCCTCTAATTTGACACAAAAGCAATTCCTAATGTGTGGAACATTTTACGAATCTCCTTAAAAAACTGCCAAACAGATGAATTAGGTAGTTCGTTATAAGAATCGCACGCAATATGAATTGTCAGTTTGTGACATTTTACGATGATTCATAATATTTTCCTATTACCTATGATTCTGTCAAAGTGACTGTTTTAAGCCCCTTGATTGGTAAGATAGGCTGTCAGACTTGGGCTTCTGACTACCCCTAACAACTGTCAAAGATTTACGAATGACAGCCGGGACCAACGGCTTAACGTGCTTTCCGAGGCACGGAGGAGTCTCGATACTTAAAGATGGTCACCCATCCACGGACCGACCGCGGCCAACGTAGCTTGGCTGTTATTATTTTAAATCTTTCTACCCTACAAAATATAAGGCACAGTGCAGTACTCCGTGCGCATCCTTCGTTTAGAATTAGACACGCGTTCAGCGCGCGCGCCGAATTACAACATACGCCATCAATCATTCGGACAGGTGACACCTAACGTTTAGAGTTAAATAAACTAAGATTAGTGTGACTGCTTGTTTATTTGATTTGTTTAATTATCAATCGCATGCCTTGATAGAGCAGCTGATATTGATAGTTGAGAAGAAGTATTACCGGCCAAGTGCGAGTCGGAATCGCGCACGAAGGGTTCCCGTACCATCATTACTAATATTATAAATGCGAAAGTAACTCTGTCTGTCAGTCGCGGTTTCACGGCAAAACTACTGAACCGATTTAATAAATTAAATTTGGTACACAGATAGTCTAGCGGCTGAGAAAGAACATAGGCTACTTTTTATCGACATACCACGCGGGCGAAGCTAGAAATTTATAAAAATGGCAAAAAAATCACGTGTGGTGTTTTAAAGGAACCTCCTTAAATATTTATTTTATTCTGTTTTCAGTATTTGTTGTTGTAGCGGCAACAGAAATACCTACATCATCTGTGAGAAGAAATTTCAACTGTCCAACTATCACTGTTCATGAGATTCAGCCTGGTGACAGACGGACAGACAGACAGACGGACGGACAGCGGAGTCTACTAAGGCTCCGCTGTCCGTCCGTCTGTCAAACCCTATTACTAAATAGGACAGACGGACCTTTTTTACCCTTTGGGTACGGAACTGTAAAAACCAGCCAAGTGCGTGTCAAACCACGCACAGTGAAGGGTTCCGTAGTTAGGATGAATTTGTCCTAAAAACAAACTTAACAGTGTAATTGAAAAACATGTAGTACTCCTTCCATTTACATTCCAATTCCGTACATCATGTTCGCGTATCTCGTCAAAATGTAGGGAATTTAGCTGTTTTTTTTTGTCATAATTAGTAGTAAAATTACCCCTTAAGAGGAAATGGGGTCGGTCGTTTCTCCATACAAAAAGTCATAATTCGAGGTTGGGCCCTCGTCTATTTCCTCCTCCAATATTGGACCAATTTTAAAGATATTTTATAAATTGAATAAGAAGGATATTTATTGGGCATGTTTTTCTTTTTTCATTAATAGTTGTCAAATTTATAAAGTAGGCCTCTGATGATAGCGGTCTAAACAGGCAATTTTGAGCATTTTCTGAGGGGTCTAGTCTACAGATAATGTATCATCAAAACAGAAAATATAGGGGCATAGAACTAGTTGATATTTATTTTACTATAAAAATCATTGCTCTAAGGTCATAAACCTGAGAGAAAACAGGCGAGAGCGTTTGTATGGAGAGGGGACCGACCCTATTTCCTCTTAATTTAACATTATTATCGCTTGCTCAAGCATTTTTTGTACGAACGAAATAAGCATGCTTTCAATGCAATACACGTACTTATGATAGATTAAGTTACTTAACTTACATTCACTTTACATTGCGTTAGGGTCAAGTTACAGTAAGGTATCATTAAGTCGACCATCCACTGCTAGAGCTGTGATAACTTATAACTTAGTGGAATCAGCCGCACGACTTAGAGCTGACGACGCTGATAAGGTTCCATGAAGACCTTATTACATGGAACTTCATCGTTGAAGAAATGAGGTTGGTACAGTGATACCTACATCTACAGTACCTATTCGAGAATTATTTATAAAAACAGCGTGTTAGGGTAAACGAAGGTGCGGTCACCTCCTTCTGCGAAGCAGTGATGCTCGCGAAGGTGGAGGCGGAACGCGTGAGGGAGAGGCAAAGCCTGCGCCCTCACGCCCCTAACCGCCGCTGCTGGAGACACCCTGGGCGTCGGGAATCCCAGGCGGATTTCCGGCCACCATAGGCGCGGGCTTGCGGACGGCGAGCAATGGGTAGCTCGCCGTCCGATAAGGACCAGGCCCAAGTCGATTGCGCGTCGTGTTCCACGCGCGCCTCAAAGAGATGTCAGCACACCTGACGGGGTCCGTTAGGACCGATGCCTGCCAGGGTTGCGGAATAGTCCGAAAGGGATACCGGGACCCTGGCAACAGGCAACTGAAGGAACATGGGTGGGTTTTAGTCAGTAAGAGTCTGACACGCCCTTCCGCTCCGCCCAGAGCGGGAGAAGTCACTTGATGACTACCAACCCAAAAAAAAAAAAAAGGGTAAACGAAGGTAGTAAGAAATGAGTATATAAAGTGGCGCCAGTGACAGAGAAAAGTTGAAAAGTAATCGTTTGGCCTGGTATGGGCATGTGACGAAAAGAGTGATGAATAATATATAAATGTTGATGGATGGAGCGGGTGAGGAAGGCCAAAGAAAAGATGGATAGATTGTGTGAGGAATGTTAAGAAAGAGAAGGGAGTGAATGATAGCGTGACGGTTGACAGGGGAGAGTGGAAAAAGAAAACGTGTTGCGCCGACCCCAAGTAACATGGGACAAGGGCAGAAAGATGATGAGCGTGTTAGGGTAAACACCATTATCCTTGAAACCAGTGGTTTGGTTTCATTTATAGAACGTAAAATCAATGGAAAATTACAACTTTTTTTTTAAAAGAAAATCTACCTTATTCATACAACTTACGTCTCAACACGGGCTGGGGGCGTGGGACGTGACCTGACCGGCCGCGAGCGCGACCCGTAATGTGTATTTATTCATGTGTTGTGTAGGTAGGAGGGGCGGCGACCTCGGGCGCATATCCATGAATTTGCGGACGGTGTCGGATAGAAACTTTTTAAAATCTGTTAATGAACATAATGTTTTTTTTTTGTTGTGCCTCGGTCATTTATTTTTATATTTGACTGAACTACCCATGGTTTGAGTGACAACGGTGTTTACCCTTGCATCCTGTAAAGCTTTAGCATAGCATAATCATCATATAATGTTCCCACTACTGGGACACAGGCCTCCTCACGGTGAGGAGTTGGGCGCAAACCACCGCGCGGGCCCAGTGCGGGCTGGTACATGTCACATGTCTTCAAATTTTTGGTTCTAGGATATGCCGGTTTCCTCAGGATGCTAAACTTTTCCTTCATCATTTTGAGAGCATAGTGATGAAATAATTTACACAAAGTACCTAAAGTTACCTTCAAACAACAAACTACCTGTCTGGGTTCGAACAACGACCTGCCACTCGGTAAGTGGCGTTCGCCGTTACCACTGGGCCACCACTACAGCTCTCGTTACAAGTATAGTTAGATTAATGGGGGAGTAGAATTAATGGGGGATTAGACTTAATGGGGGCTCGGAAAATCATGTGTCAGCGGGGGTGAGGAGTGGGGAACTGCGCAGCAAGTAGCTAACTTCCGAGCCGCCATTAAGTTTGAATCGAACTGTAAATTTGTTTGTGGTAAATATCATTTTAATCCACCGTTAACGTCTAGCATGCTGCCACCGATCGACATAACGAACTATGCAACAGTTTAAAACTTTAGTACCTAGTCGCACGCGCAGAAGGTCGCGGTGTGCGTGCCACGCGAGTTGACGCACAGTATATTAAAGTAAGGTGGCTGACGCGACATGCTGACTAATTATAGGTACTTGGTTTGTATTTAGTTAAGATTATATCATAACCGGCATGCCGTGACGAGGTTGGCTGATGTGTGTTATGGAGGACCGAAAGGTTGATAGTGAAGTCCCTATAGTTTTATACCCCTGACTGAAACTATTTTAGCATACATCGCGGCAGTGGTATATTGAGAGCAGTTGCCCCGACTTACGAATTATAGGTTCGGGCTTCGGGTCAAATAAAAAAACGCTGCGAACAATACAGTGAAGCATGCCAAAACTACCACCCTGGGCATACACGCTCACACGCACACATTTACAATCAAACTACACCTCACTACGTGCACACATGATTACGAAACCGGCCTCACGTCACTGTTGACAGCGCTCTGTCTTGGTTTTCTATTTGATGTGAGGTTCGGACGCCCATTGAGGAGGATTGAGGAGCTTGTGGCTACATAATAACAGCCGCACGGGTCAATTCATCAGATTAAGCTACGCTTACCGGGGTTGGTCCCTGGATGGGTGACAATCTTTACATTCCGAGACTCCTCCGTGCCGTTGGTCCCGGCTGTCATTTGTAGATCTTTGACAATCGTTACGGGTAGTCAGAAGCCCGAAATCTGAAGCCTGAAATAAACAGTCCTACCAAGGAGTATCGTATTACCCAGTTACTGGGTTATGGAGGTCAGATAGGCAGTCGCTCCATGTAAAATACTGGTTTTCAGCTGCATCCGGTTAGACTGGAAGCCGACCCCAAGATAGCCAACATAGTTGGGTAAAGGCTAGGCAGATGATGTTCGGGCGCATTGACAAAACTTGGTCTTTGTCTTCCTCCCCCGTCTCACCGCTTAAATACCTCAGGCGGTGACTAACAGTCGGCTTCAGACTATAGACCCCATTCGTGGACGTTTCGCTTGGCTTACCATCGTACCCGGCACCAGACGCACCGCAGCGTGTCACACGATATACTGGTTATTTATTATCTGAGATAACACTAACTAAGTAACATTTACCTAAGTTTATAATGAGCCTAGGTCAGGGATAATTGTCGCTCGGTCCGGCCGGTGCTCGAGCGCTGGCTCGGGAGGAGGCACGGCTCCCTGTCGTTTCGGGTGACGCAGGTGCTCTCGGGGCATGGTTGCTTCGGGAAGTACCTGTGTCGCATAAACAGGGAGCCGGACGCTCGGTGTCACCACTGCGTCGACTGCCGGGAGGACACGGCGCGGCATACGCTGGCAGAGTGTGCCGCTTGGGAGGAGCCGCGCCGTGCCCTCATCTCAGAAGTAGGCAGTGACCTCTCGCTGCCGGCCGTCGTTGAGTCGATGGTCGACAGCGAGGAGTCCTGGGACGCGGTGGTTTCCTACTGTGAGACAGTCGTCTCGCAGAAGGAGGCTGCGGAAAGGGAGAGGGAGATCTCGTCCACTCACCCGGCCCGCAGCAGGCGCACCGGGCGTCGGCGGAGGGCGGATAACGCCCTCTTCCAACCCCCCTAAATGGGTCCAGGGGTGACGGACTCGGGGACGTCCGTCACCCCCCAAACATCAGGACCCGAGGTGGCGGCGCGTAGTGTTCCACGCGCGCCCCTCTTAGACGTCACGGGGGGAGTCAAACACCTCACTCCCCCCCCTGACCCGAGGAGGCCCGCGATGGCGGGCCGGCACCAGTCGGGGGTTGCGGAAGATTTTTACGTTCCCGCGACCCCCGGCGTAGGTGTGAGTCGGAACACCGGGGTGGTTTTTAGTCAGTAAGAGTCTGACAGACCCCTCCACCCGCCCCAGGGCGGAGGACATCCATGAGGATTTTCCACCCCGGAAAAAAAATTAAAAAAAAAAAAAAAAAAAAAAAAGGGATAATTGTCGCTGTGTTGCATAGGACAAATCTGTGAAAAGTAGAACATCTGATTCGGCCCCATTGAACGTAAAGACTCCCCACGCACAGGCGCGATATCGCGGGCGCGACAAGTGTAGCGCTGCCTGTCACGCCTGCGATATCGCGGCAGTTTGCACGAGCCCGCGATATTCATTTTTTTTTACGTTTTTTGGAATTTGCAGGTCAGGTTGTATGTTGATCTAAATATGATTTGCGGCCGTAACAAATATGGGTTTACAGAATTATAAGCATTAGACGTAGCGTTGGAAGGCCTCCCACAAGATTGACCGATGACAGTGAATGCCGAAAGCAACCGCTGGGATACCAGAAGCACCAGAACCGGTTGAAGTGGCGGGCGTGGAGGAGGCTTATGTCCAGCAGTGGACGTCTTTCGACTGAAATGATGATGAGACAGCCAGGCGCGGTCGCAGCCCAAGATTTTGGGGGTGTCACCATTGGTGCCGAGGAATATTATTAGGGTCCATTTTTCACCTTCAAAAGATACACACTTTTTTGAATAACTGAATCTCTTTTTAACTTTTCTCACAGTTGGTCGCATCAACTAAGCTAGGGTACCCCGACCCAACGGGTTAAGTCAGGTTAAAACAGTGACAAACTGCGCGCGACCGAAAGCTAGATTTTTTTGCCAAATTGGTCGCCAGCTTTTTGATAAATTAGGTGTTAGGAATTACCCAAATTCCCGAGTTTGCTTTGGTCGCTCTTGTAAATCCTCTATTTTTATAGCAAACTGGTCACTGTGGCTCAAGTACCTACAGTTTTTAGTTAAAACTTGAATGATTTTGTGGGAGGGTCATGACCCCCAGAGACGCCTCTCGGACCGCGCCTGGAGACAGCTAGATAAATACCGATTTATTAGAACAAACTTTGCACGACAAATCTTAAATCAATGGCAAGGTTTAAAAGGGGAATCTTTTCATTCCGAACATCACTCGAATTAGCACATACCAGCTGTTGCTTCGACATTGCTTAGCAATATATCACTCGAAGTAGCAAAAGGAAAATGAAGAAGGATATTTGTCTAATACACGTCTCCTAACGGAATCGTGACTAGCTTCTGAAGTCTATACTGATGAATGATTTAGTTCTATTTCATTAGTCTACGTGAGGTTAGGTAACTGCAGTAGTCTGCTGCGCAAAGTAATTTATTTAGGTATGTACTAGTTGCCGTAGCTATCTGCCTATCCTTTCCCCAAATATGTTGGGGTCGGCTTCCAGTCTAAGTGGATGCAGCTGAATACCAGTATTTAGCATGGAGCGACTGCCTATCTGACCTCCACAACCCAGTAACTGGGTAATAGGATACTCCTTGGTAAGACTGATTCTCAGACTTTTAGGCTTCAGACGACCCGTAACGACTGTCAAAGATCCACGAATAATAGCCGGGACGTTTTTGTTTTAAATATTTATTTGGAACAAATACGTAATATTACTTCATGAAGCATCTCTTCTGTTAACGTGCTTTCCGAGGCACGGAGGAGTCTTGGTATGTAAAGGTGGTCAACCATCCACGGACCAACCCAGGCAAGCGTAGCTTAACCTGATGAATCGACCCGTGCGGCTGAGTCGATCCATAGTGGGAAAAATATATATTAAATTGCAGTTAAATATTTATTCAAACAGGTAGGTAAGGTAGCAATTGTCTAGCATTTTAAGTGTTTACACTCAATTAATCTAAAATAAATAAATAAAATAATAGCCACTTATACAATCATTGTCCGATATGTTTATTGTTTGGTTTATTGACTATCAATTTGTTTGATGTCTTTGACAATCTTTATTACCTACTGTACACACACATCAAGCTACTATACATTTCCAGTTTATGCTGATCTCGCATTGTATAGGATTTCCGTACAATGCGAGGTCAGCTTATAGGTACTGGAAATGTACCTATTGCTTGGTGTGTAGCCGTGTGTACATAATGTAAATGTTTTGCTTTGGTACGGTATAAGATCTTCAAGTTATTAGCTACTACTAAGTAGTTAAATGCTTCCTTGTTTAATGGCTTTGAAGCGGGATTATAATATACAAACATTAAATGTTATAAAACTAAAACCGAACTACGACAAAGAAGTCGACTAAAAAGATGTAAACAAGACATTACAGACAGACAAATAAAAAATCCGGCGTCACACGTGTTAGGGCATAAATCGAAAAAATGACAAAAATTTAAAGGCAAAGAATACTAACTACAACGCTACAAGTTTTTTTCTATGCGTGGTCAAAATCGGAACTAACATCTTGTTTTGTCACAACTTTTTGACAAATGGTAGGGTGGGGCGTTATTGGTGAAAACGACGCCCCTGTCAATGTTACAAATAAGCCTAATTAAAATAATAACTTTTAACTTCCTTCCTAGCCAAATCATCTTTCACATAATTATTCATCCAAGATTCACCCCAACCTCCTCCTTTTCGTATTTTTCACATTTCTTATCTTATATGTCTGCGTATCCGAACTTAAAATAAAACAGCATCAATCTTCAACAACCGTCAAACGTTCAATTCAAGTTGTCAATGTCAAATCCCAACCCATCAGGGCACATCGGGAATCGGGAAATGAATTCATCATTAGACCGAAAAATGTTATTTATTTAATAAATTGCAAAATCTAAAACAATAAGTCCAACGTAACAAAATCTACAATAATTATGTAAATATGGCAGACAAACTCAGACAGATAGCGCAAAACCTGAAAGACAAAGTGCATTTACCTAATTTTCTAAATGGCCGTGACAAAGTCGATCAAATGATTACCAGATATGTACCAGCCACAAAAGTAACTGACATAGCAGAAAGGCTGAAACACGCGACTGTGACGAAAAGAGTGCGGGATATGGTTAACAGATATGAGAAATTCACAGGCGTCGAAGAAATTATGGCTCTGCAAAATACTGTCGTTGATGCACAGGTTAGACACCACATCTATTTTTTTATTTTATAGAGACTGGCGGAAGGTCGAAGTTTGTTATGCCTATAAAATGATTAGCGTCATGATCAAACTTACATCATACAACAAAATCATTTACAAGTTATAAATAGTCTCTTTTAGAGAAGTATATTATTACAAATACTGCTTAATCATTGTAGATGATAGACATTAGATGTTTTTATCAGATAACATCTATGTAGAACTTTCTGTATGATATCATTTGCAGAGATTTAATCCTTTGAATCTTGTTATGCATACTCTTTAGAGTATGTATTGTTAATGTATAAAATAATTTGAGCAACAAAATTGAGTGTTTTGTGCTATGGGGTCGTACCACCACCGCTTACAGCAGTATTATTTAATATTACTTCAATAAAGGAAAGAGATGAAGCTCTACAAGACGTATAGCCCCATCTCTTTCCCCCATAAAGTAAGATTAAAATAATATTGCTGTAAGCGATGGCGGTAGGCCCCCTGAACATGAACAAATATTGCCTTTCACTTGATTCTTTTTATTACAACAAAAATAAATAAGTAAGTCATCATCTGCCTAGCTTTTTCCCAACTATGTCGAGGTCAGATTCCAGTCTAACCAGATGCAGCTGAATACCAGTATTTTACATAGAGCAACTGCCTATCTGACCTCCACAACCCAGTAACTGGGTAATACAATACCCCTTGGCAAGACTAGTAGAAATAAAAGTAAGTAAGTATCTAACTAATATCTACACTGGAAGCGGACACCACTATAGTTGAGAAAAACTAGCTGTTGGGGACTGACAAAAGGGGTGATTTAACATAGAGTGACAGCCCATCCGACCTCTACAACTCAGTTACTGGGTAAAACTACCCTTCTGGAACATCCATTTTTGTATGAAAAATTGCAATTTGGACAGGGAATCAAAACAGACAATCGGGTCAGCTAATTAATTTAAAAAAAAACAACATTAAAACAATTTTCAGGATAGATTCATGGCAGCACAAGATAGGAGACGTGAGCTGGGTCGTCAGGTTGCTGATGTAGAAATGAAACTAAAAGAACTACATGCCGAGATGCAGAACACCATGAAGGGAGATGACAAGTACTTACATCTTTGTACTGAAGAACATAAGGTATTTTTTTTTTTTTTTTTTTGCCCTTTGTGCAGAGTGAATGTAACATAAATTCGAACAACTATAAATTCGAAAATACTAGTTAGGCACTTTATGACTTTATTCATGTCTATGGTGTATTATAAAACCAAATTGGCAAAGGATCGATTCAAAAATCGGTCAAAGGGTGTGATGTTATGTGAAAACTAGCCTTTTAGCATTATAATGTTACCAGTTTAAAAGGTTTTCCCACAAAATGTGGGTAAATTACATCAAAAAGACGCTGGTTTAATAAAGATATTTTTCGCCCAATACCTCTTTTTTGGAAACCTTTTTTTTTTTTCAGTATATCGTACAAGAGCGTGCCCTCCGCGCCGTATTTGGTGATGCCGAACGCGAGGAAAGGGAACTGTTTGCGACTATGTCTGCCGCTGTCAAGCTCGGACACGAGCGAGAAAGAGCGCATGCTGAGCGGAACAAGTATTGGTATATCGTCGCCTCTATTTTTGGTAAGTGTTATTTATAATTGGCAATCTTTAGTTAAATCATTAATTAATTAATTAATCGCCTCAAGTATCGCCTTAGTATCGTTAATATTTGCAATGGTGACATTATTGATATTTTGTCTTATTAACATGGTCGCCGAATATTTATAGTTATGTAAGTACATAGTTGGCTATTTTATTTCTTGTGTTATTAGGATTCATAGAACTTCAGAAATTTATGTACAAGCCGCAGCGCCGCCGCCGTGTACGCAAATTGCAGTAGTGGGCCGCGTCATTTCAGAGTGGACAAGCTATATCTAGCCTATTTCGAGACCAAATTCGAGCGATTTTGTTTTTTTAACTAACTATCGCTCATGTCCCTTCCCAGGCACAGTACTCGGTATAGCCGGATCATCAATCAACAATCACTTGAAAATGTCAGAATTCCGCCAGATGATGGAACAACAGATGGCTCGAAGTGCGAGCGTGTTATATACCATCGCTGGTGGTGGTAGTGCCAGCAGAGCTGATATCACAGAGGCTATGAAGACGGAGTTTGCTTATCAGGTGAGTTACTGTAGCCGGAATCGTCGAACTTTATAAACAGAATAGTTTATACCCGCGACATCGCCCACGTGGAGGTTGGAAATTGATTTAAAAAAGTGAAATTTAATTTAACCATGATGTTTCTTGTCCGTTCATCGCCATACGTACGTACTACACTTTGGAACAAAAGTGTCTGTAATTGGGTAATAGTTCAATACATTTTTGGCAGTTACTATGATTCGAATTTCATTATTTATAGGTAAAACAATTCGAACAGCTAGTAAACGATCATTACTAGGGGATATTTCATAAGAGGGGATTTTATAAGAATAAAGTTCAATATTATGAAAGGCTGAGTATTCATTTGAGTTAGATTACTATCGACACGCTAAGAAGATCCTAGAAGAACGTACTACCGGGATAAAGTATTAGTAGTATCGTATCTTATGTTCTAATCCAGATTATAAGTCTATCCATTTGCTTATTTTATCCAAACGCGTGATTGATTAAAGTAGGATAAATTTTATGGCGGCTCTGAACTACTCACTGTACACAGTGTTGCGATCTTAGCTACTTTGTAGCTAGATCTAGGTATATTTTTATTGTATTGTGTTATCAATTTAATTCATGCTCGCGGAAAATGGAATTACCTATGAAAAGAAGTAGATACGAGTAATTTGACAGGTGCAAATGTCAAACACCATATTAAAAAACTAACAACAATGATTTGAAATTTCAAATTATTATCTGGGATTCAAAAACTAAGTAGAAGTAGCATTATTTAGTAACTTTATTGGGTATAATCTGACAATCTAGCTACATAATTGGCAACACAGACTTTACAGTACCGCACCCCCCTTCCCCCATGACACATGAATTTGTTACTGCTGCCGCCATATAGTTTGCATCGGGTTAGATACTTACTAAAACTTGCTTTTTTAAGTTTCGTTATCTATTATAGGAATCTTGTCAAAACGCTGAGTAGTTAGTTAGAGTTAGGCTGTTGACCGGAGAAGGTTTAGACACATTTTATGTATCATGAATTATCTCATCAAGTTAATGAAAAACTTACAAGTGATTTTAAAATTTATTATTAGCCATGGGCTGGCTGTTAGTTACTAATTCTAACATCATGAGGTAAACGTTAGATTTCGTAACTGACTTTGCTTGGTAATAAAACTCCTTATAATTACTAATATCTATTTTTATTAACATGAGCCTGTGAGCCACCCATGCATTCCGTTTTTTGTCGTTTTCACAATCTTTTATTTATCTTGTTTCTATCAATTTTGTTTTTTTTTTTTTACAGGACAATCTCGCGAAAAATTTAGAATTAATGCAAGAAAACATAAACCATCTAGTCGACAAACAGGAATCTTTAATAGGTAATTATATAAATACATGAATTACTTATTTTATTTACATCAAGCACTGGAGGTCAAGGGAGAGGGATTCTCGTTTACTGAGTTACCGGTTCGATCACTTCAAACCCGGCAAGTACTTTACTAAAAATTTTATCACTTTTGGACCATGAAGTCGGTATGGGGGTCAGGTCCACCCTAGTCGCTCCATACTGGTATTCAGCTACATCCGGTTAGAATGGAAGCCGACCCCAACATAGTTGGGAACAGGCTAGGGAGATTGATTGGACCATAAACAGAGGTTTAGTTGTTTTCCTGCTGGCTACATCATGTCTTTATCACTAATTGTAAATTACGTATTTTTGACGTCGCCGTTTGCATCGTATAATAAGTGTCACTTGGAAGTAGGACGGCCATGTCGGAATAATCGGAAGCGAAAAACAGACAAAACGAAGAAAACTTGTCTACCTACCCAAGTTTTGACGTGCCACTTGCGAAGCGCGTTCTACTTGTTTTTAATTATAACCAGCTTTTATCCGCGGCTTAGCACGCGCGGATTTGATTTGATTTGAGGTTATAAACTATCTGTGTGCCAAATTTCATCCACACCCATTGAGCCGTTTTTGCATCAATCCGGAAAATACGTCCTCCAGACAAACGAACAAAAGTGCTAAAAACTATTTTCGGCACCAGGTTCGACACCTCGTAGCAATTACCGTATAATCTAGTACATGTGTAATGTCGTAGCAATATACAGTTTTGAATTCGTTACTATTTTATTATAATTAAGTATCGATAGATATCATTGACTAGAACCATCTAATTATTTTTCGTCATTTCCAGAACATCTTCAACATCGTGAAAGGACTGTAGATGCGCAGCTCCGCGACTTAACACGCGCAATTGTAACCGCTTCTCAATCGAGTTTAAAATCCGACGCAGAGCTCACAAAAGCATTATCCGCGGTCCATCAAGACTTGGAAGAGGTTGAACAAATTAAGGATGTCGACAATAAGGTTCTACAACTAGAACCTAACCAGATCATGACTGGAATAGGCATCATAATAGCAATGGCGATTATTTTCGGCAATTTCGTAGGCAGGGTCAGTTGATTTTGTCGCAAAATTTTGGTGTTCGAGGTTCCTGCTTTTTTATTAATTAGGTGGAATCATCGAACAGAAATTTTTGTTGTGTAATTATTAAGAATAAAAATGTACGTTTATATTTATTGTCATAATTTTTGTCGTTTTACGGAAGCACGATTTTAGAGACTGTCCTGGTGATATTTTAAATAAAGGCCACAGCACGGCCAACGGCTCTACAAAACTTTCTAAATTCATCTAGATTTTAATTTGTTAACCCTCTGACTTTTCGGTCTTACGTTATCTAAACATATTAAGAAAAGAGTAAAAATACAATAATTAATTATATTCTGAAAAAAAAATTGTTTAAGAAAGTAATTTTTACTCGCTTGTAAAAATTGTTTAAAAGCCAGAGTGTAAGCAATTTATAGAGAAGAATTCTTACATGGTAAAGAAATCGGTTCTAGTCAAAGACGTACCTAGGAGTTTACATCTTTCTACTAATAAATACACTATTGCTTCTAATACACATCGGACTTAAAAGGGATATTTTCGATACAATATTATCTAGTATAATCTTGGGGTAAGTATTCTGTGGAGGTATGCTGCTAAATGTAATTATTGGAGGCCGAATTTGTAACACATTTTCATACGTATGCCTTTAATTTTGTCATTGCAAACTTGTAAGACCAATTCTCTCGCTCAAAGACTGCTAGCAGTCCGTTTTTTACCCGACTACGGCAAAGCCAAAAGGAAGGGTTATGATTTATTAAAATAGTTAGCTATATTAGACTCAGAATATTTCGAACTCTACAAGGTTTAGCCACGAAGTAAATCAGTATCTAAGGAGTTACTTTGATAGCAAAGTTGAAGTTCCTATGCAAATCAAAAGGGAAATATCTCCACAGATTTTTATTCCAAGTTGTATTCTTGCAGGAACCTCTTACTACTCCCCAGGCAAAAGGGGCGTCTGAGGAAAAGAGACAAAGAAAAATAAGCTTTACAAAACAAAAAAAGGCGCATCTACTAAGGTTTATGTTTTTCCTTAGGTGCGACCCTTTTGCCTAAAGCGGCAGTATTTTAATCGCCATAAGCTTATTACAGCGTCAAACGCAGAAATATTTAGGAAATAATACCCGGTTTCTTTTTTGTCATTCACCAGCGTTACGTTTATACGGCAGCATAGAGCACACCACTTTCTGGTGCAAGAAGTGGCGCGTAATACTCCAGTAGCATTGGTTGACCCCCAGCTGTTATTCTAAGAGTTTGTAAGCGCATAGATCAATCTCTTAGAAACCGGGTGTGTCCAGTCAGTGTTAATAATATTTATTTGGTACCACAATTTCTACAATTTCGTACAACCTAACTTTGGCTCCACTAGTTTTTTAATTTTGTTAACATCTCATAACCTTTTTGTCTGCTTGAGGCATTTTTTTAATGATTTGAGATCTCAAAAATAATATTTTTGGGGTAAAATTAATTTGGTTTTCTTCTCGTGGTTTCATGTGATATTCAAACTGGTAATTGTTAATGTTTGTCGCTACCTCGCAGAAATTCATAATGAGGTTTTAACAAATTGTTAATTAATTTTATGTGTCTTTGTGTCTTTCAACACCTAATCGACATTTGTCTCGTTATATACAAATTATGTAAGTATTCTCATAGTTTTCTATACATGCAATACAGTTGAAATAGTTCCTACTACGAAGATAAAGGTGTGTAATGGTAACGCCTCAATTACTAAGCGTTGTTTGAAATCGCTTTTATGATTGGAATCAGTTTATTAAGTCATCCAGCATCCACTTTTAGAAGACTTTGTAGTCTTAATGCATTGTTTTAGAGTAACTAAATATTCCAATATGTATGTACATGTTTAATAAGACAGTGTTACTTAAATAAATGTGATTGTTGTATGAGATTTTTTTTATTTGTCCGTTATCCTATTCTATTCCATTTATGATACATATTATAACATCACGCCTGTATTCCCTGTATTAAAGGTGTACCTGAAGTGTTACGGACTAGACTCAATAGGAATTTAAACTACTTGTATTACTGTCTACTACGGCATTTCCTTACTACACAGGTATATAGGTACAACACAACGATAATGACTAGGACAAGTTGTACGACCAAAACATTCTTTAGAAAATTATTGAAGCTAATTTAGAGTGATATAAAATCTTTAACACCACCGGCCACATACCTTCTATAGGAATGAGACCCACATTTCGCCAGTTATGATAAGTAAGTAGCCTATGTTTTATTTAGGATTTAGAAATGAACAAAGATTAATATTCTGACAATATCACATATTTTCATTTTACTCTGGGAGAAAATTTTAGGATGGTATCATTGGCTCAAAGGCCAATTATCCCAATGGTGAATGGTGGCTGAATGTAACGCGGTATGTCAAAAACTTTAAAAACAAAAATTGCTGTCAATGTGCAAATAGCATTTTTAGCGTCCTATTATTGCTGAAAACTATTGTTTCTGAACATAAATAATCAAGGAAACAGTGCAAATAACCCTGAAATTAAACGTTCGCACTCAAAATGCAAGAAGGTAACTACCAAAACCAGTAATACAACAAGGCACAACCTGCTATATTTTACGACGCTACGAATTCCCTCCAAAATTGACAATTTTTGTCGAAATTTTCAGATTTGGAAGTGACTGGAATATCCCGTAGCGGCCGTGTGAGGAAGAAAAGTTCTAAATTGATGGACTTTGAGTCCCCAGACGATATTGAGACTAGGTTCCGTCGCCAGACGCCTGTGAAAACCTATGTTGGGTTTAGGTCGGAAGAAACTACGGAATTTCAACCGCAAGAGAGCGTTCCGCCTCGACCCGTGGAGGAGGCAGGCACTGCATCCGGCAGTGAATCTGATTACTATGATAATCCTGGAGAAAATGCTGACAGGTAAATGATAAATTTAAAGTTCAACTTTCGGTAGATTCCATAAAGCTACCATCAGACGGACTGCATTCTTGCAGTTTGAATGCAGTTTAGTACGACTGCAATACTCGTAATGTACTGGTAACTGCATTCAAACTGCAAATATGCAGTTGGAGTGCAGTTAAAACAGATGAAATGCAGTCTGTCTGATAGCCTAATGCCGAGATCCGACGATCCACGATTTTGCGGACGGACATTCGCGGCAGACGACCACAGACCGCCACGCACCGCGGACGGAGGAAGTTCCGATGTCTGCGATACCCCCCACGTACACCTTCCCACGGTGCGTCGTGCGGTCTCGTCTGTGTCCGTGCGCAATATGGCGCACCGTCGGATCTCGGCATGAGAAACACTTCTTGAAGCATTAAATAATGCCTTTTTGTTTGTAATTCTCACTGAGGCCTGCCGGAACTTTGTAGGTTTATTATGCATAAGCTTTCTAGGTACAATTCAGCCGATGAAACATGGCAGGTCTGAACATAATAATATGCACTACGAACTTTCGCGCATGTTCTCTCACTCACACCCGCCTCAGGTCACCATTTGGTTCCTAAAAAATGTTACTAATATAATGTTAATTATTTTATTCTGTTTTTTAGTATATGATGTTATAGCGGCAACAGAAATACATCATCTGTGGAAAATTTCAACTGTTTAAATATCACGGCTCATGAGATACAGCCTGGTGACAGACGGACGGACAGCGGAGCCTTAGTACTAGGGTCCCGTTTTACCCTTTGGGTACAGAACCCGAAAAACAACACGTTTGTTGTATGGCCCCCTTAAATATTTATTTTATTCTGTTTTTACCCAACTACGTCGAAGAAAAAAGGAGGGTTATGATTTTGACCGGTATGTATGTATGTATGTTCATCTGTTCCCTCCTATCTTCCAAACCACTTATCACAATTTGACAAATGAGGTCTCGTTAGAAGTGTAGTGATTGTCCGCTGGTTATAGGCTGTGTGAAGTCACATTAAATTAAAAATGGCGCCCTCTCGAGGACATAAAGTGCGGAACTTAAAAAAAAAAAAATGGTTTAATCATACCATGTTGGGTATCAAATGAAAGGGCTTATTGAGCACATTTCAAAAATATATATATTATAACCACAAAAGAATTAAAAAAAAAATCAAGTAATAAAATGTTTAGGGCATAAATCGAACAGATTACGTGTGACTCCGGATTTTTAATTTGTCTGTCTGTGGTGTCTTGTTTATACCTTTTAAGTCGTAGTTGGGTTTTAGTTTTTATTACTTGATTTTTTTTAGTATTTGTTGAGTTTATCAAAACCATTTTTGGATTCAGAGATCCGTTTGCGAAATATTAGGCTTTAAAATGCTAATTTCTGTTAGAGTCAAGTGTCGCCCCCCCCTCCCTGCCAGCTAAATTGTTGATTTTGGGTATGTGAAAAAACTCACGGCAGTAGTATATATAACGAAATTAAAAGGAAAACTATCACCGCTACGTAGGCTCCACAAGTTACCGAGTAATAATCGACCAACTAAATTTACAGTTGCAAAAACAAGTTTTTCAACTACAATGTTAAGTTTGTGGGATAAATTCATCCCAACTACGGAACCCTTCATTGTGCGTGATTCGACATGCACTTGGCCAGTTTTGTTTATAGGAACATTAGGAACCAAGCGTTAGTAACTATACTTGCAACTCGTACTCAAATCTTTCATACAATTAAATACATACATCCACTTTTTAAACACTAAAACCTATTTCTCCTGACAGTGGTGAGCCACAAAATTGCAGCATGGAATCCGACAGCTCAGCGTCGGATGAGGGTTCCACGAGGACTCCCGCCAACTCCCTGTACATGATGGAAAAAAGCAGCAAGAAAAAGCTCATTGTAAAAGATGGACGAGTCGTTGGCAGAGCTAAGGCGCAGAGAAAAGATAAAGGTAAATATTAACCTTACTAGCTGCGCCCTGTGGTTTTACCCGCGATCCCGTGGGAATATCGGGATAAAAGGTCATATGTCCTTCTCCAGGTCATGGTCTACCCATGTGCTAAATTTCATCCAAATCCATTGAGTTGTTTTAGCGCGAAAGTGTAACAAACAAACAAACTCACTTTCGCATTTATAATATTACTAGCTTCCGCCCGCGGCTTCGCCCGCGTGGTATGTCGATAAAAAGTAGCCTATGTCCTTCCCCAGCAGGCGTAGCATGGCGCTTTCTATCTCTATGAAGAATAGACAGGGCTTTTTCTATACAAAGACAGTCAAGACAGTTCGTTTCTTCATTTTTGACATCTCACCGTAGAAATCCTTGTACAATCTGTAATTGTGTATTAATTTCTAACAATCTCTGTCTAGGTCTTTTTGTAGGTAGACTATTTCGGAAGAAAGTTTTCTATCCTTACTGTCAAAATCACACCGATAACCGATAAATCCTATGACAAAACTAAGAATTCTGAGTCGAATTATGTAAAAGAGTGAATTTCTTAAAAAGTGCAGTTGACTCTTTCTACTTTGCTGCCGTCGTACTGTCTACAGGAAACGTCATTTTTGTCTACGCTTCCGTCGACAAAACGGTGCTCATGCTACGCCTGCAGCCTGCAGGATACCATCTATCTCCTTGCCAAATTTTGTCGAAATCCGGTCAGTGGTTTAGGCGTGATAAAGTAACATACAGACAGAGTTACTTTCTAATTTATAATATTAGTATGGATATAGGTTAGGATAGTTAGGAGCCACGGGCCCCTCAAATTTTAACAGAGTGTATTGATTCTATAATGTATATCTTAGGTAAGACCCGTATCACTGCCTATATGATGTGGGCTAAAGAGGCGCGCAACGAACTCCTGCGCAAACATCCCGATATGGACTTCTCTGCGATATCCAAACGACTGGGCGAGATGTGGTCTAATGTAAGTTATTTTTTTTTACTGAAAGTGCTTGTAAAAGCAGTGATGGCCCAGTGGAAACGGCCGCGACTTACTAGTTGCATGTCGTAGGTTCGAAGGCACTTTGTGTAAATTATTTCATCACCACTGTTCTCAAAACGGTGCAGGAAAACATCGTGACGAAACCTGCATGTCCTAGAACCAAAACTTCGAAGACATATGACATCTACCAATCCGAACTGGCCCCGCGTGGTGGATTACGGCCCACTCCCTCTCACAGAGAGGAGAGCCTGGTGTCCTAGCAGTTGGAACAATATGCCACAGTGATGCCATTACCGATGAACCCTGAACCGTTGTATGCACCCATAAACACAATGTTTTGCGTGTGTTACGTTGCGCACTTCCGTAAACAGCGATTTTTGGTTTGAAAAATCGATTTCGAATCGATTTTTCACACCAAAAATAAAAGTCGTTTCCCAGCAATTATTTTTGTGCAATGTTACTTAATTTTATGTACAGAATGCGTAGTTGACGGCTATGTGACGGGTCTTTTTACACCCTGTATGATGGAATTGCCAGGTTTATACCAGGGGGCCTAGTCTACTAATTTACAAACGTGTCAGTGGTTTCGCAATGATGAGTTTTTGACAGATTTTGTATGGCATATCTGTCAGAAACTGATCATTGTGAGACCACTGACACGTTTGTAAATTTGTAGACTTGGCCCCCTGGATTCTTTCTTTGTGCCATCACAACGAAGCTAGCCTAAAACATGATATATTTCTGTAAACAGGTTAACTACAATGAACGCTATCTTTGGAAGCGTAAAGCTAAACGCTTTGCGATGCAGAAGGAACAAAGCAACCAATCTACTACTAACAAGATCATCATATCGAATCCAAGTGAGTATGCGTTTAATTAATTCAATCAATATGCCTAGTTTTTTATATAACCATCATTCTTCTAAATACTGCGATTATATTACTATATTTGTATAATCATGTGTGTCGTGTGTAATTAAGTGACCAGTAATAAACCGTTCCTCCTATCGTCTACTGTGTTTACCTCATTATTCAATGTTGTCCGGTGAGACCCTCACTAAGCGAGCTAGCGGAGGGCGGAGGGGTCTCCCGGTACAGCCTTTTCCCGACTATGTTGGGGTCGGCTTCCAGTCTAACCGGATGCAGCTGAATACCAGTATTTTACATGGAGCCTATCTGACAGCCCAGCAGTAACTGAGTAATAACCGTTTTTTTTTTGCCAAAAATCGCTTTATCTTTACACCGGTGTTTGCAGCTCGTCCGCTGACGTCAGTCGGGCCGGGCCGCCCGCCGCGCGCGCAGCCCAAGCCGCAGCCCGCGCCGCCCACACCGCCCACGCAAGCTTTAGTGGTAAGTTGCTATGTCATTTATATAAAATAAAAAATAAGCTTACATACAATATCAATGTAGGCACATTTGTAGATGCAGCACAGATAGCACAATGTAGCCTTTGACAACTTTGTTGGCGTCGGCTTCCAGTCTAACCAGATGCAGCTGAATACCAGTATTTTACATGGAGTGACTGCCTATCTGATCTCCACAACTCAATAACTGGGTAATAAGATATTAGCAAGACTGTTAGCGGGCGTAACGACTGTTTAAAATCCACAAATGACAAATGAATCAAAACTAGGTTTCCGATCAATTTAGCGTTTTTCGAAAACTGCATAATGAGTTTGTATATTATCAGCTAAACTGACAATATGCGTTAGCAATCACACCTCTGCCTGTGCCTAACCCCGCTTAAATATCCCTCAAGAGTCATAAAAAACCCTGTAAGAAATCGACACGTGTTTCACCTCTCAACGAGGCATCCACAGGATGACGATTGACTTGTCGCGAACCCAAACACTACCTAAACCATAGTTACGCGGAAAAGGTTACTAAATATAATATCTACGTCTAATGTATTTTATAATGAATTTCCGCTAAGTCACGCCTGAATCAATTAACTATATTATCACTAAAACATATTTCTGTGCTGCAGCCCGTGTCAAGTTCAGCAGCAACCAGCGCCGGCATGTATCGCGTGACAGGCTGTGGAGCAGTGGAAGTTGCCGCACATCTACGTCTATTGGGAGAGAGTCTCGCTATAATAGGAGAGAGACTAAAGGAACACGAGGTAAGTCTCGTTTTAATAAGAGATAGACTTTATTAGTAACCTAGAGGGAAAGAGAGTCTCGCTATAATAGGACCGAGACTGAAAGAGCATGAGGTAAGTCTTGCTATAAAAGGAGAGAGACTTTATTAGTAAACCTAGAGGGAAAGAGTCTCGCAATAATAGGAGAGAGACTGAAGGACTATGAGGTAAGTCTCACTATAATAGGAGGAAGACTGAAGACCAAGGAGCTTTGATGAGTCTCGCTTTAATGCGAGAGAAACTGAAGTAGTATGTGGTACGCGAGTCGTTAACAAGCATTATGTGAGTCTCGCTAAAATAGGACTGAAGGAGCTTAGTCTCGCTATAATGGGAGACAAACTTAATGTGCATGAGTGTCTCGCTTTTAACCGTGTAGACCTATTATTGGCATAGTGCAACTATTATTATTTAAATGCTTTGTCAGAACCAAATAAATAAATTTCATGAAAATGTGAATACGGAATATAAAGGTCTGATTCAGTTATCAATCAACAATGTATTATCGAGAATCGTATCTAACCCGACCATTTTTTCCTTCAGGGCCAAATCGCAGTCTCAGGCTCGGTATCAGTACTTCTGGACACATTGCTCTGCTCGCTCGCTCCGCTCCTGAGCGTGTGTCGCGCTATACCCGCCATAGCGCCGCCGTCTCGCCTTCTACAAGACACTCTGCACAACATAGCCTATATTATGCCTGGATTGTGAAACTATTGACCAAAAATAAAATAACAATATTTTAATCAAATTGGATTTTCATTTCAAAATTACCTAGTCGTTTCCCAACTATGTATGTTGGGGTAGGCTTCCAGTCTAACCGGATGCAGCTGAATACCAGAATTTAACAAGGAATGACTGCCTATCTGACCTCCACAACCCAGTAACTGGGTAACACGATACCCCTTGGTAAGACTGGTTGTCAGAATTTCGGGCTTTTGACGACCCGTAACGACTGTCAAAGATCCACGAATGACAGCCGGGATCAACGGTAACCCGTTTGGATACGGTATCCTAAGAATGGGGGTGATCGGTGTTTATGCTCGTGTAAATGTGTCTGGGCATTATCAAAATAAAATATTTAAACACAACTATGTACTTATTTATTGTATTACTGATACAAACGAGGAATATGTACAAGAAATAAATCTTATGAACTAACACATTTAACATATTTCGAATATAGTACTTGAATTTGATTACAACAATCCGTATTTGACTTGAGTATAGTGAACAGTCCGGGAAATTCATTGTTTATCAAATTGTCACACAGTTAATTGATTCAGGCGTGACTGCGGAAATCCATTGTAAAATACTATAGAAGTAGATAATATTTAGTAACCTATTCCGCTTGACTATTCTTTCATAAAAACCCTGTACTGCGCTGGACGCAAGTATTTTTTGCGTCCAGCGCTCGGTGTGGTTACAGGTCGCGTTCTGGTTTGCAATTGGTCAATCGTCATCCTGAGGATGCCTCGTTAAGAGGTGAAACATGTATCGATTTCTTACAGGGTTTTTATGACTCTTGAAGAATAGTCAAGTGAAATAGGTTACTAAACTAAATATATCTACGTCTATTGTATTTTTTAAATTGTTACACTACAATTTGCCGTGCTATAGCCATTTCATACGTGTGACTGACACTGACATGGCCACCATCAGGTATTTTAATTTAGTTAACACAACAAAAAAATTGTCGAAATTTGTCGCCGAATATGAGAATTTTTTGGTCACTGGTTAAAAGATGTAAGGTGGCCAAGCTGGGGAGATGCTTTCCAGATCTGCCACCTATATACCTATACCTTTAATTGAACCAGTGACTGATAAATTCTGATATTTGGCGTCAAATTTCGACTAATTAGCGACAAATTTCTTGTGTTATCAAAATTAAAATCCCTGATGGTAGCCATGCCAGTGTCAGTCATACATTTCAAAAAACTGTCAAAGAATGCCGATGTTGATTTGAATATAATACTCGCGCCATGAACAGAGTCATCGGGCCATATAAATGTCCGTAGCAATAAGAATGTGCAATACCTTGCGATTTATCGATAGTTTGCTACTTCCTCCATAAGTGCGAGCGAGATAGACTAATAACAATGATTTATGGCCCGACGACTCGTTTCTTAACGCGACAAAGTAACATAACTGGCGAAATGTGGGTGTACTATAGGTGCACCTCTGTCTAACCCTTCGGGGAATAGAGGCGTGATGTTATGCGTTAATTTGATAAACTATTTATTATCCTGACTTTATTTTTTAAACTTGGCATACATTTAGACACTTATTATAGATTGACACCATATTGTGTTATTATTGTTATTCATGGAGAACGCTGGTAACCGGCGCCGGTGCACGCAGTTTTCATACTTTTAGTCAAATCAGCGCGAACAGGAACTTGGCGCTTATCGGCGAACAATTGCTGGCATATCGGCGCGCCGGTTACCAGCGATCCACATGAATACACCCTAAGCGTAAGCCCCGCTGAACGAACATTTATTTAAAATTTATTTTTTCAGTAACAAGCTAGTCATTAAATTCAAATTACATAAAAACCATAATGAAAACATTCTGAGATAGCAATATTGTTCTATCTCTTTCTTGCGTTAAACTAACAACAATGAAAATAAAGCGGTATTTTATTTAAGTTTATTTTGTGCTTCACTATTGCGCTTAGAGCTAGTAAGGTTTTATCAGTAAACAACATGAAACTGTAAGTTAATCGATTCAGGTGAAAATCCATTATAAAATACAATAGACGTAGATATATTTAGTAACTTATTCCGCATAACTATTTTCAAGAGTCAGAAACAACTCACTAAACACGTGTCGATTTCTTACAGGTTTTTTATGACTCTTGGGGAATAGTTAAGCGGAATAGGTTACTAAATATATCTACGTCTATTGTATTTTATGAAACTGTTATTCACGATTATATTAATTATGATAACTCTTATTATTTCAAATTTTATTTTATTACATCCATATTAGTGTAATTCAATAACGAATCATAATTATGATAATTATATTCTAATAGGTATTCAAAAAATCTTGCTGAAACTTAGTTCACAACATTGAGATACATATAAAAACATTAAGTATTCAGACAATAAAGAAACTTATAACTAGTAAAGATATACTGTCAACGTAAGCATGTCGGTGACGCGAACCCATAAGATTTTCTCCTACCAAAAAACCCTCAACGCGCCTAAAAAAGTTTTCACTTCAAAAATGTTTTTTTGAAAAAAAAAAAGGAAATAGATTTTTAAGCTGCTTCTGTCACTAGTTAGAAATCGTATGAAAAAGTACAAGTCTTTTATTTTAACCACATCGAGAAATAACAAAATAATTATCTATCAATGGAAGTCCGTTATAAAAGCATTTTTATAATCTAGAAAGTATATAAGGAAAAATAGCAACTAAGGGCGTTTGTCCACCGCCGCCGTCACCGAGACCACCGACCACGTTTACTGTGGCCGCGTGTCCACCGACCGAGTCACATACGGTTCGAAAAATCTCGTTTCTCGGTGACATTCCTGGTGACGGCGGCGGTGGACAAACGTCCTAATAATTTTATGTTAGCCATTATTAATGAATGTCAAACTCAAAAACTAATCGTAGACTGAAAAGGTTCTAAGCAACAATACTTTCATAGTTACCTACATTCTCAAAAACATTACCCTCCTTCTGGGGCAGTCGGGTAAAAATACCTGTAAATTCCAATTACATACCATTTCTCATACAATTTATTTCAAAGTAAAGATTTAAATCCTTAGATTTGCCCTCACGTACTTAGGTCGCGCGAAGTGACTATACTGAGAAGAGTAAGCTTACACATCCCGCATACACACTTAAATACGATCTTTAGTATGAGTGAGCGAGACAATACTATTCAGATGTCATTTTCAATGGGACACGTAACCATCTTTAGACGCGGTCAGGTGTATTTAACGATTTAAATCTTTGTATCAAATTCCATCCTTCCTGGTTGACAATGTCACGTCATATTACAATGTAATGTCAACTTATATGACAGGTCACCCAATGAAAACAATTCAGATGATTTGGAAACTTGATCAGAGGGAAAAATCCCGTATTTTTTAAATACGGCATTTGTCCGGAATATTTGCATTAAAATGTGCGCTTTTATAAGTTCTAAGGTCGTCAATATTATCATTGTCGTCGACGTCCATAAATTGCATGGACGTAAAATGAAGGATAAAATGGACGTACACGGCATCACGATGACACGGAAGTAAAATTTATGGAAATACAGGGTGTTAGTGTAAACACCGTTATCCTTAAAACCAGTGGTTTGGTTTCATTTATAGAACGTAAAATTAATGGAAAAATACAACTTTTTTTTTTTAAAGAAAATCTATCTTTTTCCACAAAAATATTTCACCCTACACACAAGGGCAACGAACTTGCGTCTCAACACGGTGGCCGGCGGTTGGCGGGGGCGGGCGGGGCGCGCGGGTCTTTACATGACCGGCCGTCAGCTGTTTCGCAACTCTCTCGAACGCATATCCATGAGTATCGGGACAGTGACGGATATTTACTTTTTAAAAAATCTTTTAATGAAAATAAGGTTTTTTTTTTGTTGTTACTGGGTCATTTATTTTTATATTTAAGTCAACTACCCATGGTTTGAGTGACAACGGTGTTAACCCTTGCATACTGTATATGGAGTCGCTTTAAAGTTTCCGTCTACGATAACGTTATAACGTAGGTACACGTATTTCCATACATTTTATAGCCGTGTACGTCCACGGTTATAATATCGTCCGTTAGAAACTATAAAAGCGCACATTGCGACAACGCCAAGGGAAGCCAGGATCTTATAATAAAAAGGTCCTAAATAAATGTTGTTTGCAATGGAATTTAAACTTTGCCGTGTATGAAATTAAGTTGTTTTTCCAATCTTGATAATGTTTTCTAAGTTTCTGAGTCTAAGCGTCAGCTCAGACCACGACGTGAAGCGACGTTACGCTACGCGCACTTTTGAACAATTATTGAACATATTTTCTTCATGAAAACGTATAATTTCATTGCGAGCGTTGACACGTGTCAAAGTTTGCTGAGATGTGCGGTGCTGCGCAGCGCGTGTACCTTATTGTGTAGTAAACAAATTCGATATTGTATCGGATCATAAAAAAAGTGCGCGTCGCTTCGCGTCTCTGCGTGAACTGACCCTTAGTTTACACATTTCCTTGGAAAATATCGGTAATTTTTTCCATATAAACCTACCCTCATTTCACAAAATTACAACAGCCGCCCCCTACAGTTAGGAGCTCCACAGTAACAATAAAGTATCTTCCCCGGAACGGAACCAACGTCATAGTTGTAATTCCAAGTGAGCTCGGTACCTGCTTTGATGTGTGACAGCGCGAAGAACGCCACCCAAGGGAAACGTGGGTCATGGGTGTCCACGAACACGTTTTGTACAAATACATTTGGGCAGCAGGAGTGCTGAAAGAGAAAATAAATAAGTTCACAACACTCTTGATAAAATACAATAGACGTAGATATATTTAGTAACCTATTCCGCTTAACTATTCCTCAAGAGTCATAAAAAACCCTGTAAGAAATCGACACGTGTTTCACCTCTCAACGAGGCATCCTCAAGATGACGATTGACCAGTCGCGAAACCTTTATCAATGATTGTGATGAATTCACGCGTTGTTCGCTATAATATTTTAACATCGATTGCAGATTTTTTAATAATAGCTGTTTTATTTACATAAATGGAGTGCTGCGTACAGAGAATGTAATTTTACATTGAAATAATGAAAAAGTAACTGAAAAAGCGATAAAAAAATGAACATTTTCCTGAGAAAATTTCTGGTGGAACATGATTCAAAATAACGAGCTGAATGCCCGCTGTTAATTTTGTAGGCCTGTCCCCTTCACCCTGTATCCTTACTAATATAAATACGAAAGTAACTCTGTCTGTCTGTCGCGCTTTCACGCCAAAACTACTGAACCGATTTAAATGAAATTTGGTACTGTAACGCTTTAGGAGCGTCAGCTATATGTGTGAGGGTGTGAAGTGGAGGTAATTGCAAAGAGGAGGAGCTTTCAAGAGGGTTTATTGATTATAACAAACGCGTATACATTTCAGAAGCTCAGTCTAAACTGAACCCTACCTAAACAAAATAGCAATCCTCTTATCTTTGAACTAAATTGTTGGAAAGTTCGTAGGTTACGGCTGCACACTAACCAGCCTGCATCACATCAGGTTGCGTATCGCATAAAACCTCACATCAGCTACGCCCACCCTTGAATAGAAGGATTGGCGTAGTCTGACAAACAAGTCTTCTAAGTTCTAACAATCAGACCCTTCCTACTTATGCCTATAAGATAAGTTACCTAACGCCAGAAACAACATACATGGTGAGGTCTTTCTTTTGCAGAAGAAGGCTTAAGTCAGGACAGACGAAAGACAACCCGGCTTGTGTCAATTAAAACAAAGGTCAACAGATAGTCTAGAGCCTGAGGAAGGACATAGGCTACTTTCTATCGACATACCACGCGGGCGAAGCCGCGGGTGGAAACTAGTAGGGGTAGAGTACTTACATTGAGATATCTGCCAATGTTGCCTTGAACCTTAGCGTCCATGATATAGCATGCCTCGTCCTTACCGAATAACGTGCGAACAGACCTGGAAATAAACACAAATATAAATAAATTTGCCGAATTACTTGACGACCATTGATCACTACATATAATAAAACAAAGTCCTCCGCCGCGTCTGTCTGTCTGTCTGTTCGCGGTAAACTCAAAAACTACTGCACCGATTTTCATGCTGTTTTCACCAATGGATAGAGTGGTTCTCGAGGAAGGTTTTAGTATACAGTATGTTAACTAACAAAGGGCGTTCCCGTTAACCTGCAATAGTATAGCGTCTATATATACAAAAAAAAAATTACCATTAAAAAAAAATGTTTTTTTTTTGTTTTTGCATAGTAAAATATTCACAAAAAATATTAAATTGTTACGGAAAATAAACTCTCTGTACACGTCCACTTGTTACACTTGTTTTTCTACGTTGAAATACAAGTGTGCGTGTACAGAGTGTTTCTATTACGTTTAAATTTAATAGTTTTGAGAAAATTTCACGACACAAATAAAAAAAAATTTTTTTTTTTTGAATAGTAATATTTTTTTAGCATGTATACACGCTATACTATTGCAGGTTAACGCGAACGCCCTTTGTTAGTTAACATACTGTATAATAACCGACATCCACGCGGGCGGTGCCGCGGACATTAGCTAGTATAATATAAAAATACCATAAATACATCCACGTACAAGCGTCCGCGAAAAAGGAAAATACTATAACATTCAAATTACACTTACTTGTATTTAGAAATATACTCGTTAGCTCCCATGTTCGTTTGAGCCATGAATCTCGATGGTTCTCGTACTATCGAATAAAAAAAAATACATTAAAGCCAAATTCTTAGTACCAACACATGTTCATCATCTCATCTGCCTAGCCTTTTCCCAACTATGTTGGGGTCGGCTTCCAGTCTAACCGGATGCAGCTGAATACCAGTATTTTACATGGAGCGACTGCCTATCTGACCTCCACAACCCAGTAACTGGCTAATACGATACCCCTTAGGTTAGACTGGTTGTCAGACTTTCGTGCTTCTGACGACTCGTAACGACTGTCAAAGATCTACAAATGACAGCCGGGACCAACGGCTTAACGTGCTTTCCGAGGCACGGAGGAGTCTCGATATGTGAAAATGGTCACCCATCCACAGACCAACCCCGGCAAGCGTAGCTTAACCTGATGGATCGACCCGAGCGGCTGTTATTACTTAGCCACGAGCTCCTCACATCAGTACCAACACATGTTATGTCCGATTAATCAAATATCAACTTTACCACTACATAAATTGAGTTCATTTCAGAATGACAAGTACTATTGTAAATGTTATAAAAATATAAAAGTTGCGGCATAAAAACTTTGACACCAGTGCCCTGTTTATCAAAACTTACAAGCCTTGTATTACCAAATGTCATTATTTAGTTCACAACTTCACAAATACTTATATTTTGACACTTTTATTCGTGTTTACTTTGTAAGTTAAGACTTGTAGAAAATCATAACAAATCCCGAGTGTCCGGCGACTCTCTATTCCGTCTTACAAGTGTCGTTCTTACTACCGCAATAAATGTGTAAATTTTCTTTTTTTTTTAATGTGGTCAAAAGAGTGAGATGACTTGATGCCCGTGTCCCAGCAGTGGGAACATTAAGGCTGATTATGAATATGGAGATGAGCTATGAATTTAACGAAAATTAACATTCTAGGTAGCTAGTGAACGTGTAGACTTGTAAATTTTGATATACAGGGCCCTGGTTAGTCACTAACGACACGAAAATAAGAAGAGATTAAAACAAACATACCTTCTTCATCATCACTAATAGTAATACAATCTTCTTCACCATTCGCTTCTTTAGTCGTATCTTTCTCCTTTTCTTTCTCATCAGTCGCCGATTTTTCTTTATCTTTCTTTGATTTCTCGCGTTTACGGAGACGTTTGCTGCAAAAGATTATACGGGTTAAAAAACTGAGACACTCGGCGGGTGCGTGTTGGGCACGGGTCTGGACGGGAGTACAACGGGCTTGTATACAATTGTAATTCCATGTATTAATACTAGCTCGTGGCTAAGTAATAACAGCTGCACGGGTCGGTCCATCAGGTTAAGCTACGCTTGCCGGGGTTGGTCCGTGGATGGGTGACTATCTTTACATACCGAGACTCCTCCGTACCTCGGAGAGCACGTTAAGCCGTTGGTCCCAGCTGTCATTTGTGGAACTTTGATAGTCGTAAGCGAAGCCCAAAAGTATGACAGTCTTACCAAGGGGCATCGTGTTACGCAATAACTGGGTTGTGGAGGTCAGATAGGCAGTCGCTCCGTGTAAAATTGGTAGTCAGCTGCATCCGGTTAAGGGAAGGACTCTCAGAATCGAACTATTTTTGATTCAAAATTAAACAATCAAATATTATTTGTTTGATCTGATAAAAATACATGTTGTAGTTTAATAAATATTCTTGATTATTCTATGGTTCAAAACACGATTTATACAACTTCACTCGATCAAAAAAAATCGAGAAAGCTCCCTTTTTTCGCGATTTTTTGATCGTTCTATTATTTTTACTTGTAGTAGAACCAACTTTTACTCCCGAAAAACATGTCAAAAATAGGCAATGAAATTACGAAGAATATTGTATGGTTCATTTTTCTCAAAACAGTTTTTTATTGTTTTAACAAGATATTATATAACAAGGTGGCCCGCGCGCTTCGTTTCAGTAGCCGGCCAGGCGTCTTTGAGGTAGGACCTGTGCCGCTGTTGCTAGCTCGCTGCGTTACCCGCAAAATATACGAGAAATTATTGTTATTTTCCGTGTGTGTTAGTTTTAAAAATCAGTCTGTATAAACAATAAGATGAGTTTGATTATAATTTTTCTACGTATATTATAACTACCTACTAGTTTTTAATATTACAGTTTACAGAAAGAACAGTAGCACAACTACACCAAAGATCATTTTTGCAAATAAAACTTTTTATCTTTGCAGTTCAACTGACTGTTCAGTTGAACTGACCTACAACTCGATTTTTTGAATGGGATTTAGAATGGCGACGCGACGATGCGCCGGCAGTATTTGCTTCTCGCTCAGGCGCAATAGGTAGATTCTATTACGTGAGCGTCAGACATGTACCTTGTGTACCTACTGCATCAATTCAACTCGCGCGCCTACTGTAGATTTCTATTGTACAAATTATAATAATAATGCAAGGTTGTTGATGTTGTTGTACTTTCACACGAAATAGTGACTAGTGTAGATATCTGTTATCTCCTGACTCACCGACCGACATACCGACTGACTTACCGGCTGACTTACCGGCTGCGGCTGACTTACCGACTTACTGTCTGACTTCCTGCGGGAAATTGCCTGCCATACCAAAATTCTATAGATTATAATGCTTGTTTTTAGGGTTCCATACCCAAAGTGTAAAACGGGACCCTATTACTAAGGCTCCGCTGTCTGCCTGTCTGTCTGTCTGTCACCAGGCTGTATCTCATGAACCGTGATAGCTAGACAGTTGAAATTTTCACAGGTGATGTCTGTAGCCGTTATAACAACAAATACTAAAAACCAGAATAAAATAAATATTTAAGGGCGTTGCCGTTTTTAACTGCTGTAACAGTCATGAAAGAAAAGGAAACAGTGTTGGTGACATTAAAAAAAAACAATGGTAGGTAGGTAATAAAATAAATTGTGTTGCTTATATTTCCCTAAAAACTAAACACCCTAAACATTAACATGAATTCCGTAAAACAAAGTTAATTGTACTTACTGTTACAATTTTATACTGTGACGCAAAATTCTTGCACAGCGGGGTCAGCGAGTTCATATGAACTACGTGTTCGCGCGACTAGCTCGCAGGGATTGAGGTAGCGCTAAATGCCTACTGCGCTCGAATATGCTGGCCTTAAGACTGGAAGCCGACCCCAATACAGTTGGGAAAAGGCTACATTTAATTTATTTTTCATTGCTCCATTTTTAATTCTTTTTACCTATTGTAGTACAGTAATCGTATTCTAGGTGCATCGTCTTCACATGTAATTATATAACTGATGTATACAAAATATTGTAAAACATTTTTTAAAAGAGTAACGGTGGAGTTTCTTGCCCATTCTTCTCCATACGAAAACTACCTTTTGGAAGGGGCAACTAGAATCAGTACTATTACTTTGTTTTTGACTTTCAAATGTGCCTACTTAAAATAAATTATTTGACTTTGACTTTGCAGATTGGATTTTGACTTACCTGAACTCCGTGACGCCTAGTCCAATGTATCCTGGTCTAAAGTCATCATCCTCTTTGTCATTCTTATCCGCCTTCTCCTCTTCCTCGGAGGATGACGGTTCATCCTCGTCACTTTCTTCATCATCCTTAGTTTCTTTCTGCAGGACAAATGAGAACATTCAAGCGTTGAACATATTGACGTCAAAAATTGGAAAGGCCGCCTAAAAAAATCAACGGTTTTCTTACGGATTTCACCCGGATTTCATTTTACAATAAGCTTATAATTGACGAAAGAACCTCGTCAAATTGACATTCATTTAAATTTAAATTTAGTATGGTCTGTTTTTTGGAGCTTGTGCCTAAGTAATAACAGCCGCAGGGGTCGATCCATGAGGTTAAGCTACGCTTGCTGGGGTTGGTCCGTGGATGGGTGACCATCTATACATAACGAGATTCCCCGGTTGGTCCCGGCTGGTCCCGGCTGTCATTCGTGGATCTTTGACAGTCGTTATGGGTCGTCAGAAGCCCGAAAGTCTGACAACCAGTCTTACCAAGGGGTATCGTTTTACCCAGTTACTGGGTTGTGGAGGTCAGATAGGCAGTCGCTCCATGTAAAATACTGGTATTCAGCTGCATCCGGTTAGACTAGAAGCCGACCCCAACACAGTTGGGAAAAGGCTAGGCAGATGTGATGCGTAATTTTGTTTTAATTTGATTTAATTGTAAATAATTTTATGCCTATTTTATGCTAGTCATCTATGCTACTCGAAATAAATGATTTTGAATTTGAATTTAACCACTGGTCTATCACGACTAATAACATATAACTTTCAATATATGCACCTGCAGGCTGCGTGACAGTCTCAACGTTATCCTGCAATCGATAGCCGCCCGGACAGATAGCCCGCTCGTGTGGGCGCTTGCGAACCGATCCCGTTCTGTTTTAGTAATTAAGTACTAATATAGGTTAAGCTATTTTGTTACTAATACTATAGACTATAGACCATTGTAATCTGATTAAATAGAGATTAATAATAATACATATTTGGAAGATGTATGTAATATACGCCTTTTTTTCTTTTTTTGAGAATTGGAAATCATCAAATGACTTCTCCCGCTCTGGTCGGAGCGGGAGGGCGTGTCAGAGTTTTACTGACTAAAACCCACCCCTGTTCCTTCAGTTGCTTGTTGCCAAGGGCCCCGGTATCCCTTTCGGACTTTCCCGCAACGCTGGCAGATGTAATTATACCATCCTGAAAGGGTTGTAGCGGTATCTACATCGCCACATGCGAACTACGCATCATAGACCTGACGTCACACAAACATCTTGACGTCACATAAATCCTGCATCGCGCAATTAAAGTTTACAAGAACCCAGTATCAATCGTTGGGCAGTTGCCCGCCAGACACAACACCCGTTTGGTCGGAGGATCCTCCCTTTTCTATGGTGGATGAGTGAACTTTACACACTGTTCCTCATACCCCTAAAGGGTAAGCAGGGGTATGTAATATACCCCTGCTTACCCTTTCAGGAAACTCAGGCGTCATGTTATATGTATCAACATACCTTGTCCAATTTCTTATCGGCTTCAGGAATATCCTCTTCATATCCCTCTTTCATTTGTTCCACTACTTCTATGTAATCTAATTCTGCTAGATATTCGTCGCCCTCGTTCAAACCGTCCTGAAAAGATATAATTAGATAGAAGAAAGTCTAGAACTTGTATGAAATTACATTTATACCATTCCCCCTCTAAAAAGCTTATTTTAAACCATTCCCTCTCTAAAAAGCTTATTTTATTCACTGAAAACAGTGAATAAAAAGCACTTTTAATCACTGTTTTGGTGTTTGAATTTAGAACACACCAATGTATTCGAACTCCATCTCAATGCTATACAACCCCCTTGATAATTTAACCATCCTTTTTTCTTCATCAAATATCTATTTTCGCTTAAATCTTTCTATTTTTCGTAGTCATGGTATAAATATGTATGCAACTCTTGAATAAAACGGATTTATATCGAGGGCCATGAATCACTCGCGCCGTTCAGGATTCTAACACTTGCAATTAACAATCACGACCGTAGGGGGTGATTCAGTCGTTAGCATCCTTCATTTGCTCGTGATTCATCTATGGCCCTCGCTTTAAATCCGTCCTTTATTCACTAATTGCATTATATACTATTATTTAATACTTTAAGCACACAGATGGAGGCGGACTTAATGCCATAGGCATTTGCTACCAGTCAACCTTTGGGTGTCGCGAGACAAACTGTGTTAGGTGCAATAACGAAAATTTGTGGAATAAAGACATATTTATTTAAATACTAGCTTCTGCCTGCGGCTTCGCCCGCGTGGAGGTCGGAAGTATCCCATGGGATCGTACTACTGGGATAAAAAGTATCCTATGTCCTATTCCAGGTCATAATTTCAACTCTTTATTAGTGGCTTTTGTGGACATGAAAATTATTGATTTGTTACAGTTGTAATTGCAATCATGTCATTTGGTTTAAATAGGTTTTAATTTGTATTATCTTTTTTATAGATTCTTTTCCATTTTGTGAATGTGAGAACGATGTAGGCTTAGTGGACTGTTGATTTTAGAAAATTTTCTATTTTGTTAAGTACCTACCCGGTATGTACTTGTTGAAAGGCCTACACTGTCCTCCCCTAACTAATAACACTGTAATTTGAAAATATTGTAAAAGCCAATTATTTTTAAAAGAGTAACCGTGGAGTTTCTTGCCAGCTCTTCTCCATAGGAAACGACCAATTGGAACCGTGCACCCAGCTTCTGACGTTTCATAAGTGCCCATGTAGGTTTATTATAGATTTTGATTTTTGATTTCATGCTCTATTCGTATGCCAAATTTGGTTGGATCATAAAAAACTGCGCGTCGCGTCGCGTCTCGGTGTGAACTCACCCATATTGGTAATATTATAAAAGCTAAAAACTCAAACTCAAAGCATAAACCAATTACAGGCACTTTTGAATTGTCAAGGGGTCGGTCAGTCAGAAAGATGAAGCTAGTTGCCCATTCCAAAGCGTAGTAGGTTCCTATGGAGAAGAACGGGCAAGAAACTCCACGGACACTCTTTTAAATCAGAATATTGTTGGAATTATACTTGTGAGTACAATGTAGAAAAACGTGCAGGTTAATAGCGTCCGTAATTAAAATATAAAAAAGAAACAAAACAATTCAAAAATTAAAATAAGCCTTGGTGTAACTCACCAAGTTAGCCGTAGCATCTGTGAGCAGGTTACCAGCGTACACGCATAAGAAGGAACCTTTTGGCACGTCGTTCAGAGCCCGGATACCCCAACCACGGTTCGGAGTTTTAAATACCTGAAACATACAGTATTTATGAGCATGTTACGGTAGAACGTAATATAATGGGAAATGAAATTTGAAATTTGGGATGCCCTAAGATAGCGCGCGAAATTCAAATTTTCTTACGCTTTTTGCAATTTGCAGGTCAGTGTCAGGTTGTATGTTGATTAAAATATGATTCGCGGCCGTAACAAATATGGCTTTACAGAATTTATAATCATTCGAAACAGCAACACAACTCGTTAAGTAAGGCTGCTTTCCGAATTAGAAAATAATCGCTCACAGCGATAACTTGCGTACCGAATTAGATATGTTCCGAATTGTTGACAGTCATGATTCTGATCATGACTGTCAACAATTCGGAACACTCGTGAACGTGCTCACAGTCCTCGTAACATAAACATAACCTCAAATCTTGCATTTGATAGTGCGTCTGTGTTAAACACATCAAATTCAAAAAACAAATCAAATTCAAGTACATTCATCAATTTAAAAAAAATACTGTTATTATGATTTAACACAACACATACAACTGTAAGTTTGACAGCCACATTGACAGCGCTCACGGTGATATTATTTTAAAGCATGGTCGGCATTATCGCAATATGGCGCATGTCATGACGTCATCTATGACGATTCACGGGACATCGTTATCGTGCTCAGGCTAATACGGTACGGGTTTTAGTACGCTCAAATCGATTACGGCGTAACTCGGAACGCACCCTTAGAATAATCCCCAAATGTCATGATTTTATGTAATAGTCTTTCAATACGATTATATAAACTTAGACATGAGCAGAGTATTACAAACTAAAATTTACTAAAAATATTTGAAAATCATGCATAATTAAATAAGAAAATAAATTGAAAAATGACATATTATTCAATACATCAATTATGTCAGACCTGTGGCGGTATCTACATCGCCACATGCGAACTACGCATCGAAGACGTCACACAAAAATCCTGACGTCACATAAAATCCTGCATCGCGCAATTAAAGTTTACCGTCCAATGGACATAATATACAATGTGGAGACGACAATACAACAATAAATAAAAACACTGGCATAAGAGTATTTTGGAACTATCAAATAAATCCTAACATCGAAATTAAAAAAGTAATTTTTTCAAACAAACTAAATAGTAGTGATGGACCAAGCATGGGGTTTGCCGATCTTTGACTAGCTATCGTAACTAAACTATTGGATATATTTGATTAATTTTTTGTATGTAGACCGAGAACGTCATTAGATATACGGAGTTTAATTTTTTGTAGTATTGTCGTCTCCACCTTGTATACAAGATTCGACATCAATCGTTGGGCAGTTGCCCGCCAGATACAACACCCGTCTGGTCGGAGGATCCTCCCTTTTCTATGGTGGATGACTGAACTTTACACCCTGTTCCTCATACCTCTAAAAGAGGAACCTAAATATCGAATCTTACTTGTAATTTCAATTGTAGTGGGTGCTGCGCCACGCGGTTTAGACATGTATGCTTGCATTTACACCTGCGAAACAGTAAAATTAAGTTGTTTTTTTATTTTATTTTTACTCGAATAAATTGAAGTTGTTGAAGAGGAGCTCGTGGCTAAGTAATAACAGCCGCACGGGTCGATCCATCAGGTTATGCTACGCCTCCTGCCAGGGTTGCGGGTTAATCCGAAAGGGATACTGGGATCTTGGCAACAGGCAACTGAAGGAACACGGGTGGGTTTTAGTCAGTAAAAGTCTGACACGCCTTTCCGCTCCGCCCAGAGCGAGAGAAGTCATTGGAAGATTTCACACCCTCAAAAAAAAAAAGGGTTATGCTACGCCTGCCAGTCTAGTCCGTGGATGGGTGACCATCTTTACATACCGAAACTCCTCCGTGTCTCGGAAAGCACGTTAAGCCGTTGATCCCGGCTGTCATTAGTGGATCTTTGACAGTCGTTACGGATCGTCAGAAGGCCGATAGTCTGACAACCAGTCTTTACCAAGGGGTATCGTATTACCCAGTTACTGGGTTGTGGAGGTTAGATAGGCAGTCGCTGCATGTAAAATACTGGTATTCAGCTGCATCCGGTTAGACTGGAAGCCAACCACAACATAGTTGGGTAAAGGCTAGGCAGATTGATTGGACCACAGATGTTAAGTTATTTTGATGTCGGCTACATCATGTCTAGGCACAATAGAATAAATAGATGTAACGCGCAGATTAAGGAGGCACCTGGATATGAAAATTCATTGCAACCATTTCTTTTGAAGTCGTCGAGACATAAAAAACAAAAATACATTAAGTGCCTGTCTGGGTTCGAACCTACGACCTACAACTCGTAATTCACGGCCGTTACCACTGGGCCACCACTGCTCCTATTATGATAAGACTTACCTAGAATTGCACTCATATATCCCAGAAGGTAACGGTTCGGGCAGTCTCTTATAAACATAGCCCACATTAGGTCCACGCAGCCCGATGGTGCGAGCGCCCTCTAGCGTCATTTTCCAACAAGCGCATTTTGATTTATCCTGAAACAAATATATATCGGTTAAAACTTTGGAGGGGCCCGTGGCTAAGTAATAACAGCCGCTCGGGTCGATCGATCAGGTTAAGCTACGCTTGCCGGGGTTGGTCCATGTATGGGTGACCATCTTTACATACCAAGATCCCTCCGTGACTCGGAAAGCTTAATAAAAGATTTTGGTAATATTCCATTCTCAAATATTTTGGAATCGTCAAAAAAATAAATTTTAGCCAGCCCCTAGATTACTGTTAACACTACCTGATCCGCTGCCACTTGACATGTTGATCCCAAATGGTCCATGATGGGCCATTGTCCTAATACACGTTGTCCCTTCCCATAGTAGTCCTTTATGGCCCACTGCTTTTATAGATAGTATAGATGGCACTATCTGTACATGTTGATATTGATGATGTCCCGTGCTTGGTCACAATGGTCAATGATGAGCAGTGATCGGAAAAAGGTGAGCTAAAGGTATCCTGCCTTTTCGCCGAAAATTGTTTGGCAAATTATCACTTGCCAACCAACGTTTCGCCGATGTTTCACTTTGACAACTAACGATTAGCAAATTTTTGTATGACAACGTTTCGTTTGGTAGAATTATTGTTAAGCTGATTATTATAATAACACAAAACGTTTGGGACATTTATCATTTGTCAAACATTTCAATCTTAGGTTACGATAGGTTAGGTTAGGTTAGAGTATAACAAACAACGCACGAGTCGAGCGAGCGAAGCGAGCGTGCCGCGGCAGCGACCGGCGAAGTGCCAGAAGCGAATCGCTTTTGTAAAAAGAAACAGTTAGGTTAGGTCACATTAAAGATAAAGTAAAAAAACACTCACTCACTGAGCACTCTTCAATCAACTAACTCATTTTAATTGAACTCTACTTGAAAGTTGGCATTTAAAAAAGTTTCATTATGAAAAGCAGACCAAACGTACAGTTGGTAACTGTGAGGTTGGGAAATAAAACAAAATTATATGATTATTGTGCCAAATAAAATTCTGCGCAACGTTAGTTGCCAAGTGAAAATCTGGCAAACAATTTTCGGCGAAAAGGCAGAGATCCTGAGCTAAGTGGAGACGTCTTACGACAAAATATTTTTTCGGGACTAATTGTCCCGAAAAAAAGTTATATAATGATTAAAGCTGGTATGTAAATTACATTCGCTTCCGCGCTTACTTACATCGTTCAAACGAAGATAAGGAGATTAACTTTATTTTTTGAAAACAATAAATAGTGCATACTCTTTTTTTAAATCAGATACAGGAAATGAATTCGATAGTTGTTTTACTTTATTAATTTGTAGTTGTACGTAAGTGATGTCCCGAAATGCCAACATTAGTCCCGAAAAAAATATTTTAGTCGTAAGGAAGTCTCCACTTTTTTTGTCTCTGTTCTTTGAACTTTAGGTAGATTAGATCACCCTTCTCCGATCACTGATGATGAGCCATAGAGGGCCATGATGGCCTAACTTATTTCTTTCTTAATAAAATACCCCACCTGACAGTCGTCGGTACAGTCACAGCCGCACAGGAACTCGGGCTCCAGGTTGAGCGGCACGCCGGCTGTGGGCGTGCGCTCGGTGTTGTACGAACAGAACTCCGGTAGCGAGTCGTCGTAGTAGTTCACGCAGGGTACTGGGACGTTCTCTTTGCCGTGCGATAGGTCCTGAGACAGAAATGATAAGAGTTAGTATATGCTGTGGCATACAAATTTAAGAGCATTTATTCTGAAAGTGGGCAACGTCGCAAATAGATGTCAAATATTTCAGTATTTGATTAATTTGGCAATATTACTGTATGGAAATGCATATACATACGCCTAACCCCCATTTACCAACATTATTAGTGTATTTTCGTTAGTTAATTTTGCCTGTAAGTATGTAATGCGTTTTTCTTATATTTTTTTTAAATTTTAGTGGTTTGTCCAATTAGTCCCGAAAAAATAGGGATCCTGCCGTTTTGCCGAAAAGATTTTGCCCAAATTTCACTACCCAAACAAACTTTAGCAACCTTTTTTTATACCAATGCAATGTTTGGAATGATTTTAGTACGCACATTTTCATTTGGTCAAATTTTTACTTTGCAGAAGATTATCAAGGATAATGTCATTTAGGCATTTGGTCTTTAATCAAATGATTTATTACAGCAAACAATCTTTAGATAATAAACGTTAGGTCAAATGATTTGTTAGGTTAGGTTAGGTTAAAACTGTGACTTACTACGCGCGAGCCGAGCGAGCGAAGCGAGCGGTGCCGCGGCAGCGGCCGGCGAGTGCCATAAACGACTACATATAGCTATGGTCATACTATGGATATGGTACTAAGATGTTGTCTTTACTTACATGGCCTACCATGTAAATGGGCCAACATGGGCCATCAAGTAAATGGGTTATTGGCCCATGTAAATGGACTATGAGTCAACATTCATCATCATGTGGATGTGTTATTAGCCAAAATGGGCCATCATGTAAATGGGCAATTAGCCAAAATGGGCTATTAGCCAATCTGGGCCATCATGTAAATGGATTAGTGGCCAACTTGGGCCATCATGTAAATGGGCTATTAGCCAACCTGGGCCGTCATGTAAATGGGTCAGTGGCCAACTTGGGCCATCATGTAAATGGGTCAGTGACCAACTTGGGCCATCATGTAAATGGGTTAGTGGCCAACATGGGCCATCATGTAAATGGGCTATAAGCCAACATGGGCCATTATGTAAATGATTTATACATACCTTCTTCCCCACTAGACATTTATTGAGCACGAACTCCGCGAGGCAATGCGTTGAGTAGTGGAAGTCGAACAGATCTACGGGCAAGTCGCTGTCTATTGAACGTAAGTAGTGATGTAACTCGCGCATGTTTCGTAGGCGACGGCCGCAGGGCGCGCGGTACATCACTTCCTTGTGGCCTTTGAAGCGAACTATTTGTCTGGAACGAAAAGACAGAATGAATATTAATTTTGAAGGCATTTACTCAGCAGTGGGGCTAAGGCGGTATCTACATCGCCATATGCGAACTATGCGGCACACTGACGTCACGCAAAATCCTGCATCGCGTAAGCAGCGTTTACTGCGCGCTAGTGGGATATATACAACGTCCCGACATCAATCGTCGGGCCTGCCCACAAGGCACAACACCCGTCTGGTCGGAGGATCCTCCCTTGTCTATAGAGGATGAGTGAAATCCTCTATAAAAGTTTCTGAAACAGTTAGCTTATTGCCAACATTAAAACAACCAGTGTCATATTAACCATTATATCATCCAAACGGGTGTTATAATGTTGTACTAAATTTCATAATGCAACTCATTAAAAAAAAGAACGCGTTTCACTAACAAGGACAGTCATTTAACAAAAAAAACTTGTACTTTATTCGAATTCACGTGCGTCGTATTCCGCTATTTTTGTTCGATATTAGTATTGCAAATAACCTTTTATAAAGGATTCATAACATGGGTGTAGATAAAGTCTTGTATGCAACTGTAAATAATTAGTTGCATAAATAACTAATAACTCACCTTTCCCATCCGCTGAGCAGTGGTTTGGCCAATGGGTTATAAGTTCTCAACTCCTTTAGTGACAGTACGTCGCTTCGCTTGCATCTCGCACCGCATCTGTGTGGCACCATCTTCAATGGTTTCACCGCGTTCTTTGGCGTGTAATACTGAGAAAAAAAAAACCAACGAGAGTACAGATAAAGAAGACGCGCCCCACTCCGCAATTACTGTACTGTAACTTTAGTACGGAGCGGAGCGCGGGCGCATCTTCGTGGATGGCACTATCTGTAAATACAGTGTGATTGATACATATCGAAATGAGGGAATCTATGCTTATTTTATAGAAAATATTTATGCCCATAAATATTTTAAAAAGTCTAAATAATTATTAATTTTTTTTATGGAATTTAAAAAAAAAAATCGGTACTGTGACCCCAGTTTAAACAAAACGGTGTAACTTTTAAACTAAATGATTTATCACGATGAAACAAACTCCATAATGACTGGAAGTAATTAGGCATCCTCATAAAATGAAAATTGTGGATCAAAACTGCCCTCAATTGAACATAAACATGTTTTTTTTTTTTCAAAAAATGTTTTTTTTTACATTTAACGTTACACCGTTTAGTTTACACTGGGGTCACACCCCATCAATCAATCAATTTTACCTCTATAAAATATTAGTGCAGAAATAAAGATTTTAGACCGAGATTGATAAATGTTACTAAGCACGTACTTTGGCAAAATATTATTCCTGTCACTCGCACAACTGTCAAACTACAAGTGTAAGATAGAGACGAGACATATCGACGAACTGTAACATTCCTGAGAAGTACTCACCACAACTCTGCTGGTGACAGGGTCCATGTGTGCGGGCGGCATGACCTGTTGTGACGGCGGGAGCACTTGGGGAGGGGCTGAGGTAGACTTCTTGGCCACGGAGCGTTGGCGACGTATCTCCTGGTGAAATTATTGAATTTTGACAAGATAATTATTTTTAATAATATACAAAATGCCGCTACAATGGCGACATTAATTTAACACACGGTTAGGGCTAGTGGCCAGTATTCTTAAAAATTATAATAAAATAAAATAATTCGTAAATTAAAAATTTTAAACAAATAATAAAAACATAGCCAAAATTGAGATCACTCTGTGTAAAAGATTCATTTAAGCTAACTACCAGTTGGCTTACGTTCTATCGGTCCGATCCTTTGTCGGCATAATTTCTAAGAAATTGCGCGGCTTTCCTTCTATTCGCCTACGTGACCCCGGCAAATGACCTCTTCGCTACAGTTTTTTAAGTACAGTTGCTCCAAGATGGTAATTTAGAAAATTGAAAGTAAATCAATAAATAATAACGTTTAATGAAATTCAAATATTTTCATAAAACGAATACGCGAAATCGTATACGCGTGTTAAATTTATGTCACCATTAAAGCGGCACGCTGTGTATTATTTCACACAAAAACTCGTGATTTTTATATGTAACTAGCTGACCCGACAGACGATGTCCTGTCAATTTTCTAATTTTCCGCGCAATTTTCATAATTTTTTCATTTATAAGAACCTTCTCCTGACAATAACAAACAACAGAAAAAGGAATATCGAAATCGATCTAGTCGTTCACGCGTGATGGCATGTGACCAAGGAAAGAAATAGGGATTCATTTTTATATATATAGATAGATGGGATAGGAAATCATGGATTTCTGAAAATCAACGCCAGATTAAATTTTTCAAATTGTTCACTTTAATTTTCTTTAAACTAAAAGATCTTTTTGACTTTTTAATTTGTTTTTTTACGGACATTGAATTCTGTCTACGTATTATTCCGCATTAAATATTTTTTTATTATTAACAGTTAGTTGTTCTGTATTACCCATCATTTCTAGTGCAAGGCAATGTTATTTAATAATAAGCAATAGATGAAATTGATTAATCATCAAATCAAGCCAATCTTACCTCATTTTGCAACTGTTGCTGCTGCTGTTGTTGTTGCTGCGCCTGCGCATCCACTTGCTTGCTCGATTCCTGCTCATCCGACCGAGTGTACTCTACGTACGGCATATTGAACTGTAAAGAATATTATTTTATTAGTTTATTGATAGACCCCCAACTGTCGTCACTAATGAGACACAATAGAATTTTAATTGTTATCTGCCTTCTAAAGGCCAGTCAACAGTTGAGCGGTACGAAGGACTTATGAATAAATAATAACAGTCGCACGGGTCGATCGAAAGGTAAGCTAGGCTTGCCGGTTCGGTTCATGGATGGGTGACCATCCATTACATATTGGAACCCCTCCGTGCCTCGGAAAGCACGTTAAGTTGTTCGTCCCGGCTACGTGAACGCGGCAATTGGTCCACTTTGGGCCATGGTCGTCCACGGCGGGACATTTTGGTCCACATTGGGCCATGGTGGTCCACGTTGGGCTATGGTAGTCCACGTTGGGCCATGTTGGTCCACGTTGGGCCATGGTGGTCCACGTTGGGCCATTTTAGTCCACTTTGGGCCATGGTGGTCCACATTGGGCCATGTTGGTCCACGTTGGGCCATGGTGGTGCACGTTGGGCCATGTTGGTCCACGTTGAGCCGTAGTGGACCATGTTGGCCAATGCTGACCCATGATGGTCTGTGTTGATCTATGAAAAATGTCCGTGCTGACTCAGTTACCCGTGGCTGCGCCTTGCTGCGCGGCATGGGGCGGGGCCGGTGTCGCTCGGCGGCGCGCAGCTCGAGGTAGAGCGGCGCGAGGCGCGTGGAGCCGCGGTACACCCACTCGCGCCGCCCGTCGCCCACGAACATCACCTGCGCCAGCGACGCGTCCACGCGGGTCACGCGGGACGACCACCATTTTCCTGTAACATTAGCTCACTTATAGAAAAAGAATTTCACTTTGGGCTGGTTTTTCAAAAAGGAGATAACTTACATCTGAAGGATAAGATAATCCCCTTTAAACATAGACAAAAAAAAGCCCTTAACTCTTTACAAGTTTGACCATAGGGTGGTCCATGTTGGACCACTACCACTATTTTCATTGTGGTCGATATTAGCCCATTGTCCCTTCACACGATGGGCCGTCGTGGTCGATACTGGCCCATAATACGTACACACGTTGGCCAATGATAGACCATGCTGGGCCATAGTGGACCATGTTGGGCCATGATGGCCCGTGTTAAGTAAGTATTTTTTTAGCTTCTACTCACCGTTCCACTCAGTCTTCAGATGCTGTCCCTCATGCAGCCTGACCATAGGTCTCTCAGGATACGCCAGCAGGTATTCTCGGACGAATTCCCGCGAGAACGGATGTACTTCCTCCCATACTAAGGGGGAGCTTTCGCACACAAGGCGGGTGAATTGATGTTGGACGTACTGAGCGTATCCGTCGTCGAAGAATACTAGGTATCTAGGGAAAGAAACGTGTCGAAATTGAATCATGTAGAACTAGCATTATAATCGAAGTAGTATGTCATCGAAATCACATCATTTCGTAGTTAAGTCATGTCGAAGAAACGTTTTGTCGGAGTAGAGTAGTGTCGGACTTAAGGCATGTCGAACTAAAGTATTATCGAAGTAAAGACGTGTCGGAGTTCCGTTATGTCGAAGTAAAATCATGTCGTAGTACCGTTAGTCGAAGTCCAGTTTGATAGTCGTTTTATTATTCGTTTTTGTAAAGAAAATTATGCTCGAGGAGCTCGTTCGTGGCTAAGTAAAGACAGCCGCGCGGGTCGATCCATCAGGTTAAACTTGCCAGGGTTGGTCCGTGGATGGGTGACCATCTTTACATATCGAGACTCCTCCGTGCTTCGGAAAGCATGTTAAGCCGTTGGTCCCGGCTGTCATTTGTGGATCTTTGACAGTCCTTAGGGGTCGTCAGAAGCCCGAAAGTCTGACAACCAGTCTTACCAAGGGGTATCGTATTACTATAAGGTTGTGGAGGCCAGATAGTCCGGTTAGACTGCACAAATCCAGACTCAGGGCTGCTACTGAGAAGTTCCAGATGGAAACATCCAATTACACTTCTCCCGACCAGGCAATCAAAGCCAGGACCTATGCTTGCGACCACTAGCACAGATTTCTACAGATAGTGCACTCCGCATTTTAGGTATGAAGCTACAAGTACGCGGCGGGCTCGTCTTGTCGCGCCAATTCAGTGAGTGTAACGGAGTCAGAAGATATAAGAGTTACGCGATAGAAAGAGAGGCAACTTCTAGGTGAATATAACTGTAGGTAATTAGCGCTGTGCGACCTAAATTGCACTTTATTGTGTCGAAGCAAGAGTCGCTTTTTATTTGAATGATTTTGCGGAGTGAACTATCTGTAGTAATCTGTGCCACTAGACCAACGATGGAGTAGATTCACTTACCTATAATTATTGACTGGATTGGGTATTTCAGCGACAACACCTGAGTAGTACGATTCACGCTTGTTCGAATCCTTGAACAGAGCTATTAGACGAGTACCTAAAAAAAAAAGAGGAAAGGTTATGTGACTTTTTGTTTTTTCACTTATGTAAATGATTTCATTACCACTGCTCTCAAAACGGTGAAGGAAAACATCGTGAGGAAGCCGGCATGTCCTAGAACCAAAAATTCGAAGACATGTGACATCTACCAACCTGCACTGGGCCCGCGTGGTGGATTACGGCCCACTCCCTCTCACTGAGACTGCCCGGTTTTATTTATTCATAAAATATATTTTTTACCAATGGAGATGTTGACTGGGTAAATAAACTATTTAGCAGTCAGATAATAAAAAAATATATTAGACAGGTATATTTTGCTTTATAATATTAATAAATAATGATTTAGATAAAACGCATTAAAGTTGGGGAGTAGGGGCTCGCTACGTCACAAGTCAGTATAAAATCTACCGGCCACTGACGTCATGCCACATTTTAACCCAATGTATTGCCGTAATTTTTTTATTACGTAAAAATAGAAAAAAATACTTTTCCAATATTTTTTAATAATCTATATTACGGACTTGTCAACATCCATATAAGTATGATATATTTTAACTTACCAATAGTCATTCTGACATCTGCAGGCTCAGAATACGCGATGCACCTTGCTGGCAATACTTTCCCATTAGTCTTCACTTTATGGTCGAATTTCACAAGACAGAGAGAGAATGGGTTGCCCTGTAAAATAAAATAATGTTGCAATCAAAGATATTATCGTAGTTGGGTTTTAGTTTTCAAACTTTTTTTTATTTAAAGGTTTCTGGGGTATATATATCTTTGAAATGTGCTTATTATGTCATACTGAATTTAATGTGACGCCTATAACCAGCGGACGATCAAGAGGGTTCCAACGAATCCTCATTTGTCAAATTGTGACGAATAATTTAGAAGATATGAGGGAAAAATGAACATACACACCGGTTACTTCGCCGTAGCGTCCAACAGTTGGCCGCTAAATAATATACTCACCCCACTGGTATTTTTTGGCTGTATCTCCACCACCCTGCCTTTAAGCCAGGGTCCGAAGGCGTTCTTCATGGCGTAGACCGGCATGCCCACGCGCAGGGGGGGGCGGGAGATCTCTCCAGGGGGAGGCAGGTCGGCCGGGGCAGCCTCCGCTGAGAGCTTCACTACTGATATGTCTTTCTGTGGGATGGATAAAAAGAATAGATAGATATTCAATATTGTATACCATACACCTTATACATAATGACCTGATCCCACCATCTCCCTTTCACTATCGGACTACCAGACGTACAGCGGGGTACCATCCGCACCTGGTTGATATACCGTCTAGTCGTACTAAGCGCTTCTCTTCCACATTTATTATGCGCACGGCCAAAGTGTGGGACTCTCTGCCAGCATCTGTGTTCCCTTCCACGTATAACCCGTCAGCCTTTAAAACAAGAGTGAACAGGCATCTTCTGGGCTTGCTCGTTCCATCACAGACATCATCTATCGCTTTCCATCAGGCGAGATCAAGGTCAAGAGCAGTCCCATAACACAATAAAAAAATTAAAAATAATAATATCAGGCAAAAAAGTAATGTACTTACGTCGTCATCTAATTTTATATCAGGTCCGGGAATAGCTGCTTTCTCCTAAATAAAGAAAAATATATATAAAAACCAAATATACAGGGTGTAAGGGTAACTCAAACTCAAAGCATTTATTTCAATTAAACCATTTACAGGCACTTTTGAACTGTCAAAGAATCGGTCAGTTAGTCAAAAAGTTGAAGCTAATTGCCCATTCCAAATCGTAGATCTCTATGGAGAAGAACGGGCAAGAAACTCCAAGGCACTCTTTTAAAAATGGATATAGATATTACAAATTCCTGGGTACAGTATTCTTGGTGCTTCTATATGTGAGAACAATGTCAAATGAAAAATAATCACAAACAATTCAAAATATAAGATTAAAAATAAGCCCTGGCAGATGAAATATGAGCAGTCTCAACTGACAGCACCCGTTCACGAACATGACACATGGATCAGCACCATCCAGCTCAACCATTTTGTAGGGAACCGAATGATCCAACACACTTGTCATTCAAACCATGGGTAGTTGACTTAAATATAAAAATAAATGACCGAACACAACAAAAAAAAACGTTATTTTCATTTAAAGATATTAAAAAGTTTCTATCTGACACCGTGCTTGCTAGCGAAACAGCTGACTGATTGAGAGAGGGGTCGCGCTCGCGGCCGGTCAGGTCACATCCCGAACCCCCCACCCGTGTTGAGACGCATGTTCGTTGCCCTAGCGCATAGGGCAACGAACTTGCGTCTCTTGTGGTAAAATGTAGATTTTAAAAAAAATTAAAAAAAGTTGTAATTTTCCATTGATTTTACGTTCTATAAATGAAACCAAACTGGTTGCAAGGATAATGGTGTTTACCTTAACATCCTGTATGTATATAATTGTACAACAGTGTGTGTATAATTACACATAACATGGACTAGCGATATTCTGAATACTTAAATATAAACTATTTTAAAGTACAATTACACTCTAAGCTTGGGTCCAATACACTTCAGCGCTCTGTCAAAATCAAAAATCAAAAGTCATTTATTCAAACTAGGCTGAGAATCAGCACTTTTCGAACGTCAAAATTACATAAGACAGTCCCCCAAAAACGCCCACCCTTCACCACTTCCTAGTGCTTTAGCTGGGAAGAAGTGGCGCAACAAACTCCCCAGCAGCACAGCTGTCTGTTCAGTTAGAAAAAAAATGATTCTATACAAAAGTATGCAAAATCATTTACATTATGCAACACAAAACATAAATCTAATTATTAGCCATATGTCAGCTAGCACACGCTAATATAGGAATCAAAAAAAAAAAAACGAGAACTATATGTACTCAAGCAGAAATAAAAAGTAAATGTAAACATAAATTAACTAAATAAAAGCCTCCAGGCACAAAGGGCGTGTCTGTGGCAGCCATTTTGTTTTTTGTTGAAATATTCACTACGCGAGTACAAAAATCATTATATCTCTCAAAGTTTTAGTAATACTGACATAGAAGTAGGCTTATTCGAATTGCGGTAATATTGTCTACCGTCAGCAGGCGTAGATTGAGCACCATTTTGTCGACGGAAGAGTACACAAAAATGACGTTTCCTGTAGACAGTACGACGGCAGCAAAGTAGAAAGAGTCAACTGCACTTTTTACGAAATTCACTCTTTTACATAATTCGACTCAGAATTCTTTATTTTGTCATATGATTTATCGGTTGTCAGTGTGATTTTGACAGTAAGGATAGAAAACTTTCTTCCGAAATAGTCTACCTACAAAAAGACCTAGACAAAGATCGTTAGAAATGAAAGACAAAATGACAGATTGTAGAAGGATTTCTACGGTGCGATGTCAAAAATGAAGAAACTAGCTGTCACTTTGTATAGAAAAAGCTATGTCTATTCTTCGTAGAGATAGAAAGCGCCATGCTACGCCTGCTGCATTACAAAGCAATGTGTTCACAATTCCATAACTTAAAAAAAAATGTTAAAGTCGATAGTAATATGTGTGGTACCTTAGCGTCGCCGGCATCTAAAGGAGCATATCCAAGAGGTATGGCAGGACGTTTGGCTGGCGTCTCACTGGTTGACGACAACCGACGTTTAGCTTGACGAGTCTGCAAGTTATTCATACATATTATCCTACTTCTTCTTTTCACGTGGTTAGTGACGAACCTGAGAGCCTAGACAAGTGACAATCGCTTCGAAAGCGTTTCGTATATCTATAACGACTTTCAACAGGATTGACATAAGCTTTTCGATAGCTTATGTCAGTCCTATACATTTTTGCCTTTTCCATCATCGTTATCGCTGATAGAATGTCACTTTGTCTAGGGCCTCTGGTGTCAGAGTTTTAAAGCCGCCCAAGGGCCTAAGACTTAGTTTCACATGCCGTCGAGAAATATCTCTCTGACATGCCGGTTTCCTCACGATGTTGTACCTACCATTAAGAAAATAATTTTAAATGTATTGTGTAAACAATTGTTGGCTAACCTAAATAAATAAATAAATGTTTTCCTTCACCGTTTTTAAAGCAAGTGATAATTATACAATACGCACATGAATCCGAAAAATCAGAGGTGCGTGTCTTGGGTTCGAACTCGAGACTTATGACTTGGCAGTCCGACGGTCAAACCACTGGGCTATCACTGCTTACCCTATTATCCTATTAATATGATAGGAAAGTTTGTATGTTTGTTACTCAATCACGCAAAAACGGCAGAACAGATTTGGATGAAATTGGCACACAGATGGTTTATAACCTAGAATAACACATAGGATACTTTTTATTTTCGCTCAGTGGTCTCCACTGAAGCTGAGTGGAGATGAAATGTGTGAATAACGAAAGTCTCATAATATCTGATAAAATTCGTTTTCTCTATTTTCAGAGCTCGGTCGCTCAGGTACTGAGTCATTGCCTCACAGTAAAAAAGTTATTTAGTAATTTAAAAAATAGCTTACCTCAATAATTGATTCGGCTACAGCAGGAGGATTTATTTTCTCTTCTAGTCCGATATACTGAAACAAGAAAGATTGTATGTTAAATTGATGTAATTTTTCCGGCCGTCGAAAGAAAGTGTATTTGACATCTTTCAGTTTCATACTAAAGTGTTTTTTTAAATCTCGTAGACGAATTTGGCGGGTGCAAATATTAAAGTCCAAATTGAAAAAACAAAAATCACTTGAAATTACAAATTAGTCTACTAGATTTAAAAAAAAAACAGACTTTAACGAATACGTGTTTTGCGAATTTGATCCTTGATAACTACTAGAAATTGTCCTACTGACAGGTGTCAGAAACGCATTCTCTCGACTGTACGTGTGATATTGATGTCACACAAACCAAAGACAAATCTAAATTCAAGATAGTGCCCATAATATTTGCTAATAATTCGTCTCGGAGTGTCATTTCCATAATTTTCGAGAGCGCTGATATGGAAAATCAATCAATGAATCTGTCTAGCCTTTTCCCAACTATGTTGGGGTCAGCTTCCAGTCTAACCGGATGCAGCGGATCGAAAATCAGGTCGACAATCAAATGTAAGATGGCGGCTAAAACTTCCATGGTTTCGAAGTTAATTTTTTTTTAGCTCTTTGCTTTTAGTCCTTCATATTAGCTCGTGGCTAAGTAATAAGAAACGCTCGAGTCGGTCCATCAGGTTAAGCTACGCTTGCCGGAGTTGGTCCGTGGATGGGTCCATCTTTACAAACTGAGACTCCTCCGTGCCCCGGAAAGCATGTTAAGCCGTTGGTCCCGGCTGTCATTCGTGGATTTTTGACAGTCGTTACGGGTCGTCAGAAGCCCGAAAGTCTGACAACCAGTCTTACCAAGGGGTATCGTATTACCCAGTTACTGGGGTGTGGAGGTCAGAAAGGAAGTCGCTCCATGTAAAATACTGGTATTCAGCTGCATCCGTTTAGACTGGAAGCCGACCCCAACATAGTTGGGAAAAGGCTAGGCATATTTGACTATTACTCACGATAGTTAATTGATTCAGGCGTGACTTTGCGGAAATCCATTATAAAATACAATAGACTTATATTTATTAACCTATTCCGCTTAAATATTCTTCAAGAGTCATAAAAAAACTGTAAGAAATCGACACTTGTCTTGTTTCACCTCTCAACGACGCATCCTCAGGAAGGCAGTTGACCAGTCGCGAACCAGAACACGACGTGTTGTCGTGGGCAACACGTCGGTCGTGTGACTCTTGAAGAATAGTTAAGCGGAATAGGTTACTAAATATATCTACGTCTATTGTAATTTAGTATTACTTACTTTAGAGTCAGGTGTGTCGCATATTACTAGGGAGGGCTGTTGTTGTCGGCGACACTCGAACGTCGCGTATAACTCGCAGCGAAGCTTGTCCGTCGCTACCTGACACTCGTTTAGCATTGCGTCTATTTCTTTGCTGTCCTCTGTAACATAAAAAATATAAAAGTGAGTTAAAAAGTTAAATTAAAGTTAAATTATAAAAGTGAGTTTTTGAAATAAGATTTTGAAAACCTGGTGGTTTTTTTTTTGTTTGCAAAATTACTTGCACATCGACTTTCCTAATTCAAAAGGGAATGTTATAAAAAAAAACCGGCCAAGTGCGTGTCGGACCACGCACAGTGAAGGGTTCCGTAGTTGTGATGAATTTATCTCAAGAACAAACTTAACATTGTAGTTGAAAAACATGTTCTTCTACCTACTGCAAATGTAAGTTTGCACGCACAAAATTAGGAGATTTACCATGTATAGAACAATTTTCTGTATTTTTTTTCAAAATTTTAGTTTTAGTAGTTTCTGAGTAGTTTTTGAATGGTCAATTTTCATCTATTTTCTTAAATATCTTTAAAAGTATTCATTTTAACATTATAAAAACGCGAAACGCTATGATATGTCACACGGTACAGTTTGCAACTTTTTTTTTTCTAATTTACTCCCCAAATGTTCAAAATTCATTTATTTTCGTTACACGTCCGTGTTTAGGTCACAGAAATACTTATGTGTTTATGGTTTTTTTGTAGTTTTCAATACTCACTTTCAAGCTTTTCAATCTCGTCATCTAACATGAGCTGTGTCTCTGTAAGCCGCAAGTCCATGTCGTATTTTTTCCAAGTATCGTTCAAAAACTTGGCTAGATTGTCTTCTATGAATCTGTGGGAAAAAATTCATAGACTAAAAAAAAGTTTCTTTGCATACAATGTAGGTTTAATTAGTAACGTAAATGAGGAGGAGCTCGTGGCTACGTAATAACAGTCGCACGGGTCGATTCATCAGGTTAAGCTACGCTTGCCGTGGTTGGTCTGTGGATTGGTGACCATCTTTACATACCGAGACTCCTCCATGCCTCGGAAAGCACGTTAAGCCGTTGGTCCCGGCTGCCATTTGTGGATCTTTGACAGTCGTTACGGGTCGTCAGAAGCCCGAAAGTCTGACAACCTGTCTCACCAAAGGGGTATCGTATTACCCAGTGACTGGGTTGTGGAGGTCAGATAGGCAGTCGCTCCATGTAAAGTACTGGTATTCAGCTGCATCCGGTTAGACTGGAAGCTGACCCCAACGTAGTTGGGAAAAGGCTAGGCAGATGATGAATTAGTAAAGTAAATATTTATGTGTGAAACCTATATCCAACTATTTTACTCTTGTGTAAGTAAGTCGGTCGGTATTTCTTTATTTTTAACCGACTTCTTCAAAAAGGAGGAGGTTCTCAATTCGTCAGTAAGTTTGTTTTTTTGGTGTTTTTGCGATTACTCCGCCAATTATGAATCGATTTTGATAATGCCGAAATGAACCTTTTTGGCGCAGCCGTGAGGCGCACACTATTGTTGTCAAAACAGTTTTTTATTTTGTTATTTGTATTTTGTGTTTCACGAACTGTGTCCAAATAAACGTTATTCTTTCTTTCTTTTCTTTATAATATTCTTTTTTGTTTGGTAGGTCATGCTTCAGAGGTGGTCCCATATAAAATTTATTAATTTTTATTTGTGTAGTTTTTTAGTTAGTTTCAATATTACGTATTTTTACCGCTTAGTATATGTGGATGTGGAATTCTTTTTTCTTTCTTTTCTTTCTTTAGTTATTAATATAGCAGGTAGTGGGATTCGAATTTGTGTGGGGTAGGTACCACAACTAAAATGTTAAAACTAATTTTCTTTTACAAAAAAAAAAAAAAACAACGGGCTTAAAAAAAAAACGAAAATTGTATAGCAAAGACACCGACTTCCGAAATTAAAGTTATTTTCACTTTTTAGTGTTTTTTTTTGGAAGTCGGTTGTGTTTTTCTTGTAAAAAGTTTTCATTTAACCCTATTTATACCCTATTTATAATTTATTCCTATCTCTTTTTTATCTACACTAATTGTATAAAGAGGAAAAATTTATATTTTTGTGTATATGCTTGTAATGAATAAACTCAAAAACTACTGCGCCGATTTCAAAAATTCTTTCACCATTAGGAAGCTACATTCACCCTGAGTAACATAGGCAATCACTACATAGTATAAAACAAAGTCGCTTTCTCTGTCCCTATATCCCTATGTATGCTTAAATCTTTAAAACTACGCAACGGATTTTGATGCGGTTTTTTTAATAAATAGAGTGATTGAAGAGGAAGGTTTATATGTATAATAACATCCATTAGTATTTAGTATCAGCATTGCACCCGTGCGAAGCCGGGGCGGGTCGCTAGTAATTTATAAAGATTACACGCGGGCGAAGCAGCTGGCGGCAGCTAGTTTATACTAAAAGAAAGTTCATAAACCAAACGACTTACTTCGCCCCCTTCTCTCCGATACTCTCCTTGGGTTCCTCAGGACTCATTTCTTCATCTTCAGACTCCGAGTCAGATATCTCCACCAGGTCTTGTGACAACTTGCCCATGTCCAGGTCAAGGAGAGGGGTTAGTTCTTTTATGCCTTGAATTAGATTCTGTTGGAGAAAACGCAGTTTTAGTAAAATATTACTATTTCTACCGCACAACGGCGCTGCTGTTGTGGCGGCATCTACATCGCCACATGTGAAACTACGCATGAAAGCCCTGACGTCACACATAACCACGTCTGCATCGCGCAATTAAAGTTTACCGCGCAATCCATACTAATATTATAAATTCAAAAGTAACTCTGTCTGTCTGTCTGTATGTTACCTTCTCACGCCTGAACGGATTTCGATAAAATTTGGCAAGGAGATAGATGGCATCCCGGGGAAGGACATAGGCATACTTTTTATGGACATACCACGCGGGCGAAGCCGCGGGCGGAAGCTAGTCAACATTTAAGGGTACACAAATCTTCGATACCCGACGATTTTGGTCTTTAAGCGACTACCGCAATACAAATTCATAGAGGTTCGTACACAGGCACGCGTCGCCGACATTTTATCCATTCGCCGCCGACATTCGTCACTGCGATTTTCAAGATGGCGGAGGATTTTGTAAATGAAATTCATGTGAGCCGTGTACAATAAAGGGTTCCGTAGGTTGGGATGAATTTTCTCAAGAACAAACTTAACATTGTATAACATGTTCTCCAATATATTTATTATTCTTTATCTACACCCATGCTATAAATCTTCTATAAAAGTTTCTGAAACAGCTTATTGCCAACATTAAAACAACCAGTGTCATAGTAACCATTATATCATCGAAACGGGTGTTATAATGTTATACTAAATTTCATAATGCTGCTCATTTAAAAAAAAGAACGCCGTCATGCAGGCGCGTTTCACTAACAAAACACGTTTATTCGAATTCGAAAAATTCACGTGCTTCGTATCCCGCCATTTTTGGTCGATATTAGTATTGCAAAGAATCTTTTATAGAGGATTCATAACATGGGTGTAGATAAAATCTTGTATGCAACTGTAAATAATTAGGTATTAAAACACTCATGTGAATACCCCTTATTATATAAAAGTAGCATAAATAACTATTATTGGCCCTCTTTTGGCCATTTATTATTATAGCTGTTACCTTAGTCCTTGCAGTGACCACATCGGCGCATGGCTGGCACACCACGGAGCGTCTCTTCCGGCCCGCGTCGTAGTACGCGATCACTGACGCCTCCGCCACCTTGTAAGGCACTTTGCTGTCGCTTGTGCAACAATAGTTTATACATTTGGATGTTTCTCGGGCTTTATCTAGTTCCAAGGCTGTCATTTTGTCGGGGGAAGTCGGAGTTGCTTTTTCTGTAAAAATAAAATACATAAAAATACAAGATACACGCGAAAATCATAAGAGGAGCTCGTGGCTACGTAATAACAGCCGCGCGGGTCGATCTATCAGGTGACCATCTTTACATACCGAGACTTCTCTGTGCCTCGGAAAGCACGTTAAGCCGTTGGTCCCAGCTGCCATTCTTGGATTATTGACAGTCGTTAGGAGTCCTGAGAAGCCCGAAACTCTTACAACCAGTCTTATCAAGGGGTATCGTATTACCCAGTTACTGGGTTGTGGAGGTCAGATAGGCAGTGGCTCCATGTAAAATACTGGTAGTCAGCTGCATCCGGTTAGACTGGAACCGACCTCAACATAGTAAGGAAAAGGCTAGGCAGTCGGGTAATAACTTCACGCCTGTTATTAATGAAGGGATAGGCAGAATTTCAACAAAAATAATTTCGATAATTGTTAAAAAGTGCGCGCAGCGTCGCGTCGCTTCAGGTCTCGGTGTGAACTGACCCTTAGTCTTACCTTTAGCTGCACTTTCATCGTCGTCAGAATCCAGACTGAATATTTCTAGACTCAGTTTCGGTTTCGCCTGTGTCTGATTCTGTTCATTAATCTGAAAGCAAAATAACATATTAACAAAACAATACATTAACTCGCCGATTGCCAGCGCGCGCGCCTGACGCGCTCCTCACGCGGCCTGCCCGTGCGCACCGCGCATAAGAAGCCCTAGTGTCTCGTTATTTACCTCGCCACATGCAAACTACATACCAAACACGTGACGTCACACAAAATCCTGACCACATATAAATCCTGCATCGCGCAATTAAAGTTTACCGTGCAGTGGACATACAGGGTGTTAGTGTAAACACCGTTATCCTTGAAACTAGTGGTTTGGTTTCATTTATAGAACGTAAAATCAATGAGAAAAAACAACTTTTTTTTTTAAGAAAATCTACATTTTTCCACAAGAATATTTCACCTTATACGTAAGGGCAACGAACTTGCGTCTCAACACGGCGGACGGCGGTTGGCGGGGGCGGGCGGGACGTTACATGACCGGCCGTCAGCTGTTTCGCAGCTCTCTCGAGCGCGTATCCATGAGTATCGGGACAGTGACGGATATTTACTTTTTTAAATCTTTTAATGAAAATAAGGTTTTTTTGTTGTTGTTACTGGGTCATTTATTTTTATATTTAAGTCAACTACCCATGGTTTGAGTGACAACGGTGTTTACCCTTGCATACTGTATATACAAGAACCCGACATAAATCCTTGGGCAGTTGCCCGCCAGACACAACACCCGTCTGGTCGGAGGATCCTCTCTTTTCTAAGGTGGATGAGTGAACTTTACACCCTGTTCCTCATACCCCTAAACTAGGTCCTAGGGCAACATCTTATGCGCGGTGCGCGGTGTGTCGACTGTGACCTTGAAATAATGACCTGGGCCCTAGGTAATCAATTTCAAGGTCCCTGCCGAGACATAATACTGTTACTTTATTATACTGTGCGCATACTTATTCTACTTACCTTAGTTTCAGGAATAATCAATGGTTCGGTGTTACTAGCAGTTTTGATTGTAACTTCACTGGTGTTCAATCTGGCCTGAAAATATAAAAAAGTATAAATAATTTACACGTATTTCCATTTGCTCAACTATCTACTTTAGCGCCATGTAGTTAAAGTTGAGTTTTATTTGACCATTTATCTACACTAAATTAAAAGATTTGTGTTTTTGTTTGTAATGAATAAACTCAAACTACTGGATTGATTCTAATAATTATTTCACCAGTAGAATGCTATATTATTACTGAGTAATATAGGCTATACTTGATCAAGATACCACGCGGGCGAAGCCGCTGGCGGAAACTAGTTTATCATAAAAAGATTCTAAATAAAATTTTGGTGATAATGGAATTTGAATTTTATCATTTAAGACATTGAGTTTTTTATTCCAAAATATGAAATTCTATATCAAAATTTAGGTATACTTACAGGTTTATGCGGCGGCGGCTTCGGAACGCCACTGATAACAACCTGGGAGCGGTTGTCTTTAGTCGTTATCTCGGACGTATTTCCGCCGGAAGTACACATTATGTCTATGCCCGTTGGTATGTTAACGTTGGTAACAGCTGATTCCGGGGAAGGAGATTTATCGTCCACTGTTGTCTCTGGTTGTTTTTGTACTTCTTGTATGTCTGTGGGTGATTTGAGAAAGAATGAATCTATCACAACTGTAGGCAGGTTTTATTTAGGGTTGCGGGTTAGTCCGAAAGGGATACCGGGACCTTGGCAACAGGCAACAGGCAACTGAAGGAACACGGATGGGTTTTAGTCAGTAAAAGTCTGACACGCCCTTCCGCTCCGCCCAGAGCGGGAGAAATCATCATTTTCCACCCTCAAAAAAAAAAAAAGGACTATATGACTTGAAAAACTCATATCTACTCGATATATTATATATTTTTTCTCTTTGTTCCTCTCAATTAGAGCACCTGCCATCTAATCTCTTCACCACCCTTGGTTGACTGGTAGAGAATGCCTCAGGCATTAAGTCCGCCTTTGTACCTTTTTTTAGTGTGAAAAGTTTAAATAAATAAATAAATATCTTACCATCTTCAGAAGAGCTGCTCTCCTCTAAATCCACAATGTTGACAACCGAGCTAGCTTCTTGCGTGGTGATAGCCAAATTCTTCATCTTGCTTGGTGATTTTTTACTGGGTGACTGGCTTAACTTACTCGGCGATTGCTTTGGCGATATATTGCTCTTGTTCGGCGATTTAGATGGTGATGACTTTTGTTTTTCTGAGATAGGAAATAAAAAGATCTATCAATCAGCCTATAATGTTCCCATTGCTGGGACACAGGCCTCCTCTCTGTGAGAGGGAGCGGGCCGTAATCCACCACGCGGGCCCAGTGCGGGTTGGTTGATGTCACAAATGTCTTCGAATTTTTGGTTCTAGGACATGCCGGTTTCCTCACGATGTTTTCTTTCACCGTTTTGAGAGCAATAAGAGTGGATTGCTATGAAAATGACGTAGTGCAATTAGTGATACAATATTTAAATATACTACTATATATATATTTTTTAATCATTTTGTTCTCATAACGTGGGCTTTTATAATTTCTAACGGCTTCACGATAATAGAGGGAAGTAAAATGTATGGAAATATAGGGTGGCGATATAATCGCCTGCATCCGTCAAGGGGGACATTCTACTTAACAACTTTTGATATGAAAACAAAGAAATAGAACTAGCGAAGTTGTTTAGAATGACAGGTAGAATCATCCCCTTGATAGATACAGGTGACTAAATCCCCACCCTGTATATGAAGACGCTTTTAAATTTCCGTCCATATAACGTTACAACGAGCCCGTATTTCCATACATTTATGGACGTATCGTATCGTCACTTTTTTTTAAAAAAAAAAAACGTTGCCCCACACTAAGAATTTCTTCCTGTATCGTGGGTGCGTTTACAAACATAGAAACTCACATACACTAACACCCAGACCCGGAAATCTACTTGCAGATCATACAAATATTTGTTCCGTGCGGGGATCGCACCCGCGACACGTTGCGCAGCAGTCCATCGCTCAGCCACTGCGCCAACCGTGTCGTCAAACGTTAGACACGCTATTACATTTTTTTTTTGTATGTATGGACTCTACAGGTTGTAAGGGTAAACACCATTGTCACTCAAACCATGGGGTATTTGACTTAAATATAAAAATAATTGACCGAGTAACAACAAAAAAAAAACGTTATTTTCATTAAAAGGATTTAAAAAGTTTCTATCCGACACCGTGCTCGCTAGCGAAACAACTGACTGACTGAGAAAGGGGTCGCGCTCGCGGCCGGTCAGATCACGTCCCGGCCCCCCGCCCGTCTTGAGACGCAAGTTCGTTGCCTTAGCGCATAGGTGAAAGGGTGAAATAAAAAAGTCATCATTTTCCATTGATTTTACGTTCTATAAATGACACCAAACCACTGGTTTCAAGGATAACAGTGTTTACCCTAACACTCTGTATACTATTGCGGGTTACGGGAACGCCTGTCGTTAGTTAATACGAGTATCCTACTAATATTATAAATGTGAAAGTTTGTGTGTTTGTGTGTTTGAATGTTTGTTACTCAATCACGCAAAAACGGCTGAATGGATTTGGATGTAATTTGGCAAACAGATAGTTTATAACCTGGATTAACACATAGGATACTTTTTATCCCGATATTCCCACGGGATCGGGACTTACGCGGGTGAAACCGCGGGGCACAGCTAGTACTGTATATCATGACCTACCTTCACTCTCTTTGCTTGATACAGCCACAGTTGTTTGAACCTTTGTAGGTTCAACATCAACCTCATTGTCAGACGTATCTGACAGTTTCACCGTCTCTATGTCCATCTGATCCGTGGTTTCTTGTTGATTCTGTGAAGAAATATCATAATATTGGGTCCCCACCTATGAAATTGGCGTTGTTTTCTCACAAATAGAGAACCTCGTCACTTCTATGATAGAAAAAAATCAAGTAATAAAAACTAAAACCCAACTACGACTTAAAAGGTATAAACAAGACACCACAGACAGACAAATTAAAAATCCGGAGTCACACGTGTTAGGGCATAAATCGAACAGATTACGTGTGACTCCGGATTTTTAATTTGTCTGTCTGTGGTGTCTTGTTTATACCTTTTAAGTCGTAGTTGGGTTTTAGTTTTTATTACTTGATTTTTTTTTAAATTCTTTTGGGGTTATAATATATATATTTTTGAAATGTGCTCATTAAGCCCTTTCATTTGATAACCCAACATGGTACGATTAAACCATTTTTTTTTTAAGTTCCTCGCTTTATGTCCTCTAGAGGGCGCCATTTTTAATTTAATGTGACTTTACATAGCCTATAACCAGCGGACAATCACGACGCTTCTAACGATACCTCATTTGTCAAATTGTGATAAGTGGTTTGGAAGATAGGAGGGAACAGATGAACATACATACATATATACATACCCTCCATAACCCTCCATAACCTCTCATACATACATAACCCTCCTTTTTTCTTCGCCGTAGTCGGGTAAAAATATTCATTAATTGCTTGGTATTATATCGAATAATGACCATCATAGACAACTGCCAATAGTAAAAAAAACTTAATAGTTATAGTTTTCTAAACATAAAAAATACCTTAAAAATGACTCCTCATTTTGCTAGCAGAAATGACCACATTTTTTTTTTTAACTTAGCCAATTCTTATTTTAGCCGCTTAATCTAAGTGGCATATCCTAGTTTTTTAAACATTAGTGCATAAAAGTTTTATAACATTAGTGTTCATGGTTGTTATATATTAAGAAAATGTTAGTATGAAAAATGCAACTTCTTTAAAAATGCTCATACAAAACGCCGATTTTATAGGTGGGGGGACCTAATACAATCCCGGACTCCTAAATCGAGCCACTGTGCATATTTACATGAAGGTATAAAGGTTTAGAACATCAAAATTATTATGAATAAAAAAAAGGTTTTATGTATTTTTCAAACCGACATACTGGCCAGCATGTATCCAAATTTAAATTAACTAAAGCCTCGGTCACACACAGCGAATACTCGCTGCGATTAAGCACAGAGCAAGAACTCGCTGTGAGTGACATTCGCTGTTAATAGATTCATTCGCCGCGATTTGAATTGAGCATGTTCAATCTTAGTCTTTGCGAGAATTCGCGTGTGATAGGGTAGTCGCTGCGAGTAGTCATTCCGCTCAGCGTGTTGCTCCAAACTACACGCCCGTTCTATAGGTCGTTTCGTCGCTGCGACCGTCGAAACTCTCGCGTAAAAATCGCTCTATGCAACAGGCAGGCAGCGAATTGTCGCTGCGAGTGACCGAGGCTGAACATTCAATAATAGCCGCCTTTACACGACACGCGCTTTCACGCGTGAAAGGCCTTTCACGCGGAAAAGAACGCGCGTGTAAAGATAGAAAACGAGAACGAGAAAGCACGCGCGCGCGGCCCGCTCGCGCTTTCATGCGTTCAAGTCTGTTCGCTTCCAACATAATTCAAGGCACATTAAAATGGATAAAAACAATTACACACGATTGCGCGTGCAAACTTTCCCGCGTTCAATCGTGCACACTCCGATCGCGAGTGAAAGCGCGTGTCGTGTAAAGGCGGCTAATAAGTTTTTATCACGGTTTATGTAATAAAAATGTAATTTAATAAGTACCTCGGCTTGTTCATCGGCGGGGTTGTCAGCGTTCAACAACGCATCAACTGCCGACTTTGCCTCTTCATTCATCTCATTAACTGTTTCTGCTTCTAATTGCACCTGAAAAAACAATTTTTTTCCAAGTTCATGTTTACGTTTGCAAAAATGTTTAAGTATAATTGGATGCGTTCATGAGTACGACCTGAGAGCAGTGGTGGCCCAGTGGTAACGGCCACGACTTACGAGTTGTAGGTCGTAGGTTCGAACCGTGACAGGCGCTTTACTTTGTGTAAATTATTTCATCGCCACTGCTCTCAAAACGGTGAAGGAAAACATCGTGAGGAAACCAGCATGTCCTAGATTATTATAAAGTATATAAAATTTGTAAAGTATTACCGGTCAGCATAAAACATAAGTACTTACTCGCAACTAATAACCATGGTAATCAGGAGCATAATCCATTATTAATAAATGTATGTAACAAATATAAGACCCGAACGATGTCGTCTGGTAAATATGTAGTACCGAGAGTAAATAATGTCTATGGAGACCGAACATTAGAAAAGCGTATCCCTTACATACTCAACAACTTACCAGACGAAATCAGAGACGGAAAAAAGAAAAATAAATTTAAGATAAATCTAAAAAAATACCTAATTAGTACACTGCCTTAACTTTATATTGTCTTACATGCTAAACTACTGTTTTTACATAAGCTATGTACTCTTAATATCTATACTTATGTTTGATCTATGATATTCATACTTACGTACTTAATATTCCTAGCTACTAATAGAATATACTACTAATAAACCTACACGCTACATTAGCATTATACATACATAACATTATATAATTCTACTATATAATATTTAGAATTAATAAAAATACACTATATTTACTATATGTAATTGTTAATTTAGTTCGTAAGATAATAAGTAAAGAATAATAATATTGATCCAACAGACAAACTATGTGCATAGTTTTGTTGGACATTATGTACGTTATAAAACTTAAAATGTACCTTTCTTATCAATAAAAAATAATAAATAATAATAATAATAGCCCCACCGCCCGCCGTATCTCTACGTTGACGTCGTGGTGGGGCTTGCGCGCTCCGAACTCTAGGTCTGTGCCGGTAGAGTTTACTTTGCCGGAACGGGTCTAGGATGAGGAGCCAGACCAAGAGAGATACAAAAACCCGCAGGGCAGCTTGTGGCGAGCTGTTGGGCAGTAGCGACCCCACGGACCCTACCTCCCGGGAGAAGTCTTGTTCCTCATCTCTGGCTTGCCTTTATTGGCCGGCTGGAGTGAACACTGACGAGGAACAGAGCTCCCACCTCATTCTTGCCTGATTGGCCGGCTTGAGTGGAGATTCGCAAGAGCAAACGTGCTCGGAGGAAGGAAGTATTCCAGTAAGTGCTCGTAGGGATCTTGACCATCTTCCGGGCTCTGGGATTGTTCTGAAAGCCGTGGAATACCTCTCCACTCCTCAAGCACCTCAGGATATGTTGCCCCCTTGTCGCTACGTCACTATGTGCTAGCGACAGTTTCTGGGGGCCCATTATTGAGTGTGCAAGTCACCCCCTGCCATCTTATCCATAATATATATTATATATCATTGGTCAGGCAGGGGTCATAGTCCTTCCATAGTTCCTGGTAACCATTCCACTATAGTCAGCCAAACCCATAGCCCAATGTTTTGTTTCCATGTACTGCAATAGTCCTACACCAACCGGGGATTGTCCTTGGGTGCACTAGCATAGTGTGTATAGGGATAATCGTCTGTTGGTGCCTCATTCCATTTAAAATTGTCTAAGGGGCCTCTGCGAGTTGGCTTCGGCCCCTCGTACGCCTTTCAAAAGACCGGGACCCCGATGGTCCCGAGATATGCAAATTATATAATAATAATAGAACCAAAAATTCGAAGACATGTGACGTCTACCAACCCGCACTGGGCCCGCGTTGTGGATTACGGCCCGCTCCCTCTCACAGAGAGGAGGCCTGTGTCCCAGCAGTGGGAACATTATAGGCTGATTATGCTGTGAGTACGACCTTGTGTAAGGTCGTTACGTTGCGGTTGCGTTATCGCTAGTAGTGGCGATGTAATTCCGTTGTGGCTAGTGTTTGCAGACAGACAGATAATTGTGGGTGCGACGTAAAAAATAAGTCGTTTCCTAACAATTATTTTTGTGCAATGTTACTTAATTGGATGTACGGTCGCGGTCTGAGAATGTTTACCACCTTAAGGCTTATAATTGCATGCACACATCTATGTCACAAGGTTAACGATTCAAAATTCGAAATATGTCATTATGGTAATGTGTCAACTGTAAAATTAAGATATAGCATCATAGACTTTACTGCACACAGTGTGGTAAAGAATCTAATTTGAAAACTGATAAACATTTTTAGACCGCGATAGTACAGAAGGCGTAGTTTACGGCTATGTGATTGGTCTTATTACACCCTGTATTTACATAAAATGAAATAGTAATGAAGTCAAAACTGTACATATGAATATTTTTGAAAAATTTAATAGCTACGAGGTGGGAACGAGTCTGATGCCGAAAATATAGTTTTTAGAATTTTTGTCTGTTTGTGTGGTGTGGATGTATGTTCCGGATTGGCCCAAAAACGAATGACATGACAGATAGTTTATAGGAGGAGCTCGTGGCTAAGTAATAACAGCCGCACCGGGTCGATCCATCAGGTTAAGCTACGCTTGGGGAGTTGGTCGGTAGATGGGTTACCATCTTTACATACCGAGACTCCACCGTGCCTCGGAAAACACTTTAAGCCGTTGGTCCCGGCTGTCTTACGTGGATCTTTGACAGTCGTTACGGGTCGTCCCGCCCGAAAGTCTGACAATCAGCCTTGCCAAGGGATATCGTATTACCCAGTTACTGGGTTGTGGAGGTCAGATAGGCAGTCGCTCTATGTAAAATACTTGTATGCAGCTGCATCCGGTTAGACTGAAGGCCGACACCAACATAGTTGGGAAAAGGTTTGGCGGATTGGTGACAGATAGTTTACAGCCGGGATTAACACATAGGTTAGTTTAATGGTAGAACATTCCTGTCATATATTTTCCGACATCCAAAGCTACTGTGGTGGTATCTACATCGCCACATAAGAACTACGCATCAAAGACCTGACGTCACATAAATCCTGCATCGCGCAATTAAAGTTTACTGTGCAGTGGACATAATATACAAAGACCCAATATCAATCGTTGGGCAGTTGCCCGCCAGACACAACACCCGTCTGGTCGGAGGATCCTCCCTTTTCTATGGTGGATGAGTGAACTTTACACACTGTTCTTCATACCCCTACACTAGTAAACAAATAAGATTGAGAACCTACCGTCCCATATTCCTCTTCCACGTCCATCTTCTCCGCCTTATCCTGGGAGGTACTGTCACACATCATGAACGGAAACTCTTCATCCTTAGGGTCTGGAGTCTCCAATTCCTTGTCCTCCTGGTCTCTTACTGGTTCAGACTCTAGGGCTGCTGGGTTCGAGTCTTCCGACTGTTCGGCTGAGATTTGGTTGCTGCTTTCTGAAATTTCAATGATTATCAGGGCCTGATTTTGGGGCAACCAAGAAGTGGAGGCACCTAAAATTTTATGGAAAAGACAAAAAAAAAGATTTATTTCGGCTATCGGTATCAAAGCTATTCAACGTATCATTTTTAAGACCACCACCCCAGGACATGAAAAGAAAATTAAAAAAGGTTCCTTATAAATTAATACTGTTTTTATTAAAAAAAAAAATCTTATTGTGGAGGCCCCTATTTTGTGGAGGCCCGGGGCCATGGCCCCTGTTGCCCCGCCTTAAATCCGGCCCTAATGATTATTATAACATTATGCCTAATTATCAGTGATCGGACAAGGGTGAATTAATCTACCTAAAATTCAAAGAACAGAGACAAAAAAAGTGGAGACTTCCTTACGAATAAAATATTTTTTCGGGACTTATGCTTGGTAAGTTTATACATTTTAAATGACTTTCAAGACATTATAAACAGGAGCGGTAGCGGTCAAGGACCCCCATCAGAAACGAAGTACAATCCGTGCGCATGAGCATGGCACCTGGTTTGGAACTCAATACTCCCCCTGAAACCCGCGCGGCGCCCCGCCGTCATCGTGCGGGGCAGCGGGGGAGTTACAAACGTCATTGAGCCAGGTGCCATGTTAATGCGCACGGGTTGTACCTTACGCGATACTCGCACTCACACACACACTCGTATACAGGGCGTCCCACGGATATGCCACATGGAGGGATATTGTACCTTGAATATTGTAGATGTAACATTTTACTGAAAGAAGACATTATTTAAATTTTTTAAAACAATTTAAACTGATCATAGATATTTAAATAATTACATGGTTGAACCGGCAATCGAATCCGTTACATGAGAAAAATAATCACCCTGTAGCTTTATCATACCGACCGAAAGGCTTCATCATAAGGATTATTTTTTGCTCAATAACATAGTGTCTAAAATAAAAGGAAGACCATGAATTTTTTAATTTTTCTGTATCATAGAAAGAGACAGAGATACTTGTTGATTTCTACCAATCAATTCCTACCGTATGGAACTTCGTTCCAAAAACTAATTTAAAAAATATATATATACTCACCATCTTGATCAAAATCGTCATCATCATCACCATCAAAATCATCATCCGGCTCCTCATCATCCTCCATCATCCGTCCTGCAGACTCAGCCAACAGTCCCAGACTGTCATCAATCTCTGGAACCTCATCCGATGTGTCTGGAGTCATACGGGTTATGGATGTTGATGGATGTTGGGTGGGAACTTGAGCTTGGCTTGTGGATGCTGAAAGGAGGATGAATGTCATAGAAAAAAGGTTAAATACAGCTATGGTCTGTTCCAAAGTATCTGGTAAAAGTGTAAACAAACCATACATTTTTTGGATATATTTTTGAAATGTGCTAATTAAACCCTTTCATTGGACAACCAAAAAGGCATAATTTTTTTTTATTTATTTTATTCCTGGCTTTTTGTCCTCTACAGGGCGCCATATTAAATTTAATGTAACGTCCTATAACTCTCCTTTATGCTTCGCCGTAGTCGGGTAAAAATACAATAAAATGGCATAGATACAAACATAAACTCACGCCATTCTTCATATAAACTCAAACTCATAGCATTTATTTCATTTAAACCATTTACAGGCACTTTTGAACTGTCAAGGAAATGGTCGGACAAAAATATGAAGCTAGTTACCCATTCCAAAGCGTAGTAGGTACCTATGGAGAAGAACGGGCAAGAAACTCCACAGACACTCTTTATAAAATGACTTGGATTAACTTACCAATGCACTCTGCAATTTCTTTAGCGACTCCCGGCTCATCATCAGCAAACATTTTTTCCATGTTTTCTTCAACTGTTGATTGAACAAGTGCATCATCATCTTTCCTGTCACTTTCCACAATATTACTTTCTGTTTGGACTTCACCTACTGTTGATTCAGTCACTATTGCTTCTTGAACTAACGATTTCTCTTTTACTGTGTCATCATCAGTGACGTTTTTATCAACAGCTGTTGTTTCAGTAGCTATGGCTTTTTGATCTACTGGTTTCTGTTTTACTGTGTCATCATCAGCTATAGTGTTATCTACTGATTTCTCACTGACTGCCGCGCCATCAGTGACAATGTCATCACTTACTATGACATCATCAATTACACTTTTATCAATTGTTTTTTCATGTACTATGTCGTCTTCAGCATTTTTGTCAACATAATTAAGACTGTCAAGCATTTCAGAATGGTCTAAATTCATAGACAAATCTGTATCATCCATGTCAATCAATTCTTGTGTAGGTATTTCTAACATCACATCCGGTCTATGTAAGCCGTGGTCAGTTTTGATAGGACATGAATCTTCTAGAAATATTGATGAGTTGTTCGCTGAAATTTTATCAACGTCTTCATTTTTATCTAAGCTAGTTTCAGGATTGATAGTTTCTTTACTTTTTTCAGGTTTGTCTAAATCAATGTTTTTGTTAATATTCTCAGTATCTGCTGTAGGTTCTTCTGGATCTGTTTTATTTTTAATTTCTTTTTCAGGAGTAGTTTTCTTTAGATCTTCAACAAGAATATTAGGAGTATTACAAACAGTGAGTGATGCTATTTGTTCAGGACTTTTAATAGACTGCTCTTTTGTATCAGATTCTAGAATTAATGGATCCTTATTGCTGGCTCCCATTTTAGTTTGAACATCAATTTGTTCATCAATTGTCTCTTTTTCAGTTATACCTTGATCTACAATTTTCTCATTGATACTAGGTTCATCTTCAATAGGAGTATCTTTAGTAATATCTACTGCTTTAGTTGTATCTTTAATTGGCTGATCAATATCTTCCTCAATAATTTTACTCTGATCATCAGATTGATCCATATTTTCAACTTCATCTTTTGTTTCATCTACCTTTTCTATATTAGTTTGGTCATCTATTGGGAAAGCTATATCTTTCTTAGCCACTTCAGATTGATTCACTGTTTGATTTATAATCTTATCTTCTATCTTAGCTTGATCGTCAATAGATGTATCAGTATTGTCAACATCCATAGGAGTACAACTATCTTCTTGACATTCATCATCTTTCAGTAACTCTCCTTCTTCCTCATCATCAACATCCATTGTTACATCACTTTCAGGAATAACTTCTGCTGTTTCCGTTTCTTGTAACAGTTTTTCTTCTAGCAGAACATCATCATTATCTTCTTTATTCACAGGAGCTTGTTTTTCAGGAACAGTTTTAGAAAATTCAATGTCTTTCTCAGATATAATCAAAGAACTTTCGCCCTTCGGATCAGGTTCTTTTAAAAGGTTTTCTTCTGACATTATATCATCATTGTCTTTGATTAAGATGACATCTGTAAAAGATTTCAACTTCAATGTTGAAGACTCCGTTTCAGTATTACTTTCAGTTTCAGCTAAAAGTTCATCTTCAATAATGTCAACTGGATTTTCTTTTGTCTGTTCATCAGTAGTAACCTCTTTTAGAAGATTGTCTTTTACAGATTCTGTCTCTTTTATTGGTTCATCTATACTTTTCTCTTCAAGAATCTCATTTGCTTGAGCTATTACTGCTGCTTCAGTGACAATTTCAGATTCTTCCAATAATTTTTCCTCTAAAACATTGATGTCATCTCTATCCATACTTTGTTCTGCGGGAAAGTCCATATCTGGGCTATTTATTGCTTCAGTATTTAAGTCGTTTTCCCCTAAAAGCTCATCTCCCAAGCTTTTTTCGTAATCTCGATCCATACTTCCTTCTGCGGGAAAGTCCATATCTGGGCTATTTATTGCTTCAGTATTTAAGTTGTTTTCCCCTAAAAGCTCATCCCCCAAGCTTTTTTCGTCATCTCGATCCATACTTCCTTCTGCGGGAAAGTCCATTTCTGGGCTATTTATTGCTTCAGTATTTAAGTTGTTCTCCCCTGAAAGCTCATCCCCCAAGCTTTTTTCGTCATCTCGACCCATACTTCCCTCTGTGGGAAAGTCCATTTCTGGGCTATTTATTGCTTCAGTATTTAAGTTGTTTTCCCCTAAAAGCTCATCTTCAGCCTTATCTGTAGGAATGTCCAGTTTTGGACTAATTTCAGAGTCTTTAGTAGTTTCAATTTCTTTGAAATTATTGTCTCTAGTAAGACTATCAAGATTGGCTTCAGAAACTTTGGGATCACCATCAGAAGGCATCTCAGTCATATCTTTAGTTAAAAGATCCGAAGTGTCTTCCAAAAGTTGGTCTTCAGTTAGAATATCTTCATTCTTAGCATCTGCATTTCTGATATCATCACCCATAGCCTGGTTGCTAGCATCATCGTCATCCCATCTTAGTTCCATATCTTCATCTTCAATCTCGTCAGGATCATCAGCAGTCTTAGATTCTATTTCATCACATTTTTCATCGCTTTCATCTTTCTCAGCAGTAACATTCGTTTTAGATATTATTGCATCAATTTCAGTGTTAACATCCTCAATTTCTTTGTCATCTATTCTACTGACCTTTGCTTTGGCTGTATAGTCACTAGAACCTTCGCCTGCTTTAGTATTTATGAATTCTATTGACGTTTCTGTCAACTCTGCTTCTAATTTATCAAGTTTTATGTTATCTTGTAGAATGCGATTTTTGTCACCTCCAGACCCGTCTATAGCTGCTAACTGAGGCATATTTTCGGAAATGACGCCACTAGTTTCGGTATTTTTATTTGAATCTAAAGATACATTACCCTCAATTATTATTGGGTTTTTGCTACCTTCGTCTTGAATTATTCGCGTTTTTCCTTCATCATTACTGCTTTTTTCTTCTATATCACTCATATTGAACTAAAAGAAATAAAATTAACGACAAAAACAACTTGTAAGTAATAAATTCACATACACGGGTTTTATGCGAAACACTGGATTAAGAGGATGGGCTGGACTGTTAGAACTATAATCGTATGAACTGTTTTATCAATGGTATGCACTTTAGAATTGTATTATTAACAATAGATACTAAAATAATGCACCGAAAGCAACAACAATGCATCGTTTGCCATTTGCCATTTTTAGCGATCATTTGACAACTTTGACGTTGAAAATTTTAACTTTAGTTTGACATTTTTTTCAGAGTCTTGCCATAACTTGACTGTTAGGAATTTTAGTATAAATCGTTGATTTATACTGATTGTTGATTGATACTGTCCGTATATTATAAAACTGCCATTTTATGTATGCCCGCGATTTCGTCGACGTGTTTAAAACCCTCAAGTATTCAGGATGAAAAGTCACCATGTAAAATACTACTATTTAGCTGCCAGTTACAGATCGATTCAAACTTAATGGCGGCTCGGAAGTTAGCTTTTAGGTGCGCAGTACCCCACCCCTCACCCCCGCTGTCACATGAAATTGTTACTGCGCAGCGACTCGCCCCATGTTCCGAGCCGCCATTAAGTTTGAATCGAACTGTACCGTGCGTTTGCACTGGCGAAACATTTACGACAAAACATATGGAAATCTCTATTTTCTGCCAATGTTCCTTATAATTTATGATATTAGTGATATAATGTGAGTGATATTAGTGATGTAATGTGTGTGAGTGTAAATATTTTTTATTTTCAATTGTAAGTACACTATAACATTATATTTTATGGAATTAATAATTAACAAAAAAAAAAAAACTAAAACTAAAAGGACTTACTAATAGATATAAAAACAAAGGGGCGTCAGGCGTCGAAGTATTCGTCCGCATCGCTGTCATCCGGAAACGTGCCCAGAAGACTGGCAGCATTGCCACGTTGAATGGCAATGCTAATTCTTTGGCCAAAGAACAAGCCAGCCCTCTGGTCACGTGAAGTATCGACCAGTCGGTGAGAAATTTCCTTAAAAAGGAGACGCGCACTCGGGCCCCATGACCCGAGCGTAAATTATGTTTTATTTTATGGGTTTTCGTTTCCATTGAAACAGTAAACAAAATTGACTACGGAACCCTAATGTGTTATTCGCACGCAGATTTGTCACATTTTTTTATTTTTTTATCTGTTGTATTTGCGTTCCAATCACACAGGTTTGGTATGTGAAATATGTTTTTTTTCATAAGAACACACACGCGAGATATCTTTTGCTTACTCTGATTGATTGTCACCACGGAATCTGGAAGTCTGGATTCTGGAACGCGACCATAAATATTTTGTTTGCTTTGATTGACTGCCGATTTCGTTTGCAAAATCAGCGAAATTATGCGGAATTTATAATTAATTTATCGAATTCCAATTAATTTGTGGCACCAAAATTTATTCTAAAACAAACTTTTTCAATTTTATGGCTACAGTTTTCCGCGTTTGATTTTCATTCCTGCTAATTACTTTCCAACAATTAGTGTTTTTTTTTGCGATTATCATCGTAAATATTGTTACGAAACAGCATTTGTTCGCTTAATTAACGTTCTTGCTTCGTTTTGGTGCGTCTACTCGTGTGTTGAAGTGCTAAAAATATTCGCAATCAGTTTGGTATCTGAGGAAAAAATATTGTGGTACAATCATGAATAGTAGTAGCTATGTTTCACCACGTCTCATGGTTGGGGCTGCAATTGTGGGCATCGTTGGAGCCGCTGGAGTCTTTATTTATGAACAGCTTTATGCTGAGAAGCGGAGATCTATGTTAGGTTAGTAGAACACCTGCTTTATTACCTACAAAACGTATTCTTCTTTAGAAATGTAGTGCCATGTGCTAGATAAGGAACAATTTAGACTTATTCAAAACCAATATTAAATAAACTACAATATTAACAACCTAAGAACTTTGCAATGTCATAAAAGGTTATGTTTATATTGTGAGCAAAAACTGTCTCATATTATTTTTTATCGTTTTTTGAACTCGGTTGTAAACATAAGATTAGCAACACTGATGACTTTTGAAAGTAAAATTTATCTTATCTCAAATTTATCTCTTTTTATATCAACATGTGTTTACCTGTGCTTACGAGCAAATAATAACAATCCAGTATTTTACTGAAGTTTATTGTCAAATACTCTTTAGGTGTACTATCAAGAAATTAGGTAGCATAAAACATAAAGTCAAAGTCAAAGTCAAATAATTTATTTCAACTAGGCACATTAAAGGCACTTTTGAACGTCAAATACATAGAAATAGAACTGATTCTAGTTGCCCCTTCCAAAAGGTAGTTTTCGTATGGAGAAGAATGGGCAAGAAACTCCACCGTTACTCTTTAAAAAAAAAAATGTTTTACAATATTTGGTATAGGTACATCAATTATATAATTACATGTGAAGACGATGCACTGAGAATACAATTATGAGGTAAAAAGAATTAAAAATTAAAAATGGAGCAATGAAAAATAAATAAATTAAGTATGTGATAGGTACATGGTGCTCACATATGTACAAACATTAAAGTATACGTACGATAACACAATATTTCTACAAACTTGCAAGTAATACTAATAGGACAGTGTGTGAGATTAATTATCATAAAATTTAAAAAAATCGATGATATAAAAATAATAAATTTTACAACTAGATTAGCAACCAGTTTGATTTTGTCCAGCCTCGAATTTGTCCTATGGAGCAAGACCAGCATGTTTCCAAGCATTCTTATCTTGGATATAATCCTCTAATTTGTAATATGCTTGTTTACAAAGTGTACTTTTAATATGAGTTTTAAATTTTCTTTCATTTAATTGCAATATATCACTAGGTATTTTATTATAGCATTTAACGCAGTACCCCATAAAAGATGTTTGTACTTTAGCTAGTCTGAAAAATGGTTGATCTATTTTATCTTTATTTCTAGTGTTAAAATTATGTCTATCACTTATTTTATTAAAAAGATTTAGATTTTTTCTTACATACATAATATTCTCATAAATGAATTGGCAAGGTACCGTCATAATATTAATCCTTTTAAATAGTTCCCTGAGAGATTCGCGGCGACATAGATTATAAATGGCTCTGACAGCTCTCTTTTGCAAAACAAAGATGGATTCAATGTCAGCAGCCCGACCCCACAGTAAAATGCCATATGACATAATGCTGTGGAAGTAACTGAAATAGACCAAACGAGCGGTTTCTACATCTGTTAACTGTCTTATCTTTCTAACAGCATAAGCGGCCGAGCTTAGCCGCCCCGCAAGAGATGTTATATGGGGTCCCCATTGTAATTTCTCGTCTAGCGTGATTCCCAGGAAAACTGTTTGATTAATAAATTCCAGTTTTTCTCCATTCAATATGATGTCACATTCGCTACTTCTAACATTAGGTAATTTAAATCGAATGCATTTGGTTTTTTTTTTATTTAGTACCAAATTATTTACCGTAAACCAATCTTGGACCTGAAGAATAGCGCTATTCACGTCGTCAAGATTTTGCGACCGTCGGTTTATTTTAAAAATCAATGATGTGTCATCTGCAAATAACACCATCTTCGGTTGGTTTAGTAGTAATTGGGGTAAATCATTAATGTAAACTAAAAAGAGGAATGGACCCAATATCGAACCTTGAGGAACGCCCATTGCCATTTCAGACCCCAATGAGTTTACGCCGTTTACTTGAACTTTAACTTTTCTATCTTTCAGATATGATCTTAGTAAATCAAGAGCTGTATTCCTAATCCCATAGTGCTCTAGTTTCAGCAGAAGTGTCTCATGGTCGACGCAATCGAACGCCTTCGAGAGGTCGCAAAAGATTCCAATGGCATCTTGTGCTTCTTCCCAGGCGTTAAAAATGTTCTTTATTAGGGAGACACCGGCGTCAGTGGTACAACGCCCTTTGGTGAAACCGTACTGTTGTTCATGAAAGATGGAATTTTTATTAAAGTGACGTAACATTTGATTAAGCATCAACTTTTCAAACACTTTGCTGAGAACTGGCAGAATTGACACAGGCCTATAATTGTTGGGTTCCTTACTATCGCCGGATTTGAACAAAGGAACTACTTTACTGTGTTTCATGAGATCCGGAAAGACTCCTTGGTCTACACTGGTGTTAAATAAGAAAGCTAAATAAGGCGCAATGGTTTCGATGATAGACCTACAGACTTTTACAGATATTCCCCATAGATCTTCTGTTGATTTAATTTTAAGATCTTTAAAAGCTTTTATAACTGCCTGGGGGTTTGTATGCTGAAACCTAAACTCCAAAGGGCATGCCTTTACATTATTTCTAAGTAAGGCAGCAGAAAGCGCGGGTGAAGAATTTAAAGCTTCAGTAGTTTTAACGGGAATATTACCAAAAAAGTTTTCAAATTCCTGAGCTATTTCTACATCTGAGTTGATGAGGCCATTTTCAGTCTCTAAATTGAATTCAGTACTACGCTGTTTTTTCCTACCTGTTTCATTATTTATTATTTGCCAGGTAGTTTTTATTTTATCATCAGCTGATTTTATTTTATTGCTAATGTAAAGAGCTTTAGCTATTTTGCAAACATTTTTAAAAGTTTTAGAATATTTTGCAACATACTGATGAAAGGATGTATTATTCATATGTTGCTTGAGGCCATAAAGTTCAAAAAGATTTTCCCTGCTTTTACGAATACCTGGAGTCGCCCAATCACTAAATAGGAACTTTGTGTAAATCGTTTTAGTTTTTAGTGGAAAAGTGTCATTAAATTGCTTATTTATTAATGAAAAGAAATCGGCATAGAACTCATTTGGGTCACAGACATTATTAAAACTCTGAACACATAATTTACTGGCCAAAGAAGTATTTAAATTCTCTAAGTTTTTACATGTAATTGGCCTAAACCTAATTTGAATTTTTTGTAAAGGCATGTTATTGCATGCAGGCGCAAAATGTTATTGTTTGACCACTGTGATCAGATGGCAACTTATTTACAATTTCTTTATGTAAGTAATCACAATTACAAAAAATATTATCTATACAAGTGGCAGAAGAAGCTGTCACTCCGGTTGGTTCAACAAAAACATTTGACAAATCAAATGACCTAAAAAGACTTAATAATCTCACAGTATTAGAGTTATTTTCTAATAAGTTAATATTAAAATCACCACATATGATTATTGACTTACTATTAGCACTAAGTTTCTTTAGCACCTCTTCCATTACAGAATCAAACAGAGATAGATTCTGGTAGCTTGGCGGTCTGTATACACATACTATAACATGCTTATCAAGCTCAACACAGGACAATTCAATGGTGTGTTCAACAGACAGTCCAATGATGTCTTTCCGTTCTTTTGATTTAATAGAATTTTTTACTAATATTAATGAACCGCCATGTATCATACGTTTTCGACTGAAATGGCTAACTACACAATAATTTTCATAATTAATTGACATTACTTGATGGTCTTTTAACCAATGTTCTGTTAAACAAATGACATCAAACTTAGTATTTTCTAAAAACAATTCTATTTCCAGTAATTTGGAAGAGCAACCTTGTATATTTTGACTGTATAATTTTAACGTATGTTGCCCCCCCTTTGGTTGTTTATTTTTATGTATAATATTGCCAGAAGATACCTTTTTATTATTCTCTAATAATAATAATTGTTTATTTGAAGGGGTAACTTCTGTTGTCTTACTTACTAGTTTAAAACGTTATCCGGAGTGACCTCCACAACTACAACTGAAGAGTCTAGAATACCCGTCGCAGTTCCAGCAGGAAGAGAATACCCTATCTGACTGGTTGTGGCCTCCAAAGATGTTGGTATTATAGGTGGATCCTCCTTCGTACAACATGATGATTTATAATTATTACTCACTATGCTGTTAGTATAACTAGACAACACAGACTCGTCACTAATACTACCATTTGTTATATTAGCTATAACCCCATTTATATTATATGCTATCAACATAGCAATCAAATGTCTACATTCCCAAGACAGAGATATAGTTCTCTGAGTTAACTTAAAACCACTAACAAACTTGTTAGTGTCAAAATACAATAATTTGTCACTATGACAACATGTCAATCTGCGAATAGTACTATTCAATTTAAAAATATAGTTATTTTCATCATACGATAAAGTATCAGAATAAGGAAAAGCGCACAACATCAGCTTTCCTACATTTAATTTTAATAAGGTATCCACACCATCCACTATGTCCTTTCTGGTAATACCAGTACTATTACCTAATAATAAAACCATTGTTGAATAATTATTTAGGTTTGTGTTTGCTATTCTTGTAATCATTTGTTTAAAACTTATGTTATGATAGCTATGATTGGTAAAACTATGGCTAAGGTAATTGAGTAAAATTTTCCCAAAGCCAGAACCTAATTCGTCACAAAAAAATATTGATTTATTTTTCTGTAAATTAGCAAAGGTCTCTATTGGAAGAGCCAACACCGGAGGGGTCAAGGTTAGGTTAGGCTGAGGCTGCGGAGGTAGTGGTTGGTTGGCACAGCTGCATGAGAGGTTATTAGTCAGAGACTCATACATATCAGCATTGCACTTCACCAAATCCAATAGTTCCCCAGCCTCAAGCAAGCGGTCACTTAGTTGCTGTTGTGAAGTCTCATATTTTTCAAAAATATCCTTCAACAAGTGCTCCTTGTGTAGTATATCATTATAGAGGAGCTGGATATCAGTATCATATTTTTCCCTACATTTATCTAACTCAATAGTACAATTATTTAAACTTTTTGATAAGACAACACGTTCCTTTCTAAGAGACAGATTTAATTTTAAGAGATTTTGTTTTTTGATTGCTCTCTGTGACCGTTTAATTAATTTCTTGATTTTAATGTATTTTTTTAATTTATTGTGACTCACAACAATAGGACATAATGGTATGGTGTCATCACCAGTCAAATCTATAGTTACAGCTGGCTCACACACTGATTTTAACTTACTACCTACTAACTCATTAAAAAGATTACTGGTGCTAGCAACCTGTTTGCTGACCTTGATACACTCTGAGAGCGATAGCGCCTTTTGAGCTTCACATAATTTTTGTTCCAGTTCCGTAATTCGATTTAAAGCCAGTTCGTGGGTGTCACTGCACTCATGAAATGTTGACACTAGATGTTTTAGTTCATTGTGCTGGTCGGTTAAGTCCATAAAATCACACCTTGTATCCCAGAAGGGTTGGGCAGAGATGTACGTGTACGGTACCTATAGTACACCTGTATTTCGCAGTTATGAAATGAAAATTAAATGAAATATTTTTGTTCCAGTTATAAAGTCCATGAACAATTGACAATAATATATACACACCTATGTAACATAATAAATATAAAATAACATAAATACTTATAACACATTCACATCTGATTATGCTCCATATCTTATTTTTAGCCCACATATAAAAGAGCCTGTGAATCTGCAAAACAAAAAAAAACTAAGTAGAACTTAAAAAAAAGAAACTCAGACATGTTTTATTTAATTTTTATTTTAAAAACTGCTAATTGTTGTAAATAAGACTAGGTTCAGTCCAATGTTCATAATGATAATTTACTTAGTGCGTAAGCACTTGAAGAAACCGGATTTTATAATAGTATAAATACTTTTCTCTCTTTAATATGTAGAATACATATTGGTTTGATTTAAAAACATGTCGCCTCGCTAAAAAGAATGTAAGGTGATTTGGGGGTTCTAGATGGTCTCCTGAACGCTCCACCACAATTTCTATTTGCCGGAGACCCATTAAAAAAACAATTCTTTATCTTATTAGGTAGATAAGTTTCAAAGTATCTAATTATTTATGGATACAAGAGCGAGATAAGCGAGCACGGGGCTTGGACACGTTAGGTTAGATGGTTGGAGATGATGGGGGCTTAAGTGAGCGACCAAAGCGAGCAAACGATAAATATAATATAATATTTTATTAAAAATTATATTTACCATATAACATTTTTTTAACTTTGACCTTGACCTTTGAGACGTTTGACATTGACCTTGAAAATGTGTTCACTGTGAACTGCTCGTCTACCTTCCACCTTAGACTACACTTCATTTATCAACCCTTTTTATGAGATTTGTCATATTAAAAATTCGTTTAAAAAAAACTATGTGTCTACGGCGGGGAGGGAGTGGGGGTTTTACTAAACCTCCCCCTCTCTTTCGGGTATCTGACTTCCCTTAAGAGCGTTTATCTATATTTTAGACAGTTGTCTAGCCATATTTCATAATTCCATACAGTAATATTGCCAAATTAATCAGAAGAGGTAAATATTTGACAGTTATTTGCAACGTTGCCAACTTTCAGCGTACACGCTCTTAACAACTGTCAAAGATCCAATTATTCCATTTTCTATGACTTATCTATCTTCTGTTTCAGTAAGAGAAGTAGCACGGCTGGACAAGCAGGTTTCTTCAATGAGGACCGAACTTGAATCTCTGAGAGAGCTTCAGAAAGAAACGTAAGTTGACATTAGTGCCGATTCTATTCTGTTGTCCACAAACTAAACTACATTCAAGGTCAGTGCATCTTTTTCTTTCTATTTCATTAAAAAAAGGACAGAAGATATATTTTAGTTTAGTCCTGTCAAATCTGTCACTACCTACTCCATAATAAAGGTAAGACGTGATTAAAAACTTGCCTACTAAAATAACGTCACTTTACGTCACGCGCTGATTAATTTGACAGGACTAAACTAAAATGTATCTTCTGTCCTTTTCTTAATGAAAAAGAAAGAAAAAGATGCACTGATGAAAGATGAACTTAAATTTAGTTTAGTTTGTGAACAACAGAATCGGCACCATTATCATCATCAGCCTATAGCAGTCCACAGTTGGACAAAGGCTTCAACAACCGCATGCCTTTTAACTGAATCGACTGTCATTTATCCGTTCAGTGTATGGTGGCGGCTCGGAAGTTAGCTTCTCGCTTCGCAGTACCCCACCCCTAGCTGACACGAAATTGTTACTGCGCAGCGACTCGCCTCATGTTCCGAGCCGCCATTAAGTTTCAATCGAACTGTAGCCCGCGGTCAAAAAACGCGGGTGCGAGATGACATAAAACTCAGTATAGAGTTTTTCTGTATGCACCAACCTACTAGCACGTTTTATGACCGCGACTGCCAGTACTTATATGTAGTATAAAATGAATGACTGGGCCAGTTTATGGAACTAAAATTATCGCAAAAATGTGAGAAATTATGAAGTGCGCCTAAACTACTGCGATTGGCTGTTGATAAATCATTCAACCAATCACAGAAGTGTCAGCTGTTTACGCGCGCTTAGAACTGGCCGTTACTCTTTTCTCCAAGTGAATTCAGACATGCTATCTTGAATGGATTGAAATACTACACTCACTGAACACTACATAAATATAAGCATTATTTTTTGGGATGGGCTCTACATTATATTACCCATTGTTCTTCATACATTGTTATCTCGCGAGCAATGACCGACCCCGTCGATGGTTGTCACGGTTCATAAATATAAAATTTGCATATTATCTTTCGTTTAAATAGATGAATATGCAATGCTAACTTCCAGCTGGTTAAACTCTCATGTTTTTATTCTAGATGTGTTATTTTTCTTCAAAATGCAACTGCTAAATAATAAAATATCTAAATAAAAACAATATTTAATTCAAATACTAGTAATAACATCAAAAACCAAACTATTCAATATTTTTTTTTCCGATTTCCTAGTTCCATCAGCATAGATATCTTCTAAATAATAATCATGTCATATGTTTTAATACTTAATTTTCTTCAACGTTAAGTTTAATAATCCAGTGTAAATATTATTCATTGTAAATATTAATAACCCCTGTAAACATTGCATAATTTACTGTAAACAATTCATTATTGAACGTAAACATTGCTCCTTCGTTCCCCAGGACTTTACGCCGCCTAAAACAGAGGAAGGCTCGTAAGGAGCGGTCAGCGAAGAAACCTCCCAGCGGCGATGCAGCTGAAGTAGCTGAACACAGCTACGCGTCTGACTCCGAGTATTTTACTGACTACCAGTCTGTGTTAGGTAAGCATGTAATTTTGACATTCGAAAAGTGCTTATTCTCAGCCTAGTTTGAATAATTGACTTTTGATTTTTATTTCATGTATTTTTTTTGTACCAAACCATCTTCATAATTTAAAAAAAAAACTTACATACATAAAATAGTTAATTGATATAGGCGTGACTTTCCGGAAATCCATTATAAAATACAATAGACGTAGATATATTTAGTAACCTATTCCGCTTAACTATTCCTCAAGGGTCATAAAAAAACCAGAAATCGACACGTTCCATCGTTCCCCCTCTCGACGAGGTAGAGACTGCATCAGGCGGTCCGCGTAGCAACGCGTCGTGTTGTTAGTTATTATTCTTTATTTCAAATTGAGTACATATAAATTATATTTTTAAATTATAGAATAAAGCAATGTAAAAAACATTTAAAAATATAAAAAATAGTAGCCCACCGGTATCGGGAACAGGGTCCAAGCTACCGGCGGTCAGGGCTCCAGAGTCTCGTCCTAACGATGCGAGCCGTGTCCAGGAGTACCGCTTTCTGAATCAAGCCCTTAATCCACCTGCCCAACGAGAGCCTCCATAGGTGTTGGTCGAGGCTCTTGGCAATTAAGCCATTGGCTGATATTATTATATTCTTATTCTTAAGACTTATTAAATAAATTGTTTTTTTTTTCAGGCACAGACGGCGAGATGGACAGCGAAGAGTTTTACGATGTACCCACAGATGACGACGAGGACGACACTCTCAGGGAATCTCTGCGCAACGGACACGCGGGCAACGAGTTACCGGACGAGGTAAAGAATACATACAGCTTTCCAACGAACAGTAGGCGCTTCGGAAATCATCGTCTATCATAGGAAATACGAACGACCCCGCGTTCGTATTTCCGGTGATCAATGAGATCTATAGAGCTGCAGGTGCCTGCCAGGGTTGCGGGAAAGTCCGAAAGGGATACCGGGACCTTGGCAACAGGCAACTGAAGGAACACGGGTGGGTTTTAGTCAGTAAAAGTCTGACACGCCCTTCCGCTCCGCCCAGAGCGGGAGAAGTCATTTGATGATTTCCAGCACACATAAAAAAAAAGAGTTGTAGGTGCGGTCGCAGCCCAAGATTTTGGGGGGGTCACCATTGGTGCTGAGGAATATTTTTAGGGAGATGGTTTCCGAATTGATAAGTACTCTAAAAACTTTTTTTTGTTTATGCCCACCGGGGTCACAGTGGCTCAACTGGCTCCTCAAGTACCTACAGTTTTTAGTTAGTAAAGCACGTAAATCATTCAGTCCTCGACAGCTTGAATGATTTTGGGGGGGTCATGACACCCAGGACCCCCCCCCCCCCTGGGACCGCGCCTGTAGAGCTGTTTCAACTGTGGAAGTACCTACTTGCCTATTTTTATATTACCATGAAAAAGTTAAACTTTTGAGAAAAAAAGTACGAAAACTACCTTTTGGAAGGGGCAACTAGAATCAGTTCTATTTCTTTGTTTTTGACCATAGAGATATTATATTACATTGAGTAGGCGTATTGCACAAATCGCTTAGTGCGCATCGTAGACAAGTGAGCTATAGATTAGTGGTGGGTAGGACATACAAGAGGCACTTCAAATGTCCCATACAAAATGATTGAATGTCCCAAATCAGAAATCAGAAATATTTTATTTGTGATACATAGGTACAGAGGTTGGTCATATTTGGTATTAAAGTGCGCTATGATCTGCCTGCTATAGGCATACAAAAGTAATTAATTACAATTTTTACAGTATTTTAAGTCAAGATGCTAAATTAAGTTAATGTCAAAATAATTCAGATTTTAATAATTAATTAGGATTTGTAATTACAGTATTGTCAAAGAGGTAAATTAAGTCAAAAGCTATTTGTTAAGTAAATGTCAAAATAATTCGAATTTAAATAGTTAATTATAATTTGTAATTATAATATTGTCAAAGAAGCAAATTATACAACGTACAACAATCAAGTCTAAGCAATTTGTTAGTGTCAGAATAGTTCGGATTTCAATAATTAAATATGATTTGCAATTACAATATTGTCAAAGAAGCAAATTACATAATGTTACAAAAATTACAATTACACAATGTCAAAATTTATCTGATAAATAATCTGATACAGTATAATAACACTTTTGACACAGCATACTTCTCAGTTTTTGTTTAAATAAATGAATATTAAGCTTTTTATGCTCTTTTGGCAATTTATTAAATATAACAGGTGCCATGTGAAAAACACTTTTATACATTAAAGCAGTATTTGTTTTTGGTACACATAGACGACTTTCGTCCCTTTGGGTTCGATTGAAAGCTATGGATGCTAAGGTAAATAAATGAGGATTTTGTTTAACGAAAGCAGCTATTTCAAATATGTACAGTGACGGTAGTGGTAGAATATTGTGCTTTTTAAAGAAAGGCACACAGCTCTCTGTTGATTTTAAACCAAACATAGCCCGAATGCAACGTTTCTGTGCTTTAAAGGCAAGATCTTTGTCGGTGGAATTCCCCCAAAAAATTATACCATATCTGAGAACAGATGCCACCAGCCCATGATACGCAATTAAAAGGGCACTAGAGTTTATTTTATATGCAAGCGTATGTAGGGCATAAGCAGATTTACTCACTCGCTTGCATAGTTGTTGAATATGCGGCTTCCAGGTCATTTTGTCATCAATATATAAGCCTAAAAATGTACAATTGTCTACTCCCTCTATTGTTTGCATGTTAAAATTTACATTTAGGTTATTTGGGGCCGGTAAACGTTGTCTAAAGTTCATTAATTTCGTTTTGCTTAGGTTGGCTTTAAGATTATTTGCTTTAAGCCAATTCATGACTGAGCTCAATGTGTTGTTTATGTCATCTTCATAAGTATTTTTGTCTTTACATTTTATCGTTACTGTACTGTCGTCCGCAAAAAGAGATATAGGATTATCAGTGGCATCGGGTAAGTCATTGATGTACAGTATAAAAAGTGGTGGCCCTAAAACGGTTCCTTGAGGAACACCGTAGTTTAGTTGACGTTCACATGATCTAAAGGTTTCTTCTTTTTTTGTTAGGATATTCACTCTAGTCAATTCAGTGTATTGATGAAGGCCTTTGAGGTATGATTCAAATAATTTCAGAACATTACCTCTTATTCCATAATCATTAAGTTTACCCAACAATATATCATGCTCAACGTAATCGAAAGCCTGCGTCATATCCATGAATATAGAGCAGACAGGTATTCTTTTGTCAACATTAACCATAACAAAATCCAAAAAGTCATATATGGCCATATTTATGGACTTATTGTGTCTAAAACCTTTTTGTTCTTTTGCTAGAATATTGTTACTTTCTAAATAGTTATTAAGTTCCCTGTAAATATATTTTTCGAATATTTTGGAAATAACTGGAACTAAGGCAATAGGTCTATAGTTTACAAGGCATTGTCTAATATCTTTTTTGAAAATTGGTTTTATAATAGAAGTTTTTAATTTGTCAGGGTAGATTCCAGCTTCAATAGATAGATTTATCAGATAGGATAGATGAGAAGAAATATTCGTAGCTATATATTTCAAGACCTTAGTCGATACGCCATCATAACCTACACTGTTCGTATTTTTTAAACTCCTAATAATCTGCAATACATCGTGTGGCAAGCATGGTTTCAAAAACATAGACTTTTGCTTATTAGACATATAAGATTTATACTGCATGTTGAGTGAATCATCCTTAGGTACTATTTTATCGATGAAATAATTATTAAAAGCATTAGATATTTCGCAAGAGTCAGTTATTATTTTGTCATTTATGTCAAAACCTCAAAATAACATTTTGTACCGCTTCACTGTGACGTACAAATGAATGAATCTCGAACTGACAAGTGAGTGTGGTGAGGAACGTCGTGTTGTTCAAACCCGTGTCTACTGTTCATAGTTATTTGCGCGCACTCTATACTATAATTATATCTCTATGGTTTTTGACGTTCAAAAGTGCTTTTTATTTGCCTAATTGAAATAAATTATTTGACTTTGACTGACAAATGACGATATGCGACCGGAGTAGGTAAACCTACAGAGAGAAAACTCCATACAAACGCGCAATGATAGGTGCACAAAACTTGGCATTATAAAACTAAGAAGCATTGCCTCTGTGGGAAGAGTAAAATACTCTTGAGTAAAAATCAACCAACCAATAGGGAATATGCATGTATTTTTTTAATATTTTTATTCGATAGTTTACATCGTCAAATAACAGTAAAAAGAAATTCGACGGCAAAAAACCAATTTAAAGTAGTCAAAAAAATGTTTAAAAATATCCAACCGATCCGGCCTATTTAAACGCCCTCCATTTGGCGCGCTTGGTGTGGTGACGTCACAGACCGTGAAAACAGACAAGCAACTGTCAAGTCATCGTCAAACACTCCTTTTTCTATGAGCGTTTGACATTGACTTGACACTTGTTGATTGACTTGACATTGACATTTTGATTGTTATCCCAGATTGTTACGTCACACCCGCTCTTAGCCTTTTCAAGTATTTGAATTACCCACCGTTTATTGGGACTTTAAAAAAATTAAAAAAGAAATTTTATTCAAAAATATTGATGGAGGCATCATTCTGAAGTAAAATAGTTTATAAAAAAAAATTTTGACCCATATTTGAATCACATGCATATTCCCTATTAATTATAAGAAAAAAAAAAGTTTATTTCTTTAATTTTTCCTTAAGGGCGCACCCTACCTCAAATTGCTTAGCATGATCCTCCGTTATGCCGAAAATACTGCAGCATTAATTTGGAAATAAATATATGTTAAAGTTGAGGATTGATGCTAGGTCCTATGTTTGGTGAAAACACGATTACATAAAATTTTCTAGATAGAAAAAATTACAAAGTTACCTCTAAACAGAACTAAACCGCTGGTATTAAAAAAATACTTCAAATTAGATCATGAAACTTTGCAAACTAACTGAACTATCTATATAGCAGGTCTTATGTTTTTTTTTATTTTTATTTCCCTTATTTTCACCGTAAAAAGCAATTACCTAAACTTTTCGACGCTTGAGACTAGAGCCGCTAGCTCCGTCTCGCTCTCACTCAGGTCGCGAATAGTATGGTGCGAGCGAGATAAAATCTGAGGTAGGGTACATCCTTAATTTAATTGTATTTGTTTTCAGGACTTACGAGTTGTATGTCGTAGGTTCGAACCCTGACAGGCGCTTTACTTTGTGTAAATTATTTCATCGCCACTGCTCTCAAAACGGTGAAGGAAAATATCGTGAGGAAACCGGCATGTCCTAGAACCAAAAATTCGAAGACATGTGACATCTACCAACCCGCACTGAGCCCGCGTGGTGGATTACGGCCCACTCCCTCTCACAGAGAGGAGGCCTGTGTCCCAGCAGTGGGAACATTATAGGCTGATTATTATTATGTTTATGTTTTCAGGAAGTATTAGAAAAAGATAAAGTCGAAACACCTGCCACTACTTTAAAAAATGCGACATAGCTGTGGACAATTATACAGGTAACTTTATTATAATAATACCAGCTTATCTGTCTGTCTGTTCGCGAAAAACTAAAAAACTACTGCTCCGATTTTCATGCTGTTTTCACCAATGGATAGAGTGGTTCTCGAGGAAGGTTTTAGTATATAATAACGGACATCCACGCGGGCGAAGCCGCGAACATCAGCGAGTTTAAATATACATTGTGTAGGAGTCAAGGATCAATTCCTATTTTTTTTACATTGATTTTATTAATCCATGCATGGCCTGAGAGATATTTCTCGACGGCACGTGAAGCCATAGGCGGCATAAAAAATCTGACACCAGGTCAGTCAACAGGCAACTGAAGGAACACGGGTGGGTTTTAGTCAGTAAAAGTCTGACACGCCCTTTCGCTCCGCCCCCCAGAGCGGGAGAAGTCATTGAATGATTCCCCACCATCAAAAAAAAAAAAAAAGGTTAGTCAATGACCACATGAAAAAAAAACCGGCCAAGTGCGAGTCGGACTCGCGCACCAAGGGTTCCGTACCGTTATCTGTAAAAACGGCAAAAAAATTGTTTGTTGTATGGGAGCCCCCTTCAATATTTGTTTTATTCTGTTTTAGTGTTGTTGTTATAGCGGCAACAGAAATACATCATCTGTGAAAATTTCAACTGTCTAACTATCACGTGTAACAATTGTAGATAGGCCAATCAATAAATCACAGTTCATGAGATACAGCCTGGTGACAAACGAACAGACAGACAGCGGAGTCTTAGTAATAGGGTCCCGTTTTACCCTTTGGGTACGTAACCCTAAAAAAAAACAAAATTACACTAATTAATTCGTATTTTTTTATGTTCCAGTGCGAGTCAACGCTAGTGGGAGTTTAGTTTTAGTCGATTAGTCGGGATTGGGGTATAACCACCGTAGCTAGAGTAATGTTGAAGACTTTAAGAAATAGTAAGCGAACGAATGACGGATGTAGATGTCAATATTATACATGATTAGTCATTTGAGGTCTTGTAAGTTGTTAATTAGAGATTTTACTGACATTCTTGATACAATAGTTCACTCCGCAAAATCATTTAAATAATAAAAACTTTTTACAAAAAAAACCGACTTCCAAAAAAAACACTAAAGTGAAAAATGTGTCTTTGCTTTTCAATTTTCGTTGTTTTCCACCGACTTCCGAAATTAATTAATTAATTATTTTTTTCACTTTTTAGTTCTGGCACCTACCCCACACAAATTGGAATACCACTACCTGCTATGTAAATAACAGTGACGGAGTAAATTAGACCATCGTCGAGATAACCTAAGTGGGAAAAAATACGTAATATTGAAGCTAACTCAAAAACTACGCAAGTAAAGTTAATCAAATTTATATGGGACCATCTCGGAATGACCTGCCAGGCAAGAAAAGAAATAACTAAATTGAAATTTAATATAATATAATTGGCGGAGTAATCGTGTAAAAAATATTAAAAACGAATTGAGAACCTCCTCGTTTTTGAGGAAGTCGGTTAAAAAGCGACTCATGCTACGACACAATAAAGTGCAATTCAGGTTGCGCAGCGCTAATTACCTACATATTCACTTAAAAGTTGCCTCTCTATCGCGTAACTCTTACATCTTCTGACTACGTTACGCTCACTAAATAGGGAATATGCATGTATTTTTTTAATATTTTTATTCGATAATTTACATCGTCAAATAATAGTAAAAAAAAAATCGACGGCAAAAAAGCAATTTAAAGTACTTAAAAAAAAGTTTTAAAATATCCAACCGATCCGGGCTATTTAAACGCCTTCCACTTGGCGCGCTTGGTGTGGTGACGTGTGTTTCATGGTCTGTGACCCATGAAAACAAACAAGCAACTGTCAAGTCAACGTCAAACACTCCTTTTTGTATGAGCGTTTGACATTGACTTGACACTTGTTGATTGACTTGACATTGACATTTTGATTGTTATCGCGGATTGTTACGTCACATCCGCTCTTAGCTTTTCAAGTATTTGAATTACCCACGGTTTTTTGGGACTTTTTAAAAATTAATTTCTCGCTCAAAAAGAAATTTTATTCAAAAATATTGATGGAGGCATAATTCTGAAGTAATATAGTTTATACAAAAAATTATTTGACCCATATTTGAATCACATGCATATTCCCTATTGGCCCGACAAGACCAGGCCGCCGCGTACTTGTAGCTTCATACCTAAAATGCGAAGTGAACTATCTGTATTCATCTGTGCCCTAGATTACTAAACTATCCTGCAGGTGACGTTGTTACTAAACATTCGTAAAAAATAAATATGAAATAAAACTGAATAAATAGAAGAATCATCGCGGGAAAGACGCGAACTTTGTTTTTTCTAGGAATCGTAATTTTGTCGGTCGTGATTTTTACGATAGTTTAGTAATCTATACTCCATTTGAAATAAGATTAGAAATTTAAACCGTTTATGACCATGAATTATGGATGTAGAGGTCAATATTATACATGTTTAGGCTCAGTTCACACGGAGACACGAAGTGACGCGCACTTTTTTATGATCCGATACAATATCGAATTTATTTACTACATAATAAGGTACACGCGCTGCGCAGCACCGCGCATCTCAGCGTACTTTGCCACGTGTCAACCCTCGCACTGAAATTATACCTTTTCGTGAAGAAAATAAGTTCGATAATTGTTAAATGGTGCGCGCAGCGTCGCGTCGCTTCGCGTTGCGGTCTGAGGTGACCCTAACGGTGTATTTTATTATTTTTAGTCGAGAAATCGCTTTTCTGGGAAAAATACTGAATCTATATTAATATTCTATATAGAAAAGATTTGTATTTTTGTTTGTAATGAATAAACTCAAAAACTACTAGACCGATTTAAAAAATTCTTTTACCAGTGTAATGCTATATTATCACATTTATCATACCACGCGGGCGAATCCGCTGGCGGAAGCTATTATATTTATATAGACCTATTTTCTACAAAACGCTTGGCGAAAATTGAATTTGGGATACGCCAAAATAGGCTTTCCATTGGAGTTTCGATATCAAATGAATAAATACTGACAGTGAACAAAAAAAACTCTAATTAAACGCCTACTTGACTCTCATTAAATTCCTAGTAACAATTATTCCATTAAAAAATTATAATCAATTGTAAAAAAAATAATTTATTGTAATCAATTAATTGGTTAAACCTATTTAATTAAATTCAATGTGACATTCAATTAATTGATATTTATATACTTTTTTGTTAATGCTCATGTTATTGGCATTGTCCAGTGATTATGAATATTGCACATATTGCATATCGAAACTTGGGCAATGTTGATAATATGAGTTTTGATCATATTCTTAACTATGATAATAATATTGTAAAATTATTAATCGTTTAGTCGACCTATGAAAATGCATTAATCAAGATTGTATAATCTGCCTATAATGTTCCCACTGCTGGGACTTACGCCCCCTCTGTGAGATGGAGTGGGCCGTAATCCACCACGCGGGCCCAGTGCGGGTTGGTCGATCAAATGTCTTGCAATTTTTTTGAGTTCTAGGATATGCTAGTCTCCTCTCGTAGATTTTGCAGTCAAGATTGTGGGTTGTAACTGACTAGCTTTTATCCGCCGATTTGATACCGTGGTCTATCCCACAGACATCGTACATTTCTCCGGAATAAAAGTGGTATGTGTCACACTCCACCCGTTGCTGCGTAAAAGAAGGACAAACCAACGGACTTTCTTATTTATAGTAGTAAGATTTACAATGCAGTCTGTGAGAAAGATTATTTTTAAGGTCATTTGGTCGATTAAATGATTATAATTTATAACATTAATATAAATCTACTACAGTCCGCGCGCGACTGCTAGTCATCGCCTGAGGCTGAGTCTTGAGTGACGGCGCACCGCGCAGGCGGAATGAACGGCGGATAAAACAAATATTCGAGATGTTCGAACTTGTCCGGAGTGCGAGCGGGCGCGCCCATTTCACGCTCATCTATACGCGTATTTTGATTTTTACTGGCCGAGTGGCGGATAGTTTTGACGTTTCTCATTATACATGCCGCGATAACTTTGTATGAACGTATACGTAAGAGATCGAAAAATCAAATTCATAATCCTCATTAATTACTATGTTATCCATACACTATAACAATGAGTATCATTCGAAAGCACCATGTTTCACTGTATATTGGAAAAATGCACTCAAAAACACGAATGAATCGTTGATTAATATTCTCACAGAACATTATTACAATGTCAGGTCTTTGGGTTTGTTGCTATGGCAACGGCAGTGCCATAGTAACAAACAACGGCGCTGCGCCGTCGCTCAGGACGCCCACTAGACACCCGCGCACGCATCAACTTTCAAAATCTGCTCCGCAATCCGCCTGCGCGGTGCGCCGTCACTCAGGACTCAGCCTGAGGTATGTGAGCGATGAAACGGGTGAGGGCGTCACTGACAAAATTTCCAGACTGAGTAAGGTTGGCCGACGTCTACCTCCCCCGTCTCACCGCTTACATACCTCAGGCGGTGACTAGCACTCGCGCGTGGACTATAAATCCATGCAGGTTAATAACATGTATTCATAATAAACTGTAGCTCTATCTACTCCTAGATTAGTCTTAAAAGCTTTATTGATGGAAATTCAAGCTTTATATCTATTTAGGATCTTGGATTTTAGGTTGCACTTGACAAAATACACTAATCAAATGGATGATTGTGTGATGAAAGCTTCGCCGCGAGAGGGCGCTGAGTGTTTGTCAGTTGTCAAAGTGATCTTTAATGAAGCCGCCTATGGTCTAGTGGTAAGACCACCTGTCTCAGACTCCAGAAATCCCAGGTTCGATTCCCAGCGGGGGCAAAATTTTCTACTCGGTTTGGTTAATGGTAGGGCTTGTTCTAAGTCCGCCTGGTTAGGTACCACTATCTTATCTGTCTGTCGCCATAACAACACTGTTAACAGCATTGTTGTGTTTCGGCAGTTAGAGTGAAGATAGCCAGTTTCTCTGTGGTTGAGGATTCCGGGTGAAGCTCGCTTCCACCTTCAGCCTGATTATCACTTACCATCAGGTGAGATGAAGGCCAAGAGCTTCCACGTTGTCGTCAAAAACGACCAGTTATAAGGGGTTTATTTATAAACGTTGCTTAAAGTTAAGTAATGATTAGCGACTGTTTAACCATACATTTTTGACGTTTGAATGTCACTTAACTTTAACGTTTACATGTGTACGGGTTCCTAGAACATGCTCACGCCGACCAAAGAAAAACGGTTAGTGTCTTCTGTCACTTGCAACTAAACTGATATAAATATTTAGTGTAGTTTCGGTGCTATGGCGAAAGTTACTCTATACTAACTGCAGTTTGATATAATATAAGTTAACACTAGTTGCAATCAAATCCGGTGGCAGTCTCTTCAACAAATAATCAGCTTCTTGAAATTCACCCCCCTTTCATTTTGACAATACAACAAAAACAAGCTCGTGGCTAAGTAATAACAGCCGCACGGGTCGATCCATCAGGTTAAGCTACGCTTGCCGGGGTTGGTCCGTGGATGGGTGACCACCTTCACATACCGAGACTCCTCCGTGCCTCGGAGAGCACGTTAATAGATTGTTCGACACTTATGGTGTACAACATGGGTGCGTCTTGAGGCGCTCGAATGTTCCCGCACGGCCCTCCTCTCCGCGATGTCGTGGCCAAGGGGTAAATCACTCATACGATATTGTTCGTCAAAATTAATGTGATTGTGTTACCTACTCAATTTGGCTGCTGGCTAATTCCACAAGACTTTCCAATAATGTGCCTTTATATTATATCAAACTGGACTAATAATATTCTCTTATTAATAAGGTTTTTCGGGGGCAAGAATAAGCCATAGTAGTAAAAAAAATGTCTCTTGATTTGGTAACTAAAATAATTTGAAGAAGACTAGTAGAGTTTTGTAGAGGTAATTTTCTTATAAGAAAATGATATACTTGCTTGGGAATTGAATTAAATAATCGCACAAAAAGTATAAAAGATGCATTGTAATTATTTTTATTTTTAACCTAATGAGGCGAAAACATAGGTTCTATGTTTTATATGAATGTTTTTTTTTATTTAAAGAAATGTATTTTTGTGTGGGGATTTTTTTTTTGTTAAATGTTAATAGCCACGAATGGGGTGGAGTCGCCAAATGTATTTTTTAATATTTTGTTTTGCTTATTGTGAATTAATAATGAATTTTGCTTTAAAACTTAATAGTTTTTTTTTACAAATACTTATGTAGTAATATATTTTTTTACATATTAAATAGCTATATTTTTTTTTTACTTAGTCCAATAAAGTAAGATTTAATTTATTTCTGGCGCCTTCACCTTTTTATTTAATGTACAGAAAATGTATTATGTATTTCAATGATTATGTAAAATGTTAATTATTGCGCCTGTATACATCAATGCATTTATGGTAGTTGACATTTATTACTCTGTAAAATATAAATTAAATTCTCAGTAAATTTTCTTCAAATTATAATTTGGGGAAGGTTAATCTCAAAAAATAATGCTTAAAAATATAAAATAATAAAAGCCTTTTTACAGCAAGCATAGCATTTAAAACAACTTAAATATTTTCCATTTTAGAACTTATTTAATTTCGGTTTTCGGATATTTATGAATTTGTCTCTATCTAACTAATTAACACAATTAATTATAAATGCTCACTTTATTGCTCAATCGTACAAAATAACATTAATTCTTTCACAAAAAAAATCTAAATCATCTCAATTCATTCTCTAATTGTCATTTCATTTAGTTGATTGAAAAGTTAAAAAAATATTTTTCTGACACGCATAGTAATAATTCGGAAAGCATTTCACAATTTATTAATTATTTAAATAATATTGATGCAGCTTTTCATTCCACGTAATTTTTGCTTCAACGGGCCTAGGATGTTTAATTTGCGCAAACTATATCTATACTTCGATTTTTGTTAGCTAAATAATCTCTTTGCATTTGGTACGCAAAAACTTGTATTCTTCTTTAATTTTGCATTATAAATATCTCAAGTCATCTCGTCCAAAGCGAATCAGCAACATACTAAGAAAAAGTTACAAATTAAAATGTAATGTATGGTCTTACTGATATTAATTATTATTCAATTTAATTGTAATTCTCCAACGACATTCAATTAAACTGTAATCAGCCGATGTTATTCAATTAATTGAATAAAAAGTTGGATTTTGTTTATTACAATGCAGTACTCGAAGTTGTTAATAGTTGTAGGAATTTTTTGGGATAACCGTCTGGTGTTTATTTTGTTATAAAAATAAAAATATTATTCAGATTTATGCATTTTATTTGTGGCCTGTATCGTGCAATCTTTACCCGGACGTCCATGTTAGCGTAAACTACACTACTACAAAGCAGGGCTTGAAAACGTTACCAATTCACATTAAAAGTAACGTTAAGTAACGGTATTTCCGTAGAGATACTTCGATATCGGTACGATTTGGTAGCGTTACTTAGTAGCATAACAAAATAATAACGTTATAAATCTTGGTAAAAATTACCGGTATTTTTAACGTTATTGTAAAAATAGCGGTAATAAATTACCGGTATTATTTTTGTTATTTTATGCGACGTTGCCTGCCCGTTTTCTCAAAGGAGGCCGGCACGCGCGCCTCTTATACGCTGTCGGCGCTGTTGCCATTTCGTTTGTCGTCTTCTATAATCTCACGGCAGTCGCTCGCGCTTACAGAACACGCTCGCGATTTATTAGGTATTCGCGAATTATTAGTTCTTGTTATAGTCACGATTACGAAAAGAAATGTCGTCTATAGATATTTTGAAATAAATGAACAAAGACACAGAATAGCAAAGAGAATATTAAACACGTAAATAGTCGTACGGCACAGTCTGAGCGTCGATGCATAGTCCATTCAACGAGGAAATGATTGTTTGGAGACTTCCGAATAATTCAAATATATAAATCGCTTATAACTCTCTGTGAATATTTCCTCAGACTGAAATACTTTCTGTGTACGTAAATATGTAAAGAAATCCAATATTTTACCGATTTCAGAGATACCCCAAATTTAACTTTTAAGATTTTGTACTATAATTTCTACTGACAAATTGCTCTGCTAATTGTTATTTTATGCTTTTATGTCCTTAAATACACAGTATTGTTTGGTTATCCAAAATATTTTAATTTTTTTTTTGCTTAGCTACGTAATGTGAAAAATTACTCCGTCAATTATTATACCTTTATTAGTCTTATGATTTGATATTATAAAAGATTTATCAATAATCCAACAAACTTTCGAACTTTCATATATATTATGTTCGCTGATTTATGCTAGAGCGTAAGGGACCACTCGTCGTCGGTGCCGACGCTAATGCTCACCACCAACTGTGGAGCATGGACACGCAAAACGAGAGAGGTAAGGCCTTGGTTGATTACTTATTCTCGACTAACCTATCCTTACTAAACAATGGCTCCGAACCAACATTCGTAACCAGGAGAAGCCGTACAATCATCGATCTCACTCTGGCAACAGAGGGCGCGGCGGAAACCATCACTGGGTGGCAGGTCTCGAAAGAGGCCTCCTGCTCGGACCACAGGTGGATCCGCTTCGATATCAAGGCCTATGTGCCACGAACACCACCCAGGCGGAACCCGCGTAACACGGATCGAACCACCTATACACGTAATCTTGCAAGCAAGCTTACGACTTTGCACAAACCGTCGACTTTTACGGACGCGTCACAGATTGAGGCACAAGTAAGTCATCTTACCAAATCAATCATAGACAGCTACCAAACGGCCTGCCCAGAGACCACGCCGCGCAGCACTCCGGGTAAGCAACCATGGTGGGGTGCCGACCTGGAGCGCAAGCGTGGCAAGGTAAGAATAGCTCTGAACAGAGCCATGAACACATGTGCGGATGAGGACTGGGACAACTACTACGCGGCCAAATCCAGCTACAAAAAATGCATCAGATTCAGAAGCACCACGGGATGGCGCAAATTCTGTGGTAGCATTGAATCTTGTCAGCAAGCTAACAGGGTAAGGAAGGTACTGGCGCAACAGAACACACCTGGGACCGTCACCCTCCGCAAACCCGATAATACACTTACGTCGTCACCTGAAGAAACAAGACGCGTCCTAATTGAGACTCACTTCCCTGGATGCGTCTTCGCGCAGGTAATTGACTGGCCAGATGAAACTCTAACACCATCAGACAATGACTGGCGTTACGCAAGCAGGGTGATCACGTTGGAGAAACTTCAATGGGCCATCCAGAGCTTCCATCCCTTTAAGGCGGCTGGTCCCGATGGAGTGTTCCCCGCCTTGCTACAGTGGGGGGGAACGTCTGTCTCAACGAGACTGGTGCCATTAATGAGGGCGTGCCTGGCCTTCAGATACGTCCCCAAAGGATGGAGGGAAGTGAAAGTCATATTCATCCCAAAGCCAGGTAAGGGAGACTACACAAACGCCAAATCCCATCGACCAATCAGCCTGACCTCCTTTTTACTAAAGACTCTGGAAAGGCTTTGCGATAGGGAGCTGAGGGACGGAGCCCTGAAAACCATACCGCTGCACTATAATCAGCATGCATACAGCTCGGGTAAGTCGACCGAATCTGCTCTTCATCTAGTGGTCAGTCAGATAGAGGATGCGATTCATCAAAAAGGAACCTGCCTGGGCACTTTCATAGACATCGAAGGAGCCTTCGACAAAACCAACTTCTCCAGCATCAGCAGCGCCCTCTCCAAGCATGGAGTAGAACAGGTACTAACGGACTGGATTACGAATATGTTAAGCAAACGAGTGGTTCGCCTTGAAGGGGAGCAGCAGTCGGCAATGATAGCCAGAGGCTGTCCCCAGGGAGGGGTGCTATCCCCCCTACTCTGGAATCTGGTTATCAACGACCTGATTACAAAGCTCAACGCCAGCCGCTATTATACAATAGGGTATGCAGACGACCTCGCAATCCTTGTTTCGGGGAAGGTGACGGGAACAATCTGTAATCTCACTAATCAAGCACTACGTATCGTAGAAAATTGGTGCAGGGAATTTGAACTATCAGTGAATCCCACTAAAACTGAACTAGTCATGTTTACCCATAAACGAGCTTTAGGGCCCTTCCGCCTACCAAAACTGTTCGATACAGAACTTCAGTTGGCCAACGAGGTCAAGTATCTCGGGGTCATTCTAGACAGTAAGCTAAACTGGAGTAGTCACTTAGACAACAAGTTAAACAGGGCCTGCATCACCTTCTGGCAGTGCAGGAAAATGATAGGTAAGAAGTGGGGCCTATCCCCCAAAATCATACTATGGCTGTACACTACAGTGATCCGCCCCACGATCGCGTACGGGGCTGTGGTCTGGTGGCCCCGCACCCAGCTAGTGACAGCAGTTAACAGACTACAACGCATGCAAAGACTAGCCTGCGATCCCCCAAAATCATACTATGGCTGTACACTACAGTGATCCGCCCCACGATCGCGTACGGGGCTGTGGTCTGGTGGCCCCGCACCCAGCTAGTGACAGCAGTTAACAGACTACAACGCATGCAAAGACTAGCCTGCGTGGCGATCACAGGCTGCATGAGAACTACTCCAACTGCAGCGATTGAAGCCATGCTAGACTTACCCCCGCTCCATCTGTTCATACAACAGGAAGCGACGATGGCAGCGGTGCGTCTTAATGCAACAGAGCTCTGGGGTAAGAGAGTTACACAACATACCGCGCTGCTCGAGGGCCTCGATAATGAGTTCCCCATTACGAAAGCCATAAATGACCGGGTACCCAAACAATTTATCTTTGATAAAAAATACAGAATCCAACTGCACGAGGATCGCCATTGCGAGGGCTTGCGGCCCGCGGAGCTACGCATCTTCACGGATGATTCTAAAACAGGTAGTGGTACAGGTGCTGGAATCTTCTCGGAGGACTTCAACATACACATAGCTACACCATTGGGGGTCCACAACACAGTTTTCCAGGCCGAATGCATGGGTATTTCTCTTGCCACTTCAGCTATCATGGCCAGTGAAGTTAAGGACTACTCGATACGAATACTCTCAGACAGTATGGCTGTTCTGCAAGCGCTTAACAGCCACACTGTTGACTCTGGGCTGATATACGAGTGTCACCAGCGCCTAAACCAGGTGGGTAACCTCAATAATATAACCATTCAATGGATCAAAGGACACAGCGGCTCACTAGGCAATGATGCAGCCGACGAACTTGCCCGTAGGGGGTTGAGCATGGCACCGGTGGGGCCCGAACCCATTGCGCCACTCCCCTTCGGGTACCTACGCTCTCTGGTAAGGAAACGCACTAGGGATCAACACCACAAACTATGGTTGGACCAAGGTGACTGCAGGCAGGCTAAGGAGGCACTCCCTGCCATCGATTGCCGCCTAACGAAGCGGGTGCTCCGACTAACGAAACAACAGCTGCGAACTGTTACAGCAGCTATAACTGGCCATGGGTCTTTTAATAAACACCTCTTTGTCATAGGAGTCACAGACAGTCCACTGTGCAGGGCCTGCATGGAGGACGACGAGACAGCAGCTCATGTGCTACTACACTGCCCGGTGGTTGCCACTTACAGGGCAAAGTACTTCGGTAACCCAGGTACCCTAAGGGAGATGGTCAGTAACACCAAGGCGTTGCTGGCCTTCTTGGAGGAGCTGGGGTGGATCGAATAAGTGATTTCCCACCCGTACGCAAAATACGCGCTTTGACGTGGAGTTGCGGATACCAGCCCGTATTACCTATTACCTAAGGGACCACTCGGAGCTGCGCTGCCACACACTTATAGTATAGGCGAGTTTGGTGGCCACCGTTATTACAAATATTTTTTTTATCTTAATACTTTCGCGGACAGTGAATGAGACAATTGAAGTTTTATTGTTATTACGTCTATAGGCGTTTACTGCCCGCGAAAGTGTTAAGTTGACACTAGTCGGTCATTCTTCCATACAAACGTAGTATGGTGATTACTCTTCTGTTTGACACTGTAAGTTCAAAACTAAAAGTTATGTCAATTTTTCTTGTCATTATCTAGCCTTGTATGGAAGAAGAATTAAAAAAAAATTGTTTTGAAGTTATGAACGTCGAAACTTCCATATTTCAACACTAATTTTAACTCATCTTCACCTTGCTTTTCACATCTACACTTTAACTTATGTGAATATTTCCTCACAGAAAGAAACGTCAAAACGGACTTCTTAGACTGTCGCGAGTCTAATGATGAGTACAATGACCCCTTAAGAGATTTCGTGTATGAAAAGATACAACGTGTAACGTTAAATGCGCAAAACCTGAAAATAGTTTGATCAGAATAACGAGCAGAATCAATTGAACCACTTTATAATATTGGTGACATTTAAAAAAAAATCTTCATTAAAAACGTTGCCGTGTCTATTTATTAATAGGTCAAACCAGCGCGGCGCAGCGGCCCGATGACGACCCCTCCGTCGATAGAGCGTCGTCGCAGAAGCAAAAAACAATCAGAATTGCCAGTAAAACTAAAACAGCACATAAAACCTTTACAATTTTTCTAATGGTTTTGTTTCTCAATAGGTCAATTGAATTAAAAATCAGTAGGAGGTCTGAGTTTTTGCGCATTTAACGTTACACGTTGTATATATCTCTTTGCGACACAAAATTCGTGCGGTGGACTAACCGCTAATTTGCAGTGGGACGCCAACTGTGAATATAACCGCACGCGTTTTATTCATCTCAATGCGCGGACTTCTTTGACATTGCATATTTGACAGATTTTGCGGTTATCCATTTGATTTATGCCTTATGATTTATTAACACGTATGACTCCGGATTTTTAATTTTTCTGTCTATGATGTCTTGTTAGTTGACTTTTTTGTCGCAGTTGGGTTTTAGTTTTATCACTTTTATTTTTATGTACGTATTTATTTATTGATATGGCACTTCGCGGCGTTAAGTTTAAATTCCATGTAATAGGGGGCTGCCATCAAACGGGTACAAATCCAGACTCCAGGCTGCTACCAAGCAATCCCAGATGGAAAGACCAAATAACACTTTGCCCCACTTGTGAATCGAGCCCAGGAGACCTCATGCTCAGCAGTAGCGTTTGCGACCACTAGCCCTACGAGGCATTTTTCATAATATCACTGATGAAATATGGTAATAAATAGTTTGGTTTCGTAACAAAAAATACACTATGTGAATCTAGAACCCCGAGATCTTCTCTCTCTTAGAGATCGTCAAAAAGCATCATATGAGCCCAAACTCAATCGTTTTACTAGTACTAGTAGCCACTTAAAAATTACACTGTCCACCTTCTGGCACCATCTTCAAACCCTCGATACCAAGTCAAATATATTGGACTCATTAAAACGAATCACATGAGGCCAAACTGGGGAAGTTTACTAGTAGCCACTGAAGATTTCCAGTATCTATCTCTTGGCTCCATCACCAGATACTCGTTACCACGCTCAATCTATTGGACTTGTGAAAACGAATCATATGAGCCCAAACTCGAGGGGTTTACTAGTAGCCACTGAAGAGTTGCACTATCCACCTGGTTGCATCATTTAGATCAGCTTCCAGATTCCAAATTATAGTATTGTTATCCGAACTACATCAAAATGGTTGGGTCCAAGGTTTCATTTCAAAACGACAATTAGAAGTTGATGAATTACGTTAAAGATACCGTTACATAGATGTGAATGTGATTCTAGAACCCCGAGAACTTCTGACTCTCGGGGATCGTTTTACGTTTCGACAACACAAAGCTTATTTGTGACATACTATGTTTGCCCTACCTCACCATGCATGAATTATTTTAATCGACTCTTGATGTTTTTGTAGTATCCTCCTATTTTAAATGCAATAACATAAACACTAACGCCGGGTCAATAGGACTTCAGTGGTGGCGCGGACTCTACACACATTTATAACGGTGAACTTTTGATACCTAATCGGTGAGAGAATGTCAGTGACAAAATTAAGGAACTTTGACCTGCAATAGTTCTTTAACTACAGGTTCAAATTGAATGTAATTTGGCAATATACCTAATTAAACTAAGCCCTCTTGGTAACTGAACTGGCTCTTAGCTTTATCCACAACCAAGTTACAGGAGGTCGAAAATGTTCTGAATGGCTTCTAGAGAAGATGGTACGGCTGTGCCTTTGTGTTTGTTTTGCTCGGCTTGGCGGAGGCACTGCCGTGCCCCCCGATATAATTTTTATTTTGGAACGTACACCATCAAACAGACGAGTAATCAACATACTACGTTTGTATGGAAGAATGACCGACTAGTGTAACCTTAAGATAAAAAAATAAAATTGTAATAACGATGGCCACCAAACTCGCCTTCACTAAAAGTGTGTGGCATCGCAGCTCCGAGCGGTCAAGTGAAGGTCAACCCTTTCGCTCTAGCATAAATCAGCGAACATACCCTAAAATATATATGAACGTTCGAAAATTGATAAATCTTTTTTAATTTATAACCATAAGCCTAATAAAGGTCTAAAAATTGACGGAGTGATTTTCAAAAATTACGTAGTTAAGCAAAAATCGAAAAAAAAAAAAAGGAAAATATTTCGAATAACTAAACAATGCTGTGTATTTAAGGACATAAAACCATATTATAAAATAACAATTTGCCGAGCAATTTATCAGTAGAAATTATAGTGCAAAATGTTAAAAATTAAATTTGGAGTACTTATCTCTGAAATCGAAAAAATATTGGATTTTTTTAAATACTTATTCCAACTAGTACATGCGTACGTATACAGAAAGTAGTATTTTAGTCTGATGTATTCACAGAGCTATAAGCGATTTTCATATTTAGGTTAAAAAAAATAACTTCTCGTACTTATCAAAGTTTGTTGGATTATTGTACGTCTATACTCTGTATTACCTAACTTCATCACATACCAAATTTTGGTTACAGGTTACATACGCCCCGTTGATTGCGATTGGACGAGAGCTACGGTAACAAAACTAAATCATAACGGTAAAATTATCGGTACCGTAGATTTTATCGTTACATATTTTAACGATAAAATGTGCCAGATATAACATTAAAAATTATAACGTTATTTATTAGATAATAATAATAATAATAATAAGGGGCTTTTTAAACGCTAAGACCCTCCACAATCGCGAGATATGCAGTCTCAGGGAATATGTCCTAGAAGCCGACGTGGGACTGCATCGAGATGTGGTCGCGGTGGACAAGGGCCTCACCCCGCTCTCCTTGGCGAAAGAGAAATGGCGCAAGCCTGTAGTGCTTGACACTAACGATCGCAAGGAGGTATGGCAGAGTAAGGAGCTTCACGGACGCTTTTTCCGGGCCCTGCATGGACCCGATGTAGATTTACTAGCGTCCGTAGCCTGGCTGCGTTTCGGTGACCTCTTTGGGGAAACCGAAGGTTTTGTCTGTGCAATTATGGACGAAGTTATCATGACGAACAATTACCGGAGATTTATTGTGAAGGACGGCACGGTTGACATCTGTCGGGCATGCCACCGACCGGGAGAATCAATCCGTCACATTATCTCCGGATGTTCTCATCTAGCTAACGGAGAGTACTTGCATAGACACAACCTTGTAGCCAGGATTATCCATCAGCAACTTGCTCTGAAATACAGCCTAGTGGAATCGGAAGTGCCGTATTACAGGTACGTGCCCGACCCAGTTCTCGAAAATGGAAATATCACATTGTACTGGGATCGATCCATCATCACTGACAGGACTATTGTTGCCAATAAGCCTGATATAGTGGTGGTGGATCGAACAGAGCGGCGCGCAATGATCATTGACATAACGGTCCCGCATGACGGGAACCTCGTGAAGGCCGAGAAAGATAAACAAATCAAGTATCTTGACTTGGCTCACGAGGTTGTCGACATGTGGGATGTGGACTCTGCGATCATTGTGCCGATAGTCGTATCAGCCAATGGCTTAATTGCCAAGACCCTCGACCAACACCTAAGGAGGCTCTCGTTGGGCAGCTGGATTAAGGGCTTGATTCAGAAAGCTGTACTCCTGGACACGGCTCGCATTGTTAGGAGGTTCCTCTCTCTGGAGCCCTGACCGCCGGTAGCTTGGACCCTGTTCCCGATACCTGTGGGCTACTATTTTTTTATATTTTTAAATGTTTTATATATTTTTTTTATTCTAATATTTAAAAATATAATTTATATGTGTGAAAAGTGAAATAAAGGATAATAATAATTTTATTGAATATAAAACGTTTAAAAAAAATTGTACATTTCGACAACAGTAAGAATTTCCACACAATTAAAGTAGGTACCTAAAGATAAACTAAAATATTTTGTTTACAGGGGCAAAAAGTAGTGATGGATTGGAATTTCAAATTTTTGATAGCGACCCGCCCGAACTAGGTTAATTCAAACCTGTGTTTCAGGCCATCACTTTACATTTAATTAAATTGGGACCCTAAAATTTAAAGTTAAACTGATATGAAATAATAATTAAATTAACAACTATGAGAAAAAGCATATTGGTACATTCATGTCTAAAACTAAACCTATGTAATTATACAAAAGTAAATATTTACGAGGAAATAAATTATGATCATGACATAATTGCTAGAAGTTTTTCTGTGTCTGTGTAATTGAGTGTCGTTAAATATTCTGATAACAGTTTATTACATTTTTTGTAACTTACACTATAGAAGTTAAGTAACTTGTTGAGCCTATTATACAGAAAAGGTCCTAAAAAAACATAAAATCGATTTGCAAACGCATGTTTAGTTTGTGGCTTTATGCAAACCAAGTCCTTCCTTCTCTTGTCAGAGGGTACTGGGTCAAAAGGAAGTGCAGTGTGCTGGTGTAATACTATGCTTAGTATGAATAATTGCCGTACTGTTAGTACATTACATGCTATGTAGAGCTGGTGCGTAGGAAATCTAAAAGGGCGGAAGGTAGCAACCTTTAGAATTGCTCTTTGAGCGCGCTCTAGAGGGAGTAAAATTGTTTTTGCAGCACCACCCCACGAGGTTATGCAGTAGGTAAGAATGGATTGACACAAAGCTAAATAAACGATATCTGCATTAAAAGGCTGTAACGATACCATATTCTTAACGGTATTTCAAGCCCTGCTACAAAGGTTACAAGGGATCTTTTGGCGTTCGAATGACGTTGTCAGAGTGGCGCTGTTGGTAAACATGTACTATAATAATAAAGTTAATGAATGGGGGGTAGCGTAGATAACGATAAGAAAACCCGGCCAAGTGCAACTCGGACTCGCACAAGAAGGGTTCCTTATCACCGTAAATAATTTGGCAAATCTCTTTATTTTATTTTTATCATTTGAAAAGAAATACACAATCTGTGGAAACGGTCTACTTAATACTGCTCATGAGATACAGCCTGCTGACAGGGACAGACAGCGGAGGCTTAAAAATAGGGTTCCGTTTGGCACTCTTGGGTACGTTACTCTTAAAAGTTTGATTCCCATTATTTTATCAGCACAAGTACACCCGCCATTTTGACTTTTAACAGCTAAAAGCATATAATCAGGACAAAAGTTAAATAAATAAAAAACACGAAAAGATTTTGTATATAGCATTTATTTAACTACATACATCAAATATATAATGGACCTAGTCTTATTTGGATACTCGTCTTACAAAATACTAATACTGAATACATTCTTTACTAAGTATGTCGCATATTGAATGATTTATCCAAAATGGTGCAGAGTTGGCACGGCCTAGCATTATTTGGAGCCAGAAATACACATGCCAGTATCTTGCGCAAAAGTATGCAAGTAACTTGTACAAAAGTATGCAAGTAACTTGCACAAGAGTATGCAAGTACCTTGCATGCTATTGCAACATTGGCAAGCCAGAAGTAGTTATGGCTCAACGGCATGCAAGTCCTTGTATAGTTTTGTACAAGTTACTGGCATGTTTATTTGCAGCTTTAGGCATAGCTTGCTCAATTTGTATTGGGCAAAATCAACTTTGCAAGCAATCTTTGCCCAATTTAAAATGGAAAATTTGCTGTTTTATAATGCTTTTTACCGAATGTAGGGTAGGTAGAGAACAGTGCAACTCTGCACATCAGAGGCCCGTAGTGTGAGTTTATTTTAACCATCTCTACTTTACGCATCGACCGCGTTCGGCGCTCCGATTGGCCCTTTACCGGTGAAGGCCACTGAAGGGCCAATCGGAGCGCCGAACGCGGTCGATGCGTAAAGTCGAGATGGTCAAAATAAACTCACACTAGGGCCTCTGCAGATTTAGCTTTATCATACATTAATAACATCATAGCCATCAATTTATGTCTTGTTGACATTTTTTTTAAAGTAATAAAATTCCTCCAAAATCTTATTATTTTCTTAATTGTAAATTAATATTGATTGTTTCAATAATAATTATAATTTTTTATATAAATTGTCTAAATATTTAACGTAGCCAGGATGAAAAAAGTAATTGGTTGAAAAGAAAATCAATTTAAAAGATATTATATCTGTCATTGATCAACATATTTTTTTTCCTGAAATACAGTCAGGGGAGTTAATTGTTTAGTTAAACAGACTCCCTACGTCATATTCTGTCAAAAAATTACGGTAGTTATTTGAATTTAAACGGACAATTTAATTTGCTAGTCAACTTGATAAACACTACACTACTATTGGTTTCTTGTCTAATCCTGGCTACAGATACATAATAATATGTACATATTTATTATATTTTATATAATAGAGAGCTCCATATTCTGCACCTTTACCTTCTCTTCATATAGGTGATTTCAAAGAAGAGTTGAGGTAAATATACCAAGCATATAATATATATATTTTCGTAAAATATGTATAAACCAAAGATTTAAATTGTAGATTTGCCCTTACGCGCGAAAAATTGTACTGAGACGTGTGAACTCACACAATAAATATGGCGTTTCCATGACAATCAATCCACTGCGTCATTGTGTGTGCCAGAGGTGTCAAAAAGGGACATCATTTGACAGAGTTGGGCGAATCTAAGATTTAAATCTTTGGTATTGATGTATTAATTTCAAACAAGCTAAAAGCTTCGAGATTTAACATTGCATTTCAGCGAGATCGATCGATTCGAATACATCAAGATTAAAAATAATAAAAAATTGAGGTAATTTGCGTGCTTTTCTTTCTAGCCTTATAGGACGTATTGCCAATCTAAGTATTTTTTTCTTATCTACACCTTGTTCATTTCTCTATCTAAACGCGACCATCATTCTTCAGCGAGATATGATCCAATATATAATTATATACAATTAAATATTTAAATATTTCATATATTTCGTTTTACATATACATTATATATTTACATACATTATATAAATCCTTAAATAACTACCTCATGTACCTATGTTACTCAGTATGCAACATACTATAAAATATCACTTTTTTTACAATCCCACCATTATAAAAAAAAATACTAATATTAAAATAGAATTTTCTAAAATTTGGGAGATAGGCATGATCAATTTATGCTATTAGTATCTATACTAATTTTACAGATTTTTTTATTTTAAAACTACTTTTAATGTAGATTTAATTTGAAAATGCATTTAACATGATTAGCAAATATTTTTCTAGTGAAAAACAGAGCCTTTTTTAGTAAAGTTACTAATAAATTCAAGTCACATTTTAAGTATGCAAGCGCCTTGCAACGAATACTAGCCGCATGAGTCGATGGAAAGGTAGCTTAACTCTTGCAAAGGTCGGTCCGTAGATGGGTGAACATCCATTACATATAGAGACGCCTCCGTGACTTAGAAAGCACATTAATCCGTTGGTCCCGGCTGTCATTTGTAGATCTTTGAGAGTTGTTGAGGGTAGTCAGAAGCCCGAAAGTCTGACAGCCAGTATTATCAAGTATTACCCAGTAACTGGGTTATGGAGGTCTGATAGGCAGTCGCTCCAAGTCACTTGCACACTGAGAAACCGACTGAAGTTTTACTAAATATAATCTTTAGATATAAATAATACACAGATATAAATAACAAATATAATATTCTACTCGTACCTATATCTAATTTAGGCCTAAAAACTGTGAAACACAGATAGACATTCAGATTAGCTAGAAAAACCTTAATATACGTTAAATTGGAGATGGTTTTAACGAAATACATTATTTTAAAGATGCATTTTTTAAAGACTAATTGTGCTCCGTTTTTTTTCCACTGCCGTATCGCGTCTAAAGCCGTCCCTAAAATGCATGGACAAATTAAATTATCAGGCAAAACTTCACAAACGTCAAGTATCGATATCTAACGATGATATATTACTATAAAAAATATTATGATTTCGTAATTCCAATTAATTGCATTATCAGCGGCCGTTGAACAAGAGGTGGATTAAAAATAAAAAATAAACGTTTTTTTTTATCCGTACTAGATATTGGTATCCATCAGGTCTATGAAGTATTGCTGAAGTTTGTTATTTAATTTGCCGTTGTATACTGATTGGGGTGTGATTATCCACTTATTGCTTACAATATTTTTATTAAAGCATAATATGATGTTCAGTAAAGCGATGTCTTTTCTTAAAAGAGGGATTCCAGAGGCCTACTTTACCGGGATAATGAAGTCTGGCTTTTTTTTCGAGATGGCAACAATTTTAAGATTTTCAACTTAGCAAAGGTAAAAAAAAAGTGTCTATTCAAAATATATCGAAAATAACTAGATTTTTTGTAAAAGATGTCATTGCAGTTATTATGAAAAAAAAAACAACATTGTGTGTTGTACCCCCAGTATCTCCCCTTTAAGAACTGAAATTCTTTACAAAACACCCTGTATATTGTTTATGACACCTAAAATAAAGCAACGAGTTGCATCTTATATTATTGTGTAGGAGCCAAAAGTTGGATAATCTATGAATACATTTATATTTGTAAACTATTTATAAAAATAATCTTGTGTAAATATATTTTTAAATAATGATTTAGTGAGCGAAGAGTTTGGGGCATTACCGGCTTTATTTTCCTAGTAGTTCCCTCGAAATCATGTAAATAATTACACAATAAAATTTTACGGACTACACTTATTTGTAAAACATGGCACTTAGTCAACAATTGGCTCCCCCACCCTACTTACTAAAACATTTTACTAAATAAACTAAAAACTAATAAATTGCTTTGTACTAAATTAAAATAGGCTATTTTCTAATTATACTAAAAACTTACGAGTTTTCTGTGCGCAGTAACGTCTAAACTTATAGTAGTATCAATATTATCTAATAACATTATTGACACAAGCTTTGGATACAATATTAAAAAACTCCCTGGCACCTGCGCTAGTGTCCGCTTAAATGTAAATTACAGATGTTGATTGTTGAAAAATACAGGATAAAACTTAATCTAGTAATGTATCGACGCCTTAAGGCCGGCGCACATTTGGCAAGGCGCAGTGCAGCGCATTCGTCACTGCCAAACAAATATCTACCTTATATCACTTGAAATAAAGTTGATAATAAATACATTTCCATCAGCTCGAGAGCGCGCCGTAAGCGGAAAGAGGCGCGCGTCTCAGGTTATCTATTCTCAACTTTATTTTTAGGCACGCAACGTTGATATTTGTTTAACAGTGACAACCGCGCTGCGCTGCGCCTTACCAGGTGTGCGGCCCTTAAGAGTTGAAACCTCTTAAGTGTAAAAGAAGTAACTTGTGAGGAGAAAGAAAATACTGCGTGCTGTAAAATTTTTGTACGGCGTCATTTATGTTTTTTTACCCGACTACGGCGAAGAAAAAGGAGGGTTATGATTTTGACCGGTATGTATGTATGTATGTATGTATGTACAATTACATTAAAATTACATACATACATATGTATGTATGTATGTATGTTCATCTGTTCCCTCCTATCTTCCAAACCACTTATCACAATTTGACAAATGAGGTATCGTTAGAAGCGTCCTGATTGTCCGCTGGTTATAGGCTATGTGAAGTCACATTAAATTAAAAATGGCGCCCTCTAGATGACATAAAGTGAGGATCTTAAAAAAAAATATGGTTTAATCGTACCATGTTGGGTATCAAATGAAAGGGCTTAATGAGCACATTTCAAAAATATATATATTATAAACCCAAAAGAATTAAAAAAAAAATCAAGTAATAAAAACTAAAACCCAACTACGACTTAAAAGGTATAAACAAGACACCACAGACAGACAAATTAAAAATCCGGAGTCACACATAATCTGTTCGATTTATGCCCTAACACGTGTGACTCCGTATTTTTTATTTGTCTGTCTGTGGTGTCTTGTTTATACCTTTTAAGTCGTAGTTGGGTTTTAGTTTTTATTACTTGATTTTTTTTTATTAATTCATATCTACTACATAAAAGACGCCGTAAATAAAATTTTACAGTCCGCAGTTTTTTCTTTCTCCTTACAAGTTATTTTTTTACACTTACGAGGTTTTAACTCTAATGCGTCGGTATGTGTGCGTGCGTGTGTGTGCGTCTGTGTCAGTACTGCGTGTAGTAGGGTAAGTTTGAGGTAGAGGTCATTTAAGAACCTTTGATAATACCTTCTACAGTATTATAGGTTACTCAACCATTGCTTTTGGTATTATTGAAATAACTGAAAAGTTTTTAACTCTTTCCGGTTTAGTGGTTAGTCTCATTAGCCACCTCTTTTAGTTTTTTTTTCTTTAACCATTCATCACTAGATGGAGGAGCTCGTGGCTAAGTAATAACAGCCACTCGGGTCGATCCATCAGGTTAAGCTACGCTTGCCGGGGTTGGTCCGTGGATGGGTGACCATTTTCACATATCGACTCCTCCGTGCCTCGGAAAGCACGTTAAGCCGTTGGTCCCGGCTGTCATTTGTGGATCTTTGACAGTCGTTACGAGTCGTCAGAAGCACGAAAGTCTGACAACCAGTCTAACCAAGGGGTATCGTATTACCCTGTTACTGGGTTGTGGAGGTCAGATAGGCAGTCGCTCCATGTAAAATACTGGTATTCAGCTGCATCCGGTTAGACTGGAAGCCGACCCCAACATAGTTGAGAAAAGGCTAGGCAGATTGACATTCATCACTAGATGGCGCGGAATTTAATAAATAACAACCGGTGGTTAGAGTCTGGTAAACGAAAGTTGATCCTGAAAATACGCGCGAAATTTAAAAAATCAACACTGTTTATCCCTGTACATAGTGCGATATGACGTGTTGATACTTGAATTTTTATTTTATTTAAATGAAATTAAGTTTCAATTATCACCACGCGTTCTCGCACTATGTGCAGTTGGATAAACAGTCTTGTTTTTTTAAATTTCGCGCGTGTTTTCAGGTTCAACTTTCGTTTGCCAAACTCTAGTGACAATCGGGTCGTTCATTTTTTGCTGTGAGAACAAACCTGAAATCGCAGTAAAAAATCAACTGTTCTTTATATTTTGTCGAGTTTCTGACTTTTTTTTTGTGAATTCAGAGTTGCTTCCTTAGTTAAAGATGTTCATAATGGTGAGTACAAAACCCCTTTAAATGGTTTTAGTTATTTCAATTACACTTTGTATAGTGTTTTTCGTATATAGTCGTATGTCTAGTTCCGTAGAACTCATTATCAGGACAATTTAGGAACTCCACTTTAAATCTGTAAAACTATTAAAAATTAAAAATAACATAAACTAGGGATTATTTTTAACATTTGTTTTTTTTTAATGCATTTTATTAAAACATGACGAAAATAGTATATAATGCAATTAGTGAATAAAGGACGAATTTAAAGCGAGGGCCATAGATGAATCACGAGCAAATGAAGGATGCTAACGACTGAATCACCCCCTACGGTCGTGATTGTTAATTGCAAGTGTTAGAATCCTGAACGGCGCGAGTGATTCATGGCCCTCGATATAAATCCGTTTTATTCAAGAGTTGCATACATGTTTATACCATGACTACGAAAAATAGAAAGATTTAAGCGTTTTATTTAAGGTTAAATTCGCAAGAAGGTTGTATAGCATTCAGATGGAGGTCGAATATATTGGTATGTTCTAAATTCAAACACCAAAACAGTGATTAAAAGTGCTTTTTATTCACTGTTTTCAGTGAATAAAATAAGCTTTTTAGAGGGGGAATGGTATAAATAATATTTATTTGGTTGTTTTATTTTGGTGTATACGGTTGATCGTATCAAGCACCAAATTACATTTTTTTTTATGTAAGTAAATATAGAATCAACCATCAAAGAACTAAATTTAAAGCCTCGTGTGCACAAGTTTCATCGCAATCGGATGAATAATAAAGGACAAACAAATAAACATAGATTTTTATTTACATTTATTTATGGTGTGTCTTTTCATAAACAAAATCTCTTTAGGGGTTCATTGTACTCTTTATATTGAACTATGGGACCAAACCGAAAATCGCGAAAAAGAATCAAATGTTCCCTACATTTTGACGACGTTTGCGAACATAAATGTAGGGAACAGCTGATTTTTATTCGGGATTTCAGATTTGGTGCCATAGTAAAATTTGTTCATAATGATGAGTACAATGACCCCTTAAGAGATGAAAAGATACACGTTATACAACGTGTAATGTTAAATGCGCAAAACTTCAGAAACCCCAACTGATTTTTAATTCAATTGACGTATTTAAGAGAGAAAAAAAATCATTAAAAAGTTGTATAGGTTTTATGTGCTGTTTTAGTTTTGGAAGATTCGTATTTGCATTGAAATAAAAGCTATTATTATCCCGCGTATGAGAAAATTTAAATTGGTCGACAACAATTTGTGTTTGTTTACCTATTTTGGCGGGCTTGCGTAATGCGCAAGCCCGCCAAATTAGGGGCCCGCCCGAGGGTGGAGCGTCAATTTTTAAAATACTTTTTCAATATTGAATAGCACTAGAATGTTGCATTGCACCCTCAATAACATAAAAAGATAATCAAAAAAATATTGGAACCTATTTTTAGCCCTCTACTGTCACTTGAAGATGATGAAAAATCAATAATGAGCAATTTATAAAACATCACATAATAAAACAAACTTTTTTTTAAATTGTTATTGTAACTCATAATACCCAAATTATGACTAATTTTATACAATAAGGTCAATTTACTTATAAACGGCACAAAAAGGTACGTTAATTCGGACGTCAATGTGAAGAAAATGAACAAATATTGCGGGTATCTTTGAAGTTGAGTTTTAGATTTTAGTTCATAAAATGAGTGTTTTAGTGTTAATAAAATTGTACGCAGAAATATAATAGTATTTTTATTTTTATAACATTCTGTATATGCTTAAAGATATGCCTAATTTCCTTAAATTATGGCAACTTTGAGCTAAAGTAGAGGTCTAAAATATATGTCCAAAAAATAAACAAAAATATATTCACTTATAATTTAGCCAAATGCAACTTTGTGCAGGTATTCAAAATCGATTCGATGTTATTTTTTTTCCTCCATACATTGACGCTCCACCCTATTGCGCATGTGATGGCTTGACCTATTACTACAACAGACACGGCAAAGATTTTAATGAAGATTTTTTGAAAAATGTGACTTAATTGATTCTGCTCGTTATTCTGATTTCAGGTTTTGCGCATTTAACGTTACACGTTGTATAGATTGCGCGTTATATTTGTTCCGATTTTTTATAATTAAATATTTCTAAAGTTACTGACTCTAAAATCTACTGTGCGACAATCTGTGACCATTCATTTATTTTTACATTATTTATACTAACACCTACATACAGGCGCGGTCAGAGGGGGATTGGTCATGACGACGTTACGGGTCGTCAGAAGCCCGAAAGTCTGACAACCAGTCTTACCAAGGGGTATCGTATTACCCAGTTACTGGATTGTGGAGGTCAGATAGACAGTCGATCCATGTAAAAAGCTGGTATTCAGCTGCATCCGGTTATGAAGGTAATGATGATGCATACATCGTCAGAATCTTATCTTTAGTATCTAATACAGTGGAATATAATAGCTAATATTTTTAAGAGCGGTTATTCTAAATGTTGGCAACGTCGCTAATAGCTGTCAAATATTTAAGAATATTACAAATTAATTGCAATTGGCCTTTAGAAGACCGATGACAATTAAAATTCTATTGTGTCTCGTTAGTCATAGTTGGAGGTTTAAAACACTGACCTCTGATGACCCCTGTGCTATTGACAACCACTTTCGAGTAATTTGGCATTTTACTAGCTGCCGCCAGCGGCTTCGCCCGCGTGTAATCTTTATAAATTATAGCCTATGATACTCAGGGTGAATGTAGCTTCCTAATGGTGAAAGAATTTTTGAAATCGGCGCAGGAGTTTTTGAGTTTATTCATTAAAACAAAAATACAAATCTTTCCTCTTTATAATATTAGTGTATATTATTAAAATGTATGAAATCCTTACTAATATTATAAATGTGAAAGTAACTCTGTCTGTCTGTCGGGCTTTCACGCCAAAACTACTGAACCGATATAAATGAAATTTAGTACACAGATAGTCTAGAGCCTGAGAAAGGACTTATGCTACTTTTAATCGATATACCATGCGGGCGAAAGCTAGTAAAAATATAAATGTCAAATGACTCGATTTTTTTTAAATTAACATATTTAAAAGCAGTCATTTGATTGTAAATGACCTCTCCTAGATCCCCTTAATGGATTGCTGACATATAACCAATAACACTGTACATTTTTATGTATACATAGGTTGATACTTGTTACCTCAGAAATTCAGTGGGGTTACTTTTTCTTGTACATTACGTTCCCTTTGGGGTTCGGATTACGTCATATCCTTGGGTTTCTGTAAAGAGAGAGTTAGAACTGAAAATTTGGAAAATAAAAAAGTTACCCGGAGTCTCATTTTTTACGAAATGTATGAGAAAAGTTTTTTTGAGATTTCTGACTTTTCTAGTACTCAAACCTCAGTTGGTCCCATAAAGATTTTGGATCCTTATAAGAAACTGGAACGATTAGCATCAAAAAAGTTTTTCTCAAAATGGCCCATTTTCTTGCTTACTGTATATTTTTTTCAAAATCTATGAATGGGGGTCAAAAATTCTCCAAAATCTATGGACAGTCCCCTAAACCTCCTCTCCTCTCGTTTTTATATAACTACAATGATTAAGGTACGTACTCTTGCTGCCCCGTCTCAAAAACCATCCTGTATATGTATTGATAAACTCCTATAGCTTTTAAACAAACACTATGAAAGTTGTATTTGTGAAGGTTTTCAAAAGGTTTTTTCGGACGTCCGCGGGCGAAGCCGCGATCAGAAGCTCATTTAATATTAGTTATTTATGCAACTGTTATTATAATAAGAGGTATTAAAACACGAATACGGGTTCACATGAGTGTTTTAATACCTAATTGTTTACAGTTGCATACAAGACTTTATCTACACCAATGATATGAATCCTCTAAAAAAGGTTCTTTGCAATACTAACATCGAACAAAAATGACGGGATACGACTAGATTTCGAATTTCGAGATTTCGAGTTTTTTTTTATTACTGCGCTTTGTTAGTGAAACGCGCCTGCATGACAATGTTCTTTTTTTTTTAAATGAATTTTTGTAAAACATTATAACACTCGTTTGGGTGATAATATGGTCACTTTGACACTGGTTGTTTTAATGTTGGCAAAAAGCTAAGTGTTTCAGAAACTTTTATAGAGGATTTATAGCATGGATGTAGATAAAATATCTAATTGTTTGTGCAGAATAAACAATTTTGCTTTCTTTCTTTTCTAATACTTACGAGTAAATAGGAGCGTCCTCCGTATTTACTCTTCGTCCTCATGCTAGGTGTCCTGTGTCGCACAATATAACGTCGTCTGCCGGTGAACACCTGAAATAAAAGAAAGAATATACAATTTTAGTTTTATTACCCGACTACGGCGAAGCCAAAAAGAGGGTTATGATTTTGACCTGTATGTATGTTCATCTGTTCCCTCATATCTTCTACACGACTCATCACAATTTGACAAATGAGGTATCATTGGAAGCTTCTTGATCGTCCGCTTGTTATAGGTTATGTGAAGTCGCATTTAGATGAAAAAAAAACATGAATTTAAAAAAAAAATGTTTTAGTCATACCATGATGGGTATCAAATGAAAGGACTTAATTAGCATATTTCAAAAATTAATCTTAAAAATAAAAGTTATAAGACTAAAATCCAACTGAGGGAAAGGTCGCGCTCGCGGCAGGTCAGGTTACGTCCCGCACCCCCCGCCGTGTTGAGATGCAAGTTCGTTGCCCTAGCGCATAGGGCAACGAACTTGCGTCTTTTGTAGTAAATGTAGTTTTAGAAAAAAGAAAAAAAATATTGTAATTTTCCATTGATTTTACGTTCTATACATGACACCAAACTACTGGTTTCAAGGATAACGGTGTTTATCCTAACAGCCTGTATTTTCAAATTATAGTGTTAATAGTTATGGGAGGACAGTGTGGGCCTGTTGACAAGTGCCAGTCTTCAAAAAACCTCTTGTCCTCAACTTTTGGATACACAACTTGACGTCACGCCATGATGATATGGGCACCTGACACAGCAAGATAGACATTTTGGATAGACAACTTGACAACTATTCATGATGAAATATATATAACATGGAATATAGAAAATCAAATATAAATATGAATACATAAATAACAACATAATTTTATAATAATGAAAATACTTCTACTTAATAATTTCATAATAATTACCTAGATTATTCTTATTCAATACATAAAATTAAAATAACTAATATACTATACCTATTTACACTAACCTAATAATATATTACTTACACTTATAATAATATTACATTTCTGCTTAGCCCTCTTCCTCTCTCCTAATTTTGCTGTGCCCGACAGGGTCCATATTGATCTTTTACTTATTATACCATCTATGTAACATATGGAATGCAATAAAAAATTGAGTATTGAGTATTGCGTATGTGTATCCCGCTGACCCGAGTGCCATTGGTGCTCGCAGGAGAGTCAAGCTCGTCCAACGATCGAAAGGTACTACTTTTTTTTTCTTATATTACTTTTTTATATTGAGTGGGGACCTATGAAATTGGCGTTTTTTTCTCACAAATGGAGAACCTCGTCACTTATCTATGATTTAAAATATTCATCAATTGCTTGGTATTATAACGCATAATGACCATCATAGACAACTACCAATAGTAAAAAAACCTTGGTCACGCCCGCCATCACGCGTGAACGGCTGAACGGATTTGGATGAAATTTGGCACAGGGGTAGACCATGACCTGGAATAGGACATAGGATACTTTTTATACCGATATTCCCACGGGATCAAGACTTACGCGGGTGAAACCACGGGGCGCAGCTAGTTAATTATAGTTTTCTAAACATAAAAAATACCTTAAAAATGACTCCTCATTTTGTTAGCAGAAATGACCACTATTTTTTTTTTTAACTAAGCCAAAACTTACTTTGGCTCTTAATTTTAGTGGCATACGTTATCTTAGTTTTTAAACATTAGTGTTGTTGTCAACGTTTGTTTAATGTAACACTAATGTGTTCATGGTTGTTATATAAATTAAGAAAATGTTAGTATGAAAAAATGCAACTTCTTTAAAATTCCCCATACAAAACGCTGATTTCATAGGGGACCTAATACTACCCCCCTCAAAGAGGGTTTAGGGGGTATCAACGTTTGTAAGGTAAAGGATTAGGAAAGATCATTCATCGTCAAACGAAAAAAGTGCTATATTCCGAAAGATTACGTTTTCGCCTCATTTTTTATTACTACAAGCTTATATTACTTTTATTAGATTACTCTTAATTATTTTAAGGCGAAAGCTTCAGGGTAGCCCGTAAAATTCAAATTTTCTTACGTTTTTTGCAATTTGTAGGTCAGTGTCAGGTTGTATGTTGATTAAAATATGATTCGCGACCGTAACAAATATGGATTTACAGAATTATAAACATTAGAATCAGCGATACAACTCTCAAGTTCATGTAAGTGTATTGCATGACTATTTCATGAAATCATGACATTTGGCACTTATATGAACTTAAGAAGTTGTATTGCTGATTCTAATGATTATAATTCTCGTCCCGGCAAGGCATTTGATGATATCCCAGCATCAAAAAAAAAAGAAAAAAAATAGTTTGAGTGGTATTTGTCTTATATGCTTGTGGCGGCATCTACATCGCCACATGCGAACTACGCATCAAAGACCTGACGTCACACAAAAATGCTGACGTCACATAAATCCTGCATCGTGCAATTATAGTTTACCGCGCGGTGGACATATATACTACAAGATTCCGACATCAATCGTAGGGCAGTTGCTCACCAGACACAACACCCGTCTGGTAGGAGGATCCTCCCTTTTCTATGGTGGATGAGTGAACTGTACACCCTGTTCCTCATACATTCCTACCAACTTATCCGTGAAATGGCGAAAATTGGAACTACGGCCGTCATGTTGAAAGTCATTCGATTGTCAGTGTTATATTATTATCATTATTAGAATGTAGATGAGTTCATTAATTCTGATGTTAGAATGTTAGAATTAATTTGTATAATCAATCAATTAGCAACACTGAATCGAGGGTGGCGTCCTCTTTCAGTTCACAGACAAGTTGGTCGGACTGTACATGCCGGTGTGCCTCACCAGGGTACCGGTGCAGCTCGCTGGGGTCGGGCAGGTCCGGGTCGGGCGGCGGCGCGCGGGCCAGCGCCTCGTCCCCGCCCGGCAGGCACGTCTCCACCATAGCCTCGAGGCAGTTCACGAACAGCTCGCTGCTTTCTGCCGTGCATTGGTTCTGGAGGGGAAACGGAAATGGTTATTATTGGTTTTTGAGAGACTAGTTCCGACATCGCTACAATATTGTATCTTTATGTATTTTAATAATGTGTACATCCAAATCAATCTGCCTAGCCTTTTCCCAACTATGTTGGGGTCGGCTTCCAGTCTAACCGGATGCAGCTGAATACCAGAATTTTACATGGAGCGATTGCCAGCTTACCTCCACAACCTAGTAACTGGGTAATACGATACCCCTTGGTAAGACTGGTTGTTAGACTTCGGGCTTCTGTTGACCCGTAACGACTGTCAAAGATCTACGAATGACAGCCGGGATCAACGGCTTAACGTGCTTTCCGAGGCATGTTGGAGGTTTGGTAAGTAAAGATGGTCACCCGTCCACGGACCAACCCCGGCAAGCGTAGCTTAACCTGATGGATCGACCCGTGCGGCTGTTATTACTTAGCCACGAGCTCCTACATCCTAATATTATAAATGCGAAAGTGAGTTTGTTTGTTACGCTTTCACACTAAAACGGCTGAAAAAATTTGGATAAAATTTGGCACAGGGGTAGACCATGACCGGGAATAGGACATAGGATACTTTTCATCCCGATATTCCCACGGGATCGAGACTTACGCGGGTGAAACTGCGGGGCGCAGCTAGTCCTAACTAATATTAGGTCTTTACCTATGAAATTGCCGTTTTGTATGAAAAAATTTAAACGAAATTTTTTCATGTAAGTATTTTTTATTGGTATTAATCGAAGTAATCACCCATGCAATCAATGCATCTTTGCCAACGCAGTGGCAGTTTATTGATGCCCTTCTTAAAGAAATCAGCTGGACGGGAGGCAACAAATTCTTCAAAGGCATTTTGTACTGCCTCTTGTCGTATTGAATTTTTTTCCCGCCAAGAAGTTATCCAAATTCTGGAAAAAGTAGTAGTCTGTAGGCGCAAGGTCTGGTGAGTAGGGCGGATGACGGAGAGCTTCCAACCCCAGTTCTTGCAACTTGGAGACCGTCTGCTGTGCAGTATGAGGTCGCGCGTTGTCGTGCAGGAGCAGCGGAGACGAGCGATTGACCAATGCTGGTTGGAGATGTGCCAGCTTCTCCATCATTGTGTTCAGTTCTTCACAGTACACATCTGCAGTAATGCTCACCCCGTTTGGTAAGAAGCTGTGATGAATCACACCGGCGCTAGAACACCAAACAGTGACCATCACTTTTTTAGGGGCAAGTTTTCGTTTAGAGCATTGTTTAGGTACTGAACCAGGATCCAACCAACTTGCTGAGCGCTTGCGGTTATCAAACAGAATCCATTTTTCATCGCAGGTAACAATGCGGTTCAAAATTCCTTCATTTGTGTGTCTGTTGAGCAGTGCAAGGCACGCCTCGACGCGTACTTCGCGCTGGCGATCATTGAGTTCGTGGGGCACCCATTTGTCAAGTTTTTTTACCTTGCCAATTTGACGCAAATGGACCAATATTGTTTTGACGCTAACGTCGAAAACTGCTGCTAATTCAGCCGTAGTTTGTGTATCATCAGCTTCCACAGTCGCCTTTAATTCGTCATTGTCGACCAAAGTCTTCGGACGACCGCGAGATTCATTTTTCAGGTCGAAATTTCCAGAACGGAAGCGAGCAAACCAATAACAGGTGGTGCGTTGGTTTTTAGTGTTAGCTCCGTAAACGTCGTTGATGTTGCGTGCCGCTTGTGCCGCGTTGCTGCCACGACGGTACTCATATTCCATAATTACTCGAATTTTTAACGTATCCATGATGACGGAAAAGATTGAAATGCGATGAAAATGTAGCACTAATCATTAAACAAATGACTTCTTTTGAAAAAAGAATTCCATGTTTTTAAAATAAAATTAATTTGAAATTTGAATTCTTAGCTAAACAAAAATTATTTTGATTTGAAATGGCCAGTACTGCAGAACGGCAATTTCATAGGTAAAGTAAGTAAGACCTATTATTATAAATGCGAGTGAGTTTGTTTTTTGGTTACGCTTTCACGCTAAAACGGCTGAACGGATTTGGATAAAACTTGGCACATCGGTAGACCATGACCTGGAGAAGGACATAGGCTTTTTTATCCTGGATCGCAGGCGAAGGCGCGGGACACAGTACAGCTAGTAAATAATTTCCATACTAATATTATAAATTCGAAAGTAACTCTCGTCTGTATGTTACCTTTTCACGCACTAAACCACAACAGATTTCGACAAAATTTGGCAAGGAGATAGATGGCACCCTGGGGAAGGACATAGAGTACGTTTTTATCGATATACCGTGCAGGGGAAGCCGCGGGCGAAAGCTAGTAATAATGATTAAACAATACATGACTAACCTTAGTGAATGGTCCAGCGAATCTCCACAGACCTCCAAAGCCGCAACTCTGCATATAATGCAACTGTTGTTGACTTGCGTCCTCGCTGGCTATCATGTTCTGAAAGAAAAACGACATCAAATGAAAATCGTTAGAAAAAAAAACTCTGCACTGGTTTCCAGCGCTCGGCTTGGCAACATGTGTTCGGGTTCGCGACTGGTCAATCGTCATCTTGAGGATGCCTCGTTGAGAGATAAAACACGTGTCGATTTCTTACAGGGTGCTTGAGGAATAGTTAAGCGGAATAGGTTACTAAATATATCAACGTCTATTATATTCAACAAAATTAACTTATTTATGAGAAGCGTTTTTTTTTAATCTATGAAAAATATTTACCTGTATAATCTATGGTATATATTTACCTGTATAATACTCTGCACTGCGCTCAGTATCAGCTGATCGTGGCAGTGCATCAGCACGTGATTGATCTTCATGTCCAGCAAACTGTGGCTGTTTACAAAATGAACATGACTTAGTAATGTTCGCCTTTGCTTAGGAGCGAGATAGAGTAGGTAAATAAAATAAAAACCGGCAAAGTGCGAGCCGGACTCGCGCACGAAGGGTTCCGTACCATTCCATAAAAACGGCAAAAAAATACGTTTGTTGTATGGGAGCCCCCCTAAAACATTTATTTTATTCGTTGCGTTTTTGTTAAAAACTGTCTTACTATCACGGTTCATGAGATACAGCCTGGTGACAGACTGACAGATAGACGGACGGACAGCGGTGTCTTAGTTATAGGGTCTCGTTTTACCCTTTGGGTACGGAATTCTAAAAAGGTTCTCAAATGCAGACGGGATTTATTTATTTGAGCAAAAGAAATTAAATAAAAACCGAAGAGTTCCGGACTATATTAAGATCGAGCAAAAACCGCCGAAAAAAAAACACGTTTCTTGTATGGAGACCCCTTTAATTATTACCTTTATTAAATTTTAATTGTATGTTGTTATAGCGGCAATAGATATACACAATCTGTGTAAATTTCAAGTATCTACGGTTCATGAGATACAGCCCACTGACCGACAGACGGACGAACACGGATGGACAGCGGAGGCTTAGTAATAGGGTTTCAATTGGCAACCTTCAGGTACAGAACCCTAAAAACTGAATAAGGAATACTTACATAACTGGGAATACTTTGGGGAACACAACGGAGCCCTCCGCCAAGTATTGATATAGTATCCTGATCTCGTCTTCATCTAAAACAAAAACGTACATTAGCACACGTCACAGGAAATAATCTCTCAAAATATTGTTCAACGGTAGTTAATTGATTCAGGCGTGACCTTTGCGGAAATCATTCACTTTGCGTCCAGCGCTCGGTGTGGTAACACGTCGCGTTCTGATTTGCAATTGGTCAATCGTCATCCTGAGGATGCCTCGTTGAGAGGACACGTGTCGATTTCTTACACGGTTTTTATGACTCTTGAAGAATAGTCAAGCGGAATTGGTTACTAAATATATCTACATCTATTGTATTTTATTGTTAAACGGTATTAATATTATTTTTTTACAACTAACTATTACTTAACTAATGAAATCCTAACTAGTATGAATTAAAACTAACTATACAAATAAACAATAAACTAAAATATGCCGTCGAAAAATTAAGAGAGATAAGAGACAAGATACTGGCGGCATTGCCACGTTGTATGGCAATGCTTTGCTTTATTTTTTTTACAATAATTCAATAATATACATCTAACACTAAAATAATAATAATATGTACAAGCTGGCAGTATTGCCACGTTGTATGGCAATGCTGATTCTTTGGCCGAAAAATAGGCCAGCCCTCTGGTCATGTGAAGAGTCGAGCAACCGCTTGGCGATGTCTTGATAGACTAATGCTGGAGCTACATTGTCGCGTCATCGCATTCTTCGAGCGCTCTCTGTTGCTCAGCGAGACGTCAAGCGGTGTGTGAGAGAGAGCGCGCGAAGTTTAGTTCACGATAACGCGACAATGTAGCCCCTGCATAAGTGAGCACACGGACCCCATAGCCCTAGGGTTTCAACCCCAATGTTAAAACATTTTTACTAAAAACAGTCAATCAATCTACTACTACCCAACTGTGTTGGGATCGGCTTCCAGTCTAACAGGATGATGTTGCCAGCTGAATACCAGTATTTTACATGACGACTGCCTATCTGACCTCCACAACCCAATAAGGGCGCCCATTGGCGGCTCGGCACGGCAAGGGATTTTTATGCGACGATAGAAATGTAATTTAATAATATGACAATAAAATTTAAATTTCAACGGCAATGATGCAGCGGTATCCTTAGGCATGCCGCAACGTCCTTAGGCATCACAATTGAAATTTCAACTTTATTTCCATACAATTAGGGTATATTTTTATTCGTCGCTTAAAAATACCTTGCCATGCCGTGCCGCCAATGGGCGCCGGGCCTAACTGGGTAATACGAGACGTGAAGACGATGTACCTGTAATAAAACTGCAATGCTTGCTATAACACTTACCTGTAGTGTACTTGACGAGCGTAGCAAGCACGGTGAGCACGAGTGCTTGCGTGGTAAAGTCGGAGAGCACTGATGGGTCGAGCAGACTGTTGCTTTCAGGGCTGCTCGTGTCCTTGTCAGTTGATGCTTGCTGTGAACAATAAACAATAAGGGTCTTACCACAACAACTAAGACACTTGTTCAACGCGTGTTTAAAAGGTGTTTAGGCTAAACAACTGATAATTCAATCACTCATTCATTCAATCACTCATTCATACATTCATTCAATTAGTTGTCAATCACTCACTCAATTCAACCACTTACATAATCTAAAGTCAAAATTTTGTTGTCTGGGTTTGGATTTGTGCCCGTTTGATGGCAACAACCAAGGTAACCGGCATGGCCCGAAGAATTGACAAACTTAAGTGGCAATGGGCAGGGCACATTGCTCGCAGAACAGATGGCCGATGGGGCCGAAAGGTTCTGGAGTGGCGACCGCGTACCGGACGACGTAGCGCTTGCAGGCCCCCCACAAGGTGGACCGATGGATGACCTTGTGAAGGTCGCAGGAATCCGCTGGATTTTTAAAAGTTTCTATCAGACACCGTGCTCGCTAGCGAAACAGCTGACTGACTGAGGGAGGGGTCGCGCTCGCGGCCGGTCAGGTCACGTCTCGCGCCCGCCACCCGTGTTTAGACGCAAGTTCGTTGCCCTAGCGCATAGGTGAAAGGGTGAAATACTCTAGTGGTAAAATGTAATTTAAAAAATAAATAAATAAATGTCGTAATTTTCCATAGATTTTACGTTCTATAAATGGCACCAAACCACTGGTTTCAAGGATAACGGTGTTTACCCTAACACTCTGTAGGGACACCTCTGCCTAACCCTTCGGGGAATACAGGCGTGATGTTGCGTTATGTAACTACGACAATCTCACCTTAGTAGAAGTTTCAGGGTAGTCGCTGTCTCCAGACTTGGTGGATGAAGGTCGCTCGGTGTCGTCTGTGCTGCCTGGGGAGCCACGACCGTCGTCCTCAACGATCTGAGATCAAAATGAGAAAAATAGGAATTGAATCGACTATAAGAGCGTGTATTCTGAAAGTGGGCAACGTCGCAAATAGATGTCAAATATTTCACTGTTTAGATTAATATGGCAATATTACTGTATGGAAATATGGCTAACTAGTTGTCTAAAATATTGATAATGAAATGCAATAAATGATATCGTAACACCGATCATTTAGTTTTAGATGTAAAAAAAAAAGGATTTCGTAACTTTCCAAATGCCCTTTTTACACCTGAAACCGGTTACAACTTAAATTATTAATATCTAAAAATAATCAAAACAGCTAAATATTTGACAGTTATTTGCGACGTTACCAACTTTAAGATTTGGACTATGGTGTGGAAAAATCTACGCAAACAAAAAAAAAAAACATTTTCAAAATATACTTACATCGAACCCACTATCACCGTCACCCTGCTCCCTCGCTGACTCCCCAGTAGCTCCGTGCTGCATACTGTGAGCTCTGCCTTCACTGTCCTGTTCGCAGCGTGAAGGTATTAGTGTTTGTATAGAACAGACGTGGGACATAAAGGGACATGGAGGGGTGTGGTCTTGAAGTTTTATAGACGAGAAAATTTTGAAAATGGGGTTTAGCGAACTGTCAGTCGCTTCGAGATTCAAAAAAATCTGCCTAGCCATTTCCCAAGTATGTTGGGGTCGGCTTCAGCAGTGTAGGTAACCGAATGCAGCTGAATACCAGTATTTTAAATGGAGCGACTGCCTACCTGACCTCCACAACCCAGTAACTAGGTAATACGATAACCTTTGGTAAGACTGGTTGTCAGACTTTCGGGCTTCTGTCAAACTGTTAAAGATCCACGAATGACGGCCGGGACCAACGGCTTAACGTGCTTTCCGAGGCACAGAGGAGCCTTTAAGATAGCAATCACTTTCCGTAAAAAACGGATGTCGCAAAAGTCGGGATTAATAACTTTAGTCAAGCCAGGCGCACTCCGTATTTTAGGTATGATGTTAGTACGCGGCGTGTTCGACTTGTTCGGCCAATTCGCCGAAACCGCTGTACCGCGCCTTAGGTACGTGCGCGGCGAGACGGGGGGAGCAATGTAGGTCGCTCATTCGTCAACACTCACGGCGCCCCGCCTCGCCTTGAATTCCAAAGGCGCAGTACAGCGGTTTTGGCCAAACTATATGAAGCCTTCGGAAAAGATATACCAAAACTAAAAACTTCGAGACCACACAATACAACAAACATATTGGACGTGAGACGAGGGGTGAAAGACATAATAAAACGTACATCAGGGGAAAATTCTGAAGCAACTATATATATCACTTTAAAATACTAAATTGAACTATTTTGTTTATTGTTAGGTAATTTATATTAGCTAAATCTAGAAGCGCGTTGTGTGTTTGACTTGGTTGTCTTGTGGCAAAGTGTCCGGTTAAAGGTCAAAATGCAAGGCTTTATATTCTGTGGTGCTTAAGTCCTTATGATTCTGGGCTCAAACAAAGATCAATATCGTAGTATTGAACCTATTCTTGGTAACTTGTACCACAGGCGTTGCTTGCAATAAAATACAATAGACGTAGATATATATAGTAACTTATTCCGCTTAACTATTCTTCAAGAGTCATAAAAACCCTCTAAATCGACACGTATTTCACACCTCTCAACGAGGCATCCTCAGGATGACGATTGATGCCTCGTTGAGAAGTGAAACACGTGTCGATTTGATGACTCTTGAAGAATAGTCAAGCGGAATAGGTTACTAAATATATCTACGTCTATTGTATTTTATAATGGATTTTCGCAAAGTCACGCCTGAATCAATTAACTATGTTGCTTGCAATGTTTAAGGTACCAGTCTCTCACACTAAACTTTTCCTAAAGCACTGTGCATTTGTAAAGAGAAAATAAATATCATCATCATAATGTTGCCACTGCTGGGACTCACGCCCCCTCTGTGAGAGGGAGTGTGCCGTAATCCACCACGCGGGCCCAGTGCGAGTTGGTAGATGTCACATATCTTCGAATTTATAGGTCATGCCGGTTTCCTCATGTTAGTTTCCTTCACCGTGTTGAGAGCAGTGGTGATGAAATAATTTCTGCAAAGTAAAGTGCCTGTATGGGTTTGAACTCACGACCTACAAACTCGTAAATACGGCAGCGGCCGTAAAATAAATGTACTAATAATTAGAATTATTCGTCACTGTCATAATTTTCCCAAACGTACTTGTTAACGAACGTACGTAACGTACTTGGCTTTTGTTCAAACTCGAACCATTTATTTGAATTAAACCATTAACAGGCACTTTTGAATTGACAAAGAGTCGGTCAGTTAGTCAGAAAGTTGAAGCTAGTTGCCCATTCCAAAACGTAGATCTCAATAAGAACGAGCAAGAAGATTTTACTCAATAGGTGCAATACTGCAGATAAGATACTTCGTTCAAACCGGAATCATCGAATGGACCTTGGTATTTTTTTGAAGTGAAACTTCTTAGCCGGCGATTCGACGATTGAACGAGACTTGAGAGTGAAATTTCAAGGACGCGTCACGCTTAGGCACATTTCGTTACACGAGAGAGAAGAAATATCTTTCTTCTCTCTCGTGTAACGAATAACTCTCTCTGTCTCTCACACTAAATCTCTCTTATTTTTTTAATCTATTAAGCAGTTTCACTACTATCACGTGTACGGTGATGCATACGCAATTGTTTTTATGTATAAATAATTGTTAGTGCTTGTGAATTGTGTTATATTATATTCATTCTACAGTGAACCATATCGTGTAGCGTTAGTGTTAACTCTGCGCCTAAGAAATTCTGTTTGCAGGTATTTTAATGTTACGATGTCAGTAGAATCGTTTTAGTTGTTTTTGTTTTAAATAACTTTACTGTAAATTGTTTTAATGTTTACAGTTTAATTCATAATCTATAATAAGATTGTGAGAAGCATTACTAGCATGTTTTTTTTCTTATTTTTTTAAAATTTTATTAATGATTGGCTATTTTATACAAGGTGAAGACGACAATACAACAAAAAATGAAACTCCGTATATCTAATGACGTTCTCGGTCTACATACAAAAAATTAATCAAATATTTCCAGTAGTTTAGTTACGATAGCTAGTCAAAGATTGGCAAACCCCATAGTCGGCCCATCACTACTATTAAGTTTGTTTGAAAAAATGTTTTTTTTAATTTCGATGTTAGGATTTATTTGTTAGTTCCAAAATACTCTTATGCATTAGTATTGCCAGTGTTTTCATTTATTGTTGTATTGTCGTCTCCACCTTGTATACAGCATATATAAGAAAGGTATGGTCATATATATATAAGGGCATGGTACGTACGATTAAACCGAACCACTTTCTCCAAGGGATTGGTCCCAAAAAATCATCGACTGTCCCATACAAAACTTCAATACCTCAATCAATCTGCCTAGCCTTTTCCCAAGTATTTTTTGGAGTCGGCTTCCAGACTAACCGGATGCAGCTGAATACCAGTATTTTACATGGGGCGAGTGCCTATCTGACCTCCACAACCCAGTAACTGGGTAAAACGATACCCCTTGTTCAGACTTTGGGCTTCTGACTACTCATAACAACTGTCAAAGATCTACAAATGACGGCCGGGACCAACGGCTTACCGTGCTTTCCCAGGCACGGAGGAGTCTCGATATGTAATGGATGGTCACCCATCCACGAACCGACTGCAAAAAATAACTTCAGTAGGTACCTATTTTTTTTATGCCATTACGATGTTGATCCCGTGGAGAAAAATGTTCAGTTTGATGGTGGAAAAATGTGTAAAGACAGGACCAGACAGGTGTTGTGTCTGGCGGGCAACTGCCCAACGATTGATGTCGGAATCTTGTATACCATCGCGCAAACTCTAATTGCGCGATGTAGGATTTATGTGACTTCAGGATTTTTGTGTGACGTCAGGTCGTTGATGTGTAGTTCGCATGTGGCGATGTAGATGCCGCCACAGTCTGTACCACACCTTTAAATTCGACCAAACTTTTTTGATACAGGCTGTACAATGAATAACAGATATTTTCTTCTCACAATATGAATATAGACACGAAACTAATTTTAATAGCCAATTATTAAGGGTTAACCATGCAGGTTTAAATTTTGAATAATTTAACAATACCGGGAATTTCTAATGGGCACTATTAATTTAAAAGGGTTTGAAGATTTTAGGGATAAGGGTAAAATAACGATTTGCGATAAAATTATAGTTACTTACCAACAAAAAATTAACGTTAAATTGTAAACTGCAGTTTATTTTTTAAAGTTAAATATTGTGTAGTTAAAATTATGAAAGATTGTGCTTTTTTACAAATCCGTCAGATTAGTCACACAAGATATCGAATTTAAATGTGTTTCCGATACTCGTTATAATATATCGCAAAACGTTATCTGGTAAATTGGTATTTTTCACAAAATAACGGAAGGAAAACGATGTTACTCTTGGCGGGCCGATGGTATCTTTCGAAGTAGGTACAGAGAACGACCTCTGCGTCTTGAAAAGCATTCTAGCTGATGTCTATTGAGATAAGCAGTGCACAAGCATGTTGATACAGATAGGCAAATATTTACGCAAAAAAACGTAGTGAAAAATATCGAATTAAATAATGAACGGTTATTTTTAAACGTTTAAGGAAGTAACGAAATGTTGCGTAAATAATTGTTGGGAAAGAGTGACGTTTTGCGTTATATTCGTTTGTTTTTATATTGAAATTATTGATTATTATTTTATTTAATGGACCATAGTAAAAAGGGCAATGAAACAAATTATATTTGTAGTAAACAAGAGATAAAGTAAATATTGAACGAAAAATATCGACATTGGAAAAAAGTCGTTACAATAATAACGGTTACGCATATAACACAATACAGCGAGCAGGTTGTGGACATTATCATTTTACAATACAAACGATATAATGTAACCAAATCCATAGGAGCGTGTAAAAGACAACAGTGACATGAGTACGTACGTGGGCTAACTGGAAGATAAAGAGAATTAGTTTGGATGGCGGGTTGAAGAGGGAGAACTCTCTATGTTTTTCCGTGTAATTTTGTGTTATTAGATTTGTATATAATTCTTTAGAAAACGTAAGAAACCAATATTTGTATAACAGATCATACTTCTTGTGTCCGTTAGACAAACGTTAAACGTAAACAACGAAAAACGGTACCGATAACGGTCGTTAACGGCTTTAACGATACTCGTCGTTTTTAAAAATTGGTACCTTTATTATTCTTTAGCTCACAGACTTTTGTTTCAAATCCAAATATTTGTATGATTAAGACAAAAAATACTAACTAATATTATTAATGCGAAAGTGTGTTTGTTACGCTTTCACGCTAAAACGGCTGAACGGATTTAGATGAAATTTGGCACATGGGTAGACCATGATCTGGAATAGGACATAGGATAATTTTTATCCCGATATCCCCACGGGGTCGAGACTTACGCTAGTGAAACCGCGGGGCGCAGCTAGTACTTAATATTTTTGTAAAATAACTCATTATTTTACAAAAATAAATTATTATTATTTAAAAAAAGTTAAGTTTGTTTAGTATTCAAACTCAACTCAAACTCAGAGCATTTATTCAATTCAGGCACTTTTGAATTGTCAAGAAGTCGGTCAGTCAGAAAGATGAAGCTAGTTGCCCATTCCAAAGCGTAGTAGGTACCTATGGAGAAGAACGGGCAAGAAATTTTGTAGTCAACTCTTCAATCCGCCATAAGAAAAGGAAGTAGAACAAATCATAAGTATAATCACTAATTACGTCACTATCAGACAATGACTGAATGATTCAAGTAACGATTGATATTTGCTGCAGCCTCTAGTACTGAATTACCAATAAGTGTACATTTAAAACTCTTTGACCGCCCCAGCAGACCGGTACAATTTCTCTAGTTATTTATTTATGACATCTGCACGCGTAGCATGACCGCCATATGGAATGGATGGAAGAATCTGTCATTTTGTCTACTCTTCCATAGACAAAACCCGTTTCTACGGTGGTCATGCTACCCGTGCTGTTTCACAAAAAGATAACTAGCCATATAGGGATGACGACTGGGTAAAAAAAACTATTTAGTCCGTCTGTCAAATATTAAAAAATATTAGGCACGTATTTTTTGCTTTATCATATTCATAAAAAATGACTTCGATTTTATTTTCTTATTTTTATTTATTTATACAGGCTGTAAGGGTAAACAGTCTTGTCATTCAAACCATGGATAGTTGACTTAAATATAAACATAAATGACCGAAAACAACAACAAAAAAACGTTATTTTCTTTAAAATATTTTAAAATGTTTCTTTCCGACACCGTGCTCGCTAGCGAAACAGCTGACAAACTGAGGGAGGGGTCGCACTCGTGGCCGGTCAGTTCACGTCGCGCACCCCCCGCCCGTGTAGAGACGCAAGTTCATTGCCCTAGCGCATAGGGCAACGAACTTGCGTCTCTTGTGGTAAAACGTAGTTTAAAAAAAAGAAGAAAAAATGTCGTAATTTTCCATTGATTTTACGTTCTATAAATGACACCAAACCACTGGTTTCAAGGATAACGGTGTTTACCCTAACACCCTGTATTACTTTACAGAGGTGTTACTTAGTTCTAAAACTCGCCAAACTTTTAAAGATGATAAATGTATTAAAGTTGGGGAGCAAGGGGCGCTACGTAACAAACAAGTAAGTATAAAATCTACATACTCGTGACGTTATGGCACATTTTAACCGCCGTAATCTTTTGATTACGTAAAAAAATAAAAAATACGTGTCCAATATTTCTTTTATAATCAACCCGACGGACAAAAAGAAGTTGTATTCATCATCCCTATTGTGTCCAATTCACCACAGTCATGAATTACAAAAAGACCGGAGTGGACTTCTTAAGTTGCTAGAGTAACGCATACAATGAATCCCGGTTCCTTAAAGCCTAATCAAGGCTCTGTTTAGTCGATCAAATGTGACAAAAATTGGTCATTCCATACTAGAGCAACGTGGTAAAAATATTTGTAAAAATTTCTTACAAGTCTTTCTTTAAAATTATTTTACGGCAGAAATCGTGAAGAAATTAGGTCAGGAAGTATTCTGACATTAATTTGTCAATAAAATTCAACCGGCAAAACACGTTCCACGTCAATGTTCCATTTTTAATTTGGTTGCCTTTTCGACGAAACTGAACCTTATGGCTGAAGCTTAGTCAATAAAATTCAACCGGCAAAAAACGTTTCAAGTCAATGTTCCATTTTTAATTTGGTTGCCTTTTCGACGCAACTGCTAAAGACATTTTTTCAAATATTTTTACCATTACACATGATAATTTTCGTTCCGTCATGAATTCATGATAGTTGAATGTCACTTTACACAAAAGCTTGTCATACTCTGAAATGAAATGCTAACAAGCCAATCGATCATCTGTTTGGGAAAGACTTTTGAATACTGTGCTCTTAAGTATGTGAAGGAAATAAGAGCAACATTTATCGTGTAGGTTATTAATTTGATTTTTTATGAATTATACTACTTACTCCATTTATGTAGGTAAATAAAACAGCTAAAATAAAAAATAAACCAGCAATGGATGTTAAAATATTCGAGCGCGCCCCCCCCCCGACACGGGGAGTGCGGCTACGCGGGTTTTGCCAAGGTAACGATACATTGCGTGTGAGGTAATAATACAAATCAGGTTTATTGGATTGCCATAAAGTTCCGAAAATAATTTCATGTAACGATCGTCTTAGAATGATGTGCTGAATTCATTCCATCAGTCTGCGGAGGGCTGTCCTTTACATTGTACAAGTGATCTTCACACAGGCGCGATAAAACCGCGGCCAACTACCCATAAGCCGTATAGGCGAACATAGTGAATGGTTTACAGTGGCAAGCCACAGTAAAGCCTCCGCGGGCGAGGGGCGAAGATTTGACCCCACACACACGCACGCCCGCACGCATACACGCACGCACGAACGCACGCACGCCCGTACGCACGCCCGCACGCATCTCGAGCAAGTGATCGTATCGCAATCCTATAATAGCTACGTCAGTTGGTCGTACCGTTTTATTAAAAACACAATTCCTACTATGTTTTTTATTATGACATTTTTAGTTTTTGCTTTCCCAAACTAGACGAATAATATAATATAATATAAGAATATAATAACTCCTGTTTCTGCCATTCCTTGTTTCTAAACACCGACATACAATATTCTATCGAATTTATTGCACCACTGTTTTCGGCAGGTATGGTTTACACAATATGTTAACTCCATATTACAAGAATTCTATGAATTCTATTTTAGCAATTATACACTCTACCACGATTTTGAGTTGCCACACCGATCGCTGGACGCAGAGACAATACACATGTGTCAGTCGCGACATTCTCTGTGACAAGCTCTCGGTGTGGCAACACGTCGTGTTCTGGTTTGCGACTGGTCAATCGTCATCCTGAGGATGCCTCGTTGAGAGGTGAAACACGTGTCGATTTCTTACAGGGTTTTTTAAGACTCTTGAAGAATAGTTAAGCGGAATATGTTACAAATGTGTAACATATTGCGCTTAAGTATGTTTGGCTGCAAATAATGTTTTGAAAAAATAAGTTTCCATTCTAATTTTAAATCCATTCAAAATAAATATGGCTTTTTGACATCATCCTTTTCCACATGGCCTTTGCTTTTATCAAAGCAGTGGTGCAATAAATTCTTCTATAATAATCAAATGATAATTTTAAGATTAATAATAAAGTAAGATATTACCTGATGCGGTATGGTGACGAGATGGGGACTATGTCCGCCGCTGGTTGATTGTAACGTCGGTGATTTACCTGTCAAATATCAAATCGTAGATTTTTGGTAACGATATAGGGGAGACATGGATTTAATATACGCCAATGCCAAGTTTTCTTCACTTTGGTTTAAAACACTCGTTGATGCAGTGACGATTTTTTTTTTTGCTTTCCTTATATGAAATCTCTTAAGGGGTCATTGTACTCATCATTATGCTTTCACTATGGGACCAACCCTGAAATCGCGACAGGAAAAACAGCTGTTCCCTACATTTATGTTCGCATCAAAATGTAGGGAATAGCAGATTTTTTTTCGCGATTTCAGTTTTGGTCCCATAGTGAAAGTTGTACATGATGGTGAGTACAATGACCCCTTAAGAGATTTCGTGTATGAAAACATTCACCTTATATATTTGTAATCATCTTCTCGACAACGGCTCTAACGACGTGATGAAAGTTGCAATATAGGGGTTTAGGAGGCGAAAAATCGATCGATTATCACCTGGCCCTCTACCCACACTGCTTACACGCAGTATTATTTTAATTTTTCTTAGTGGGGGAAATAGAGGTAGAGAGTCATCTCTTTCCTACACTGAAGTGATAGCAGTGGTAGAGCGTTTATTCTGAAAGTTAGCAACGTCGCAAATAAGTCAAATATTTACCTGTTTTGATTAATTTGGCAATATTATTGTATGGATTTTTGAAATATGGCTAGACAACTGCCTAAGATATTGAGTATAAATCGCAATTATAACGCTAAATTTAAGTTGTAACCGGTTTTAGGTGTAAAAAAAGGCATTTGGAAAGTTTCCAAATCCCTTTTTTACAACTAAAACTAAATATTCGGTGTTACGATATGATTTATTGCATTTCATAATCAATATTTATAATTTGGCTTAGAAACATTGCCCATGTGTGTGCCTCTGTGTCTTTTATGAGAATATGTTCTAACCTAATAAACAATGGTTTATCTTACCACCGTGTGCAGAAGATATAGCAACTTGATCGAGCACGTCCCATGACTTCTGGCGCCGACTGTGACATGAGCTGTGCGATGTTGACGGCTGGATTAGGATCGATGACTGAAAAAAATTAACATCTTTTGAGATACAGAAGATAGTTAATCCTTACTAATATTATAAATGCGAAAGTAACTCGGTCTGTCTGTCTGTCGCGCTTTCACGCCAAAACTACTGAACTGATTTAAATGAAATTTGGTACACAGAGCCTAAGAAAGGACATAGGTTACTTTTTATCGACATACCACGCGGTTGAAGCCGCGGGCGGAAACTAGTTGATTATAAAATACGTAGATATATTTAGTAACCTATTCCGCTGAACTATTCTTCAAGAGTCATTAAAAACCCTGTAAGAAATCGACACGTGTTTCATCTCTCAACGAGGCATCCTCAGGAAGACGATTGACCAGTTGCAAACCAGAACACGACGTGTTGTCACACTGAGCACTAGACGCAGTCTCTGCGTTATTGTGCATTTTTATTTAGATACACAGGTTACTGATAATCTTTAAATTACCTCCTAATTTTTTGACGTCAACATCGAAACTTGATGTGCTGACCAATTATCAGTGACGAAAGAAACATGTTTCTGATACATGTGTCCGGAAATTGCAAGTAACTCGGAGTAAGTTTACTATACTAACCTTTACAGATTTACAATCAACTGGCGTGTTAACATTTTAACTTTAGTTACTTAAAATTTGAGTTCGTAAAATCATATTTGTTTTAATCATGATTTTATATCGATACCCGTCATGCCTGTGAAGTGTCGCTAGTTAATTTATTTTGACACTGTATATAACAACTAAACAAGAGGAGTTTTATGACAGTACTAGCTGCGCCCCGCGGTTTCACCCGTGTAAGTCTGTAATCCCGTGGGAATACCGGGATAAAAACTATCATAATTATGTCCAGATTCAGGTCATGGTCTACCCATGTGCTAAATTACAACCAAATCTGTTCAGCCGTTTTACCGTGAAAGCGTAACAAACAAACAATCTCACTTTAGAACAAACAAACTCATTTTTTTTTTTTTTTTTGAGGTTTGGAAATCATCCAATGACTTCTCCCGCTCTGGGTGGAGCGGAAGGGCGTGTCAGACTTTTACTGACTAAAACCCACCATTGTTCCTTCAGTTGCCTGTTGCCAAGGTCCCGGTATCCCTTTCGGACTAACCATACCTAATATTATAAATGCGGAATTGAGTTTGTTTGTTATGTGTAGACCATGACCTGGAATAGGACATAGGATACTTTTTATCCCGATATTCCCACGGGATCGAGACTTATGCGGGTGAAACCGCGGGGCGCAGCTAGTTTATAATATTAGGTCCCCACCTATGAAATCAGCGTTTTGTATGGGGAATTTTAAAGATTTTTTTCTTAATTTTCTTAATTTATATAACAACCATGAACACTAATGTTTTAAAAATTTTATGCACTAATGTTTAAAACTAAGATAACGTATGCCACTTAGATTAAGCGAAAAAAATAAGATTTGGCTAAGTAAAAAAAAAAAATTGTGGTAATTTCTGCTAACAAAATGAGGAGTGATTTTTAAGGTATTTTTTATGTTTAGAAAACTATAAGTAATAAGGTTTTTTTTACTATTGGTTTTTGTCTATGATGGTCATTATTCTATATACTTAATACCAAGCAATTGATGAATATTTTAAATCATAGAAGTGACGAGGTTCTCTATCTGTGAGAAAAAAACGCCAATTTCATAGGTTGGGGACCCAATATTATAAGTCAAAGTCAAAGTCAAATAATTTATTTCAAGTAGGCACATTAAAGGCACTTTTGAACGTCAAATACATAGAAATAGAACTGATTCTAGTTGCCCCTTCCAAAAGGTAGTTTTCGTATGGAGAAGAATGGGCAAGAAACTCCACCGTTACTCTTTTAAAAAAAATGTTTTACAATATTTGGTATACATCAATTACATGTGAAGACGATGCACCGAGAATACAATTACAATAGGTAAAAAGAATTAAAAATTAAAAATGGAGCAATGACAAATAAATAAATTAAGTATGTGATAGATACATGGTGCTCACATATTTACAAACATTAAAGTATACGATATCACAATATTTCTACAAACTTGCAAGTAATACTAATAGGACAGTGTGTGAGATTAATTATCGTAAAATGTAAAAAAATCGATGATATAAAAATAATAAATTTTACAACTAGATTAGCAACCAGTTTGATTTTGTCCAGCCTCGAATTTGTCCTATGGAGCAAGACCAGCATGTTTCCAAGCAAACTTATCTTGGATATAATCCTCTAATTTGTAATATGCTTGTTTACAAAGTGTACTTTTAATATGAGTTTTAAATTTTCTTTCATTTAATTGCAATATATCACTAGGTATTTTATTATAGCATTTAACGCAGTACCCCATAAAAGATGTTTGTACTTTAGCTAATCTGAAAAATGGTTGATCTATTTTATCTTTATTTCTAGTGTTAAAATTATGTCTATCACTTATTTTATTAAAAAGATTTAGATTTTTTCTTACATACATAATATTCTCATAAATGAATTGGCAAGGTACCGTCATAATATTAATCCTTTTAAATAATTCCCTGAGAGATTCGCGGCGACATAGATAGTAAAGATATAGTACGGATGACATACCTGATGATGTTCAGCAGTGGGGCAGTAGTGGTCACAGTTGTCGGGCAACCATTTCGGTAGAGAGTGCTTCACGTGACATCGGGAACGGACTTCTTCGCTAACGCAGACTAGCGCTGAAAAACATCATAAAGAGTGTTAGTAGAATTTTATAATGAAATTCAAATTCTCTTACGTTTTTTGCAATTTGCAGGTCAGTGTCAGGTTGTATCGTCCGGCTTGTGTGGTTGGTTGTGCTGTCGCGTCCGGCTCTGGTCCAGGCCATGGTACGGAGCGAGAGAGCATGGGAAGCAGTTACCTCCTTCTGCGAAGCAGTAATGCTCGCGAAGGAGGAGGCGGAACGCGTGAGGGAGAGGCAAAGCCTGCGCCCTCACGCCCCTAACCGCCGCCGTTGGAGACGCCCTGGGCGTCGGGAATCCCAGGCGGATTCCCGGCCACCATAGGCGCGGGCTTGCGGACGGCGAGCAATGGGTAGCTCGCCGTCCGATTAGGACCAGGCCCGGGTCGATGGCGCATCGTGTTCCACGCGCGCCTCAAAGAGATGTCAGCACAATTGGCGGGGTCCGCTAGGACTGATGCCTGCCAGGGTTGCGGGTTAGTCCGAAAGGGATACCGGAACCTTGACAACAGGCAACTGAAGGAACACGGGTGGGTTTTAGTCAGTAAAAGTCTAAGACGCCCTTCCGCTCCGCCCAGAGTGGGAGAAGCCATTGGATGATTTCCCAACCACAAAAAAAAAAAAGTGTCAGGTTGTATCTTGAACAGGTCTAGAATGGTATTCACCAAACTTCGGCTCTTCCGAAGATAGCCGATGACCGTTGTCAAACTATATAATACTAACAACGCCCCGCGGTTTCACCCGCATAAGTCTTGATCCCGTGGGAATAACGGGATAAAAAGTCTATCCTATGTGTTAATGCAGGTTATAAACTATCTGTGTGCCAAATTTCATCAAAATACGTTCAGTAGTTTTTGCGTGAAAGAGTAACAAACATCCATCCATCGATCCTCACAAACTTTCCTGTTTATAATATTAGTAGGAAGGATTGCAAATGTGAAAGTGTTTGTTTGTTGCTCTGTCACGCAGCAATGGCAAGCAACATTTTTGCATAGGTATTATGTAGTTCTGGCTTTCATTCGTAGATCTTTGGCTGTCGTTAAAAGTACAGTCACGACAAGAAAAAATATGTATACACTCAATAACGATTTTCTCGTGAAATAACTATTGCAACTTTGAGATGATACCTATATCATCATAATATAGGTTCCAAAATACTATGTTCGTTATAACATTAAATTACAATCAATACAGGAGGATAAAATCACTTTTAAAATTAGCTAAGTGTATACATATGCCCGAAAGTTTGTCAACCAGTCTTACCAAGGGGTATAGTGTTACCTAGTAGCTGGATTGTGGAAGCCAGATAGGCAGACGCTCCTTGTAAAATACTGGTATTCAGCTGCATCCCATTAGACTGGAAGCTGACCGACTGACTGTATTCTATGTACATCGTCTTCACATGTAATTATTTAAGTGATGTATACAAAATATTGTAAAACATTTTTTAAAAGAGTAACGTTACGGTGAAGTTTCTTGCCCATTCTTCTCCATACGAAAACTACCTTTTGGAAGGGGCAACTAGAATCAGTTCTATTTCTTTGTTTTTGACGTTCAAAAGTGCCTTTGATGTGCCTAATTGATATAAATTATTTGACTTTTGACCCTAACATAGTTAACACTTACCAGTAAGATAAGCCACGGTGTCGGGTCGTGAAACTTATCTCGGTGTGTGGCCGCACTAGCTGCTAAAGACAGTAGTTTGATGAGAACGCGGCACGTTCATGATACTGTGGCCGTTGCGTTCCTATCAATCTATCCACCTAGCCTTTTCCCAAATATTTTGGGGTCGGCTTCCAGTGTAACACACCACCCAGTAACTGGGCAATACGATACCCTTGGAAAGACTGGTTGTCAGACTTTCGGGCTTCTGACGACCCGTAACGACTGTCAAAGATCCACGAATGACAGCCGGGACCAACGGCTTCACGTGCTTTCCGAGCCACGGAGGAGTCTCAGTATGTAAAGGCGGTCACCCATCCACAGACCAACCCCGGCAAGCGTAGCTTAAGCTGATGGATCGACCCGTGCGGCTGTTATTACTTAGCCACGAGATCCTCGTTATCCGCGATCCGCGTTCCTATAACCTATTGATATTATGATTTCGTGTGTTTGTTTGTTCTTTCACGTAGCAATGGTGCTACGGATCAATGTGATTTTTTGCCTCGATATACTTCATGAATCTGCGAGTGGCATAGGCTACCTTTAATCCCGGAATAATTCGCGGTTTCTGTGGTCATCTGACTATTTTTATCGAACTATGCTGGGGTCGGACATAGTCTGAGAACCAGTCTTACCAAGAGGTATCGTGTAATCAAGTAATTGGGTTGTGGAGGTCAGATAGGCAGTCGCTCCCTGTAAAATACTGGTATTCAGCTGCGTCCGGTTAGACTGGAACCTGACCCCGAAATTATGAGGCCATAGTTAACACTTACCAGTAAGATAAGCCACGGTGTCGGGTGTGACGTGGAACTTATCTCGGTGTGTGGCCGCACTGGCTGCTAAAGACAGTAGTTTGATGAGAACGCGGCATGTTCGTGATACCGTGGCCGCTGCAGGGTGTCGATAGCCTTTTATTAAATGGCCTACGAGAGCGAAGTGGAAGTTTGAGCGGAAGCTGTGGGAGAACGAGAGAAATATTATAGTTTTAGTGGTATTTATCTTTTATGCTGGTGCATCTACATCGCCACATGTGAACTACGCATCAAAGACCTGACGTCACATAAATCCTGCATCGTGCAATTATAATTTACCGCGCGATGGACATATATACAAGATTCTGACATCAATCGTTGGGCAGTTGCCTGTCAGACTCAACACACGTCTGGTCGGAGGATCCTCCCTTTTCTATAGAGGATGAGTAAACTGTACACCTTGTTCCTCATACCTCTACATGCTCTCTAGCTAAAGCTTAGCTGGTTTCCTAAGACATGAGAATGATGGCACTATTGTTTGACTCTATGGTGTTGAAAAACGGCCGCTATATAAATAAATAAATAAATAAGCCTTTTATTTCTCATTTCCCATGCAATTTTCCAATATTTACTAGCATACAACAAAGTTTATAATATTGATCAATTTTTTTTTTTTATTTAAAATAAGTTTTCTTTTTCTTTTTTCATCATTGTTTAATTTTATAATAATATTATTTTAACTATTGTTTAATTATAAATAAATAATAATAAATAATAAATAAATGTTTATTTCTCAAACAACTTAATACTAGGTTACATAACAACTTGGCAACAATATTATTATAACAAAAAGAGTTTAGCATCTGTAACCGAACTAGGCAGAGCCTGTATTTCGGTTATCAGCGCCTTTCCCCCCAAGTTATACAAAACAGTAGGTAATCATCATCAAGTCCAAGTACAAGGTATGATCGGTTGTGCTATCTTATAATGAATTTGGTAGGTAAGTATATTTTACATATTATAATTTTCAATTGTAAAGTAATTATGTATGTGTGATTGAGGTGTAGTATGATGTTTGTGTGTGTGTGTGTGTGTGTGTGTGTGTGTGTGTGTGGGTGAATGTGTGTGGGTGAATGTGCGTGGGTGAGAGTGCGTGGGTGAATGTGTGTGGGTGAATGTGTATGCGTGAGTGTGTGTGAGTGCTATCTTTATACTGTATATAATATAAATATATATATATTTACTGTGATTTTACCAATAGCTGTTCCGTCTCCTCATAACTAAGTTTCTGTAGGAAACAACAAGTTTTTAATCTACATTCCTTTAATGTCAGGGGGTATATATTAATTATTTTGTTTATTTTATTATAAAGGAATGGACCCAGAAATCCGATAAATCTTTGACAGAATCTTGTTTTACATGTAGGTGGCATATTACATATGTTATGTTTACGACGTCTCTGAAGTAGTAGTGGGTTAAATGACTGTTTGGTGTGCTGTTGGAGGATAACTTTAAGTATAAATAGTTGTCTAACAGTTAAAACATCACACAACCTGTAAAGCTTTTCGGTTGGGAAGTCGATTGGATTGAAGGTGCTAACCTTCAGAACAGCTCGCTGGGCTATCTCCACTGCCTTTAGCGTAGTTTTACAGATACCGCCCCAGGAAGTGACACAGTATGTAAGAAGCGACTGACAGAGAGCGTAATATATCTGTTTCAATAGTACGGCATCCGCAACATGACGCAAGTTCTTAAATATAAAAATTAGTTTGCGTACTCTAGAGCTGAGAAGTTTTACGTGTTCCTTGAAGTTATGGTTCCTGTCAATAATAATACCTAGGTACTTGATAGAGTTCACGCGTTCTATTAATGGACAATCACAGTTATTTCCCGAAGGGCAATCGTGCGATTTAATATTTAGTCCACATTGGGATCGGGCTGCTTGTTTTATACTGAAACAGACATATTTGGTTTTATCAATATTTAAGGTTAGGATATTTCTCTGTAGCCAGCTTCTTGTCCTATCAAAACCATCCTGTGCTGCCCCGAAAACCTCTTCCCAAGTATCACCGGCGAACACCAAAGCCGTGTCATCGGCAAAAGAGATGATTTTACCCAATTCAAGGTTGAGATTCGTAAGCCCGTTTATGTACACGAGAAATAATGTCGGTCCCAGTATACTACCCTGTGGAACACCATGTGTGACAGGGAAGTAAGCACTCATATATTCACCCACTCGAACACACTGGGTACGTCCAGAGAGGTAACTTGTAAAAAGTTGAAGCTGTGTGGCCCTGATTCCAAGTCTTTCTAGCTTATTGAGTAGCAGGGAAACAGAAATCGTATCAAATGCCTTTGCAAGATCCAGGAAAATGGAGAGACACTTTTTTCCTCTATCCAAATTAGAACTGACAAAGTCAGCAAATTTGTTTACTGCTTGTTCGGTGGATTTGCCTTGTCTAAACCCGTATTGATTTTCTGAAAGCAAGTTATTTTTTTCCAGATATTTAATAAGTCGAGTATTTATAATTTTTTCCAGAATTTTAGATATCGCGGGTAGTATGGATATTGGCCTGTAGTTGTTTATACGATTTCTGTCTCCGCTCTTGTATATTGGGCACACAATGGACCTTTTCAGCAAATCTGGGAACACACCCGACATTAAGCTGTCGTTAAAGATTTTAGTTAGAGGAGAAATAAGAATAGACTTAAACTGCTTTACAAATCTACTGCTGATGTTATCACATCCAGGTGCACTGTCAGTCTTTAAACCCGTGATGAGTTGATCCACTTCCATCTCATTAGTTTCAATTAGGGCAAATGAATTTAGTGTGTTTGTTTGATCAAGATGATTTTGTAAGTGTATGTTTTGTAGATGTGTATTGGACTGTTGAATTTTGTCCGCTAGGGAGCTTCCAACATTTATGAAGTAACTGTTTGCATCATTAAGCGATTGTTGAGGAGAGGATGATAGAGACAGAATTTCTTTTGGGTGTTGGGTTGAGTTTCTTGTGTTAGTTATATTTTTAATGACTTTCCATAATTTTTTATTGTTATTTTGGGCAATTTGAATGACATTTTTCAATTTGTTGTTATTCCATATTTATTTGTTTAATTTGAATGAGAACCCCTCTGTTGGGTAAAGGCCTCCTCCATTTTTGTCCATTGTTCTCTATCCTTCGCTTTTATTTGCCGTTTATTTCCCGCTATGTCTATGATGTCGTCGACCAATCTTCTTGATGGCCTTCCACGCTTTCTTTTTCCCTTCGGTCCTTCCCATACCACGGCACGACTCGTCCACCGGTCATCTTCCATTCTAGCTAGACGTCCTGCCCAACTCCACTTTAGTTTCATAGAGTGGCGCAGGGCATCCAATAATTTTGTTCTCTCTCTTATCTTGGTGTGGCGTACTTTATCTCTCTTTCGTAATCCTAGAATGGATCTTTCCATGGCTGCTTGACATATTCTTATTTTTTTCTTTGGCCAGTTTTGTATATGTCCATGTTTGTGAACCGTATGATAGGCAAGGGAGGATACCACTGTCCATTACTTTCTTCTTCACGTAAAGTGGCATGTCTCCTTTCATTATTTCTCTGTGAGCCCAGTACTTTTGCCATGACATATTTATTCTTCTTGTAATTTCCTCTATGTTGTTGTTCTGGTGGAATGATACTTGTTTCCCCAGGTATATGTAAGTATCCACATATTCGAGGTTCTCATTTCCTATCTTTATTGGTGGTTTTGAAAAGTTGGTCATCAGTTTGGTTTTTTGCAGGTTCATCTCTAAACCCACACGTACGCTTTCTACTTGCAGACTATGTATCATTTGTTGGAGTTGTGAACTTAATTGAGAGAACAAAATTATGTCATCAGCAAAGCGCAAATGACTGAGGTATTTTCCATTTATTTTAATACCTAGATTTTCCCAGCCAAGTTTTTTGAATATCGTCTCTAATACGGCGATAAAAAGTTTGGGGCATAGAGGATCGCCTTGCTTTACGCCTCTTTTAATTTTTATGTCCGGGCCACTTGTTTCCAGTCTGACTCTACTTGTGCTCCTTTCGTAGATGTTCTTTATAATATTGCAGTAAGTTTCATCTATGTTATTTGCCTTCAGTGCCTCCCATATTGAAATGTGTGAAATAGAGTCGAAGGCTTTTTGGTAGTCTATAAAGGTTAAGTAGAGAGGCATTTGTAATTCTTTGTATTTCTCTATTATACTCTCTAAAGTTTGGATATGGTCAACCGTTGAGTATCCTCTACGAAATCCTGCCTGTTCTACCGGCTGATTTTCGTCGATTTTTGCAGATATCCGGCTTAGGATACATTGTGAGGGGTGTGTGGACAGGAAACCTCCCCGTGTGCCCGGGGGCTGGAGTTCCCTTACGGATACGTCCGTGGGGAAGGCCAGTTTCTGGGACGGTGCACCCTGGGGTGCGGGCAATGTTTCTCCAATGGGTGCTGTGTGTTAGACACACAGTACCTAGTGGAGAGGCATTGCCCGTATGCCAATATCCTGTCGGTGGGACGCTCTAATGTGTACTCGGAGGAGTACACGTTTAGTAGCGTCTTGAGCGGGCTCGGCGTGCACTAACCCTGCCGTCGGACAGGCAGGAGGAAGTCCTTCCTTCTGCCACCGTTGGTCTCGTAGCCCCGAAGAGTGTCAAGGTCATGTCTCTGGCATTTGACGGGGGTCGAGGGTCTTGGCTTAACTGCCCGGGCCGCGAGGAAGAAATCCTCTATAAAAAATTACCCCAAACCTCCAAGCGGCGGCGCACCGTGAGGGAGGTTGAAAGCTTGGCTGATGGGTAGCTTAATCAGTCGCTAGTGCGAACCACAGTTTTTGAGCAAGTTTTAAAGTTTTTACTCGTGGGAACAATTATGGTTAACAATAAAAACAAAAATGAAGAGAGACAGGGAGAGAGAGAGAGAGGGAGAGGAAGGAAGCGATGCGCGGTCGGAGTCCGACGCGGCATCGAGCTCTAGCTCTTGTACGAGCGTGGAGCGCGAGGTTGTGGTGGTGGGGCGTTCCGGGAGAAAGTTCTTCCGGAAGCGCCCCAAGTCGGGGTCGTCCTCAGTCGACCGGAGCCGTAGGAAAATCCCCTCCGGCCGGCGGGGTGGAGGCCAAGAGAAGGGTGCGGGTAGGGGGCTCATCACCAAGGGGGCTGGTGATCCGAGTCCGGTCAGCCCGGCCGACCCGGCTCAGCGAGTCGCGAGCCCCAGTGCAGCCCCCTCGGAAGTAACAGGTGGTGAGCCGGGCGCTGCTGGTGGCTCCAGGCCAAGGGGCGCGGCTGGGTTCGCAGAGATCGTGGCCTCTGCAATCAACAATGTGGCCTTGAAGAGGCTTAAGACCTCCAAGGACAAGGCCATAGCAGAGGCCACGGCCTCCATAGTGGCGGCAGCGGAGGCCTCCCGCAGGGGGACCCTGTCGGACGGAGTGTCCGAAATGCGAGCGGAGGTCGCACGCCTGACGGCCGCGATGGAGCTCCTCCAAAAGGAGAACGCGGAGCTCCGAGCGGACCTGGCTAAGCTCCGAGGAGCCGGCCCCCGGGAGATGCCGCAGAGGGTGGAGCAGCATGGGCAGGGACGGCCTGTGCCTGATGCTGCTGGGGACCGGGTTCTGACCCTGGTGCAGCGGGAGATGGCCGAAATGCGGAGACGATTCTCTGCCCTAGAAGCCATCGTCCTGCGCCCCCCCTTGACGGCAAGTCAGCCAGCCCCCGGCCAGCGGAAGGAGGCGACGACATATGCCGTCGTCGCCGCCGGATCTGCCGCGGCCAATCCAGCCTCTCCGAGGCAGAATAAGGGCGGGGCGGCTAAAAAAGCCGGAGCCGCCAAAAAGGCGGCGAGGGTCCCGGCCCCGGCCCCGGCTCCGGCCCCAGCCCCGGTGGCTAAACGACCGCCCCCACCTCCGACTGTACCCGCACCTTCCCTACCTCCCCAAGCCGATGCTGAATGGCAAGTGGCTGGGGAGAAGAGGAAGGCGGCTAGGAAGGCAAGGGCGGCCAATAAGAAAAAGGCGAGGCGGCAGCGGCGGAAGGAGCGAAGCGTTGCGGCTAGGCTCCACGCCCCGAAATCCGCAGCTGTAGTGGTCACACTACAGCCGGAAGCGGCAACGAAGGGCGTGTCCTATAAGGACGTATTTGCCAAAGTGGCGGAGGTGGTGGACCTAGGGGAGCTCGGTGCTGCCGGAGGTATCCGACTGAGGATAGCTGCCACCGGGGCCCGAATGCTAGAGTTCCCCGGTCCGGCTGGTGGCACGGCCGCTGACGCCCTGGCTGAAAAGCTCAGGGCGTCCCTTAACGCGGACGAGGCCCGAGTGTCCAGGCCGACTAAGTGCGCTGAAATGCGCATCCAGGGCCTGGACGACTCGGTCACGAAAGAACAGGTTGTGGCCGCCGTGGTCAGGACTGGGGGGTGCTCTGCCGAGCAGGTTAAGGCTGGCACCATCGGTCCCGACTACAGGGGCATGCAAGCTGTTACGGTGAGCTGCCCCGTGGCGGCGGCCAAGAAAATAGCCGGGGAGGGCCAAAGGCTACTGGTGGGCTGGGTGTCCGCGCAGGTCAAACTGCTCGAACCCAGGCCTCAGAGGTGCTTCCGCTGCCATGTGGGCGACCACGTGGGAGCTAAATGCACCTCCGAGGTTGACCGCAGCGATGCCTGCTACCGCTGCGGTCAGCCCGGTCACAAGGCCGGCACGTGCAAGGCCACGTCGCACTGCGTCGTATGTGCGGCGGCAGGCAAGCCGGCCGACCACCGGATCGGGAGTAAGGCCTGCACTCCACCGAAGCCTGGCAAACCCAGGGGCAGGGGCAAGCCCTCCGCCACCACCGCCACCACCGCCGTCACCGCCGCAGCCGCCGCCACCGCCACCGCCGCTGCCGCCTCCACCACCGTCGTCGTCGTCGCCGCTGCCGCTGCGGCAGGGCCCTCGCATGGGTCTCGGGAGGGGGTTGAAATGGAGTGCCAATAATGGCCCCATTTCGCCTCCTCCAGGCGAACATCAACCACTGCGCCACCGCTCAGGATCTTTTGCTCCAGAGCATGGCGCAGTGGTCGATTAATATCGCCGTGGTCGCTGAGCCGTACTTTGTCCCGCCCAGGGATGACTGGGTGGAGGACCTGAGCGGCTCAGTGACCCTTATTTCGTCGGCCGCCGCCGGTACCCCGTCTCTCGAGGCTGTCAAGAGAGGACGGGGTTGCGTGGCAGCACGGTTCGGGGAGATTGTCGTGGTAGGGGTGTACTTCTCCCCGAACCGAACTCTCGCCGAGTTCCACAACTCCCTTGCGGAGTTGAAAGTCGTCGTCGTCGGGTTCCGTTCCCTCCCCGTGCTCGTCCTCGGGGACTTCAACGCCAAGAATGTGGCTTGGGGTTCCCGGTATACGGACACACGGGGCAGGATGGTGGAGGACTGGGCTCTGGAGACAGGCTTGGTCGTCCTAAACCGGGGTTCTGTCCCCACGTGTGTGCGGATGCGGGGTGAGTCGGTGGTGGACATCTCGTTCGCCAGCCCCGCTCTGTCACCGCGTGTCACTGACTGGCGCGTCATGGAGGGGGTGGAGACGTATTCCGACCACCGGTATATCCGGTTTGACGTCTCCGCCCAGTCCTCGAGCGCGCCGGTCCGACAGGCCCCGAGTGGTCCGCGGTGGGCGCTGAAGCAGCTGGACCGGGAGCTCCTCCTGGAAGCCTCGATCGTGCAGGCCTGGGTGTCATCACCGGACAGGCCTGCCGACATCAATGACGAGGCGGAGTGGTTCCGGGAGGCCATGTCCAATATTTGTGACGTGGCAATGCCCCGGGCCCAGCCCGGACGTGCTTCGCGCCAGGTGAGCTGGTGGTCGCAGCAGCTGACGGCTTTGCGCCATGCGTGTGTTGCTGCGCGACACCAGTACACCAGGCACCGCAGGCTCCGTATCCGCCCTCCGGATACGGAAGCCATTGAGGCGGAGCTGTATGAGGGGTACAGAGCGGCGAAGACCGCCCTCCAGGCGGAGATCCTGCGGGCCAGGGCAGTGGACCGCGAGGAGATGCTGGAGACTCTGAACAGAGATCCGTGGGGACGCCCATACAAGATGGTGCGGGAGAAACTCCGCCCATGGGCTCCCCCGCTGACGCAGAGTCTCCGGCCTCAGCTTGTGGAGGACGTGGTGAGCGCTCTGTTCCCTTCGAGAGGGGAACATACCTCCCCGCTCATGGCTCCGCCTACTGCGGCGCTTGATGCGGACCACAACACCGACGAAGACGACGATGCTCCGGAGGTGACCGAGGTAGAAATGAGAGTGGCGGTGCGAAGGCTGAATGCCAAAAACACCGCCCCAGGACCTGACGGCCTACCTGGGAAGGCCTGGGTCCTGGCCATGGAGGCTGGAGCCAGTTTGGTTTCCGCAGAGGGCGCTCTACGGTGGACGCCATCATGCGCGTACGGGCCCTCACGATGGGGGATGCTGTGGCCCGGGGTGGGGTCGTCTTGGCGGTGTCTCTCGACATCGCCAACGCCTTCAACACCCTGCCCTGGAGTTGCATAAGGGAGGCACTCCGGTACCACCGGATGCCGACCTACCTCTGTCGTGTGGTCGAGGCCTATCTGACGGACAGGGCCGTCATCTACCCCGGTCACCAGGGAGTGTGGAACCGGCGAGAGATGTCGTGCGGTGTCCCACAGGTATCGGTCCTGGGGCCGCATCTGTGGGACATCGGTTACGACTGGGTGCTGCGCGCCGACCTCCCCAGTGGCGTCAGTGTAGTTTGCTACGCTGACGACACGCTGGTCCTGGCACAGGGGAGGTCGCACCAGGCGGCGGCCGAACTAGCGACACGCGGGGTTGCGACAATCGTCGATAGAATCCGGCAGCTGGGACTCGAGGTGGCCTTGCACAAGTCCGAGGTCATGTGTTTTCATGGCCCTCGGAACGCGCCACCGTCGGGTTCCCAAATTACGGTAGGAGGGGTTCACATCGGCGTCGAGTCGACGATGAAGTACCTAGGACTCGTCCTCGACAGCCGGTGGAACTTCGTTGAGCATTTCCGACGTTTGGCTCCCAGGCTGGACCGGGCTGGAGCTGCCTTGGGGCGTCTCCTGCCCAATCTGGGGGGTCCAAACGCCTCCTGCCAGAGGCTCTACGCGGGGGTCGTGCGGTCCATGGCCCTTTACGGGGCACCGGTGTGGGCGCGTTCCCTTAGGCTGCGGCCAGCCCGCCGGTTGAACGCGTCCCAAAGGGTCATGGCCATTCGGCTGGCCCGGGGATACCGCACGGTCTCCCGCGAGGCGGCGAGCCTCCTGGCCGGATTACCGCCATGGGAGCTGGAGGCGAAGGTCCTCGCGCACATATGGGAGTGGCGCGAGGAGATGAAGCGCCGGGGCGTAACTGCCGCGCGAAATCGCGGCTCAGCGGACAGAGCTCCGGCAGGATCTCATGGCGGCATGGAGAGTGCGATTGTCGCAACCCAGTGCTGGGCACGCCACAATTGCGGCGATAAGTCCCCTCTTTGAGGAGTGGCTAGAGAGGCGCCACGGCGTCCTCACCTTCCGCCTGACGCAGGTCCTCACCGGACACGGTTGCTTCGGGAGGTTCCTGTTTCGAATAAGGCGGGAGGAAACGCCCGGGTGTCACCACTGTGTGGATCGCCCGGAGGACACGGTGGAGCATACGGTGGAGGTCTGCCCCGCTTGGGCGGAGCCCCGCCGTGTCCTCTTGGAGGCGATTGGCGGCGGTGACCTCTCGCGTCTGGCTCTGGTCCAGGTCATGGTACGGAGCGAGAGGGCATGGGAAGCAGTCACCTCCTTCTGCGAAGCAGTAATGCTCGCGAAGGAGGAGGCGGAACGCGTGAGGGAGAGGCAAAGTTTGCGCCCTCACGCCCCTAACCGCCGCCGCCGCTGAAGACGCCCTGGGCGTCGGGAATCCCAGGCGGATTCCCGGCCACCATAGGCGCGGGCTTGCGGACGGCGAGCAATGGGTAGCTCGCCGTCTGATCAGGACCAGGCCCGGGTCGATGGCGCGTCGTGTTCCACGCGCGCCTCAAAGATGTCAGCACAATTGGCGGGGTCCGCTAGGACCGATGCCTGCCAGGGTTGCGGGTTAGTCCGAAAGGGATACCGGGACCTTGGCAACAGGCAACTGAAGGAACACGGGTGGGTTTTAGTCAGTAAAAGTCTGACACGCCCTTCCGCTCCACCCAGAGCGGAAGAAGTCATTGGATGATTTCCCACCCTCAAAAAAAAAAAAAAAAAAAGGATACATTGTGAAAATAGTTTGTAGAGGCTCGGTAGTAAGCTGATAGGTCGATAATTTCCTATGTCTTTTGGATCCCCTTTCTTGTACAGCAATATAATATTTGATTTGGTCCATTGTTCAGGGACTCTCTGTTCTTTGTTTATAATGTTGAATAAGTAGGTTAATATTGAAGTTAGCAGAATTCTCGCCAGTTTTAATGCCTCATTTGGGATGCCGTCTGGACCAGGACTCTTGTCAGATCTTAGTCTCTTTATTTCCCGATCTATTTCTATTTCGTTCCAGTCAGTGTTCATTTCTTTTTGAGAGTGAAAGATTATGGTTTCGAGATTATCATGATCTTTTTGGTCGTAGAGGTTTGTGTAAAAATTAGTTGCAATTTTGAGGATGTTTTCTCTGTTGGTTGATGGAGTAGAGTTTTCTGTTAGGCTTGGTATCCAGGTTTTGTGTGTGCAAAGTTCTTTATATGCACGCTTGCAGCTTCCACTAGTTGCTAGATGTTTCTGATCTGATCTGATTATTCTTGATCTGTGGTTCTTGTAGTCCTACTTAATGCCTTTGTTTGTTAACTTATAGAGAGAGCTGAGTTGTATCTTTTCTTCACGACTCCTAGGTTTGAGAGTTTGTAGTTCGTGGCGTTGTCTAATTAGGTTTAGCGTTTCCTCGGTGAGAATATTGTGTATTTTGTATTTCTCTGTTTCTTTGTCTCGTTTCATACTTTCCAGAATACATTTTTCTAATTTATTGTACAAAGCTTGGCCGTTAAGTGTTTCTTTCATTCTTATAGATTGTATATTTCCTTCAAGTTTCTCAAGGTAATAACCCGCTTCATTTTGATTTTTTAGTGTGCAGATGGGGTTTTTGTACTTTAGACGACTCTTTCTCATTTGTGTAAGTTTTATTTTTGATCTAACCATTCTTAAAACATGAACATCTTGGAATCGGGTAGGGAAGTTTGTAAGTATGTAATCTATTTCATTCAAGGTTTTCTGGTCAGGAGACTTCCATGTCCATTTTAGACTAAACTTTTTCTTGAAAAAAGTGTTCATAATGGATAAGTTTTGTTCTTGAGCGTAATGTATTAACTTTTGTCCTCTAAGGCTTCTCTTACCGTACCCGAACTTTCCAAGAAGATTGTTTTCCGGCCGCTATATACAGTATGTTAATTAACAAAAGGCTTTCCCGTTAATCCGCAAAGAGAGCAAAGAGTCCATTCATGCAAAAAAAAAATGTTTTATTTTTAATAATAAAATATTCACTAAAAACCGGCCAAGTGCGAGTCGCGCACGAAGGGTTCCGTACCATAATCTATAAAAACGGCAAAAAATCACATTAGTTGTATGATAGCCCCTTTAAATATTTATTTTATTCTGTTTTTTAGTATTGGTTGTTATAGAAACAGAAATACATTATCTGTGAAAATTTCAACTGTCTAACTATCACGGTTCATGAGATCCAGCCTGTTGATAGACGGATGGACGGACGGACCGACGGACAGCGGAGCCTTAGTAATAGGGTCCCGTTTTACCCTTTGGGTACGGACCCCTAAAAACGTCCACGTTGCACGTTCAAAGACAAGTGCGCATGTACAGAGTGATTCTTTTAAATATCATTTATTTTTTCTTTTAATCACAATCTTCTAGTTAGTCACATAATAATTCAATTGAAACCTACCTCAATCCAACAGCATGGTCCATTTGCTTGAAGTGCCACTCCAGCGGCTCCCGAGTTTCCATCATCACTAGTTCCAACGTCTGTAAGTTAAGATTTTAAGTTAATTCACTATAACATTTTTCTATGAAGATGCGTTTTTCTCATATACAACATGAACATATCCCCATGTATGTCTCAGAATCAACCGGCCTATGAATAATATTTCAATAAAACATTTTTTTTTGCTTTTTTTTTCGTTTTCGTTACAAAATATATTTCGACTAAGTCACGATTTATGTGAAGCACACTTAACTGAAATAGGTACTAAAAAAAAATCATTTAATTTAATTTTTTTTTTCTTTTTCATTTAAATTAGGTATTAGACTCGCGACAATCTAAGAAGTCCGTTTTGACAGCTACAAAAATGCTTTGTGTAGCACTGAAAAAAAAAATTGGTTTCTTATAAACTGATTCCCGAGACATATCGATTGAACATACTTAGAGAGTTTGTTTAGTTAGTTATCTACATTGCTTAAAACTTATTCTAAAGGTATAATGCTTTATTACATGAACGAAACGTTGAAACGGACTTCTTAGAATGTCGTGAGTTTAGTTAGGATTACCAATGTATTTTTTTTTTTTCGCTAGCTTTATTGCCCCCGCTTTTTTTCGGCAAGGGAAGAAAAGAATAATCTATTTTTTACAAGTTCATTGCCGTCTTGTTATATTTACCTTATGTTGGAACTGCCCCTGTGACTCTAGCGTATGAAGGTTTTGCTCCATGAAGGCTAAACCAGCTGCGTACAATGTGGGCTCGTCTAGTTGTAACACGGACAGCGCTACCCAGAATAGTGCCTTGTGGATTGGTGATGCCTGTTCAGAAAATGTTACATACAGTATGTTATCTAACGAAGGGCGTTCCCGTTAACCTGCAATAGTATAGTAGTACAAATACAAATGCAAAAAAATATGACAAAAAAAAAAACAATATTTTTATAGTATTCACAGAAAATATTAAATTTGTACGGAAAAGAAACACTCTGTACAAGCACTCTTGTCACACTTTTCTTTCTCCGTTGAAATACAAGTGTGCGTGTACAGTGTCTTTCTTTTACGTATCAATTTAATATTTTTGTGAATATTTCACTACTTATATTTCAATTTTTTTATTTGTAACTAATTTTTTTTTTCAAATCAAATCAAATTTATTCGTAAATGTAGGTATCAATACAATAGGATGTTATAAGATGGTCAGTTCGCTACATTTTACTCGAGAGCATACAAATAATATTAAAGTTAATGGTTTTGAAACAACAGACACACATTTAAAATATTCTAATAACTCAATTACTTACACACTAACACACGATTATTTTTTAATGATAAATGATTTATTTGTTGTACAAACACTTTTACACGTCAATCACATTTTTAAAACGAGATGAGGTCGGCGTTTCCTATCTGACTACTCTGAGAAGAAAGGCCGAAACAAACTCAGAGGTCACAGTCTCTTTTAAAGTCCAGACATAATCTTGGTCAGATTATGAGAAGACCATGTAGATTGGTGTCTGAAATGGTCTTTTGAGGAAAGAACCACACCGATTGAGTGGACCTGTCCAGTCAGTGCACGCATTTGTCAGTAATCGTGCAGCTTAACTCCGAATTTAAGGAGCGCAACGATTTGACGAACAATACCAAAGAAAGGACATTTGGTTAGGCCGCATAAATTACTCAAGCTGCCAGACTATGATTAATTAAAATTAAGAAAAAATAAATAATAAAAAAGAAAAGAAAGATCCACATAATCTTCACATTCACAATAATTAAAAATAATATAATACTTTACAAAGTAAATATTCATGTCAATGTTTGAATAAAATGTCAATGTAAATATAAATATAAAAAACCGGAAATAATCTTGGTCAGATCATTTGAGGACCATGTAGATGTGTGTCTGAAATGGTCTTTTGAGGAAAGAACCATACAGATTTGTGTGTGGACCTGTCCAGTCAGTGCACGCATTTGTCAGTACTAACACACAATTACCAATGTCAAAAAAAAAAAAATTCAAAATTTAATATTTTAAGCTAAATGTCAGTGGTGTCCTCCATAAACTCAATTGTGGAGTAGTAACATTTTTGAATTAAAAATTGTTTCAGTTTCTTTTTAAACATATTATTATACAGCCTTCTGTTTCAGTTTGCGTGGTAATAATACCCAGGTTTTGTGAAGTGGTTTTATAACATTTTTCTTTTAAATTATTTATAGTTTTCTCGTTATTACTTATGATTGTCTTTAATGAACTATTCTCAGACAATATGTTTTTTAATTCATTCTCCATTGAAGCTATTTTTTCTTCCATCGCCTTCACTAGTGCATCCAATTCTTCTGAAGTCTTCCTTTCATTAGTCTGCAGACTTCGGTAACTTCTATGGGGCTGGCTGTTTGATATAAAGGACGGGAATTCTCCGTCTTCATCCTTAAGTTGGGTAGTACGACTTACTGGCTGATTCAGCTTCAGGTTTGGTTGAGTCATTCCGTACTCATCCTGAGAGGCTTGGGAGTCGCTTTTGAAAAGTGTTGCAGTCATGGGACTGTTAGAAAAACTATCGACGAGCCGCCGTCTCGTTCCTTTTGTAAGGCTGGAAGACATATTTTTCTTGAATGAAGATATAGGACTTGTACAAATCTGTTTCAATATGGCCATTTCTTGACTCAGGTTATTTATTTGTTTTCTCAGCTCGGAGTTCTCTAAGCTAATATTATCTAACTCATTTTGCGTGCTTTCTAGACTTGATTTTAATTGTTTTATATCTTCCTTCATTTCCTCAACGCAATAGTTGTTTTGTATATTCGTAGATAAATCTAAGCTTCTACCCAACAGAGGGCCTAGACAAAGTAACATTCGATTAGCGATAACGCTAGTAGAAAAGTCAAAAAATGTATGGGGTTGACTTATGCTATCGAAATGTCACGTGATCATAGGTTAACGAATAGAAATTAGCTAGACAATGTTAACATCATTCGATTCCATGAAACGAATCGACAGCCTCGAACGATAACTTCCACAGAGATGCGTATCCAAGTGGCACTTTTTGACAAGAGGGCCTAGACAAAGTAACATTCGATTAGCAATAACGCTAGTAGAAAAGTCAAAAAATATATGGGGTTGACATAAGCTATCAAAATGTCACGTGATCATAGGTGACGAATATAAATTAGAACACATCATTCGATTCCATGAAACGAATCGACGACGTCGAACGAGAACTTCCACGGGATGCGTAGCCAAGTGGCACTTTTTGACAAGCGTTATCGCTAGTTTTCGATTCGTGTGATGGAAACATTAGCGAAAGCCAAGCCCTGTAGAAAACGAAACAAAATGGTGACTTTAAGCAGTTGGTGTTTCAGTTGCGTTGTTTGTTTTGAAATAAAATGGGTTGTGGGGGCTCGCCACGTCACAACTAAGTACCTACTTATAAAATTTACATAGGCGTGACGGCTTCCCACATTTTAACTCAATGTCTCACCGTAATATTTTGATAACATAAAAAAAGAAAAATACGGTCCAATAATTGTAAATAATCTTAAAAAATATAGTTATCATCCCTATTGGAAAGTCTCGACGAAATGCTAGAAGCATTACTAGTAATAGAATTTTATCACTTTTGAATTTTCGTCCCGGAGCTCATTGTAAGAATCGTGGTACGAGAGCCCATGCCCAATTTTTTGCCTTATCGTTTTACGAACAAAACCATATAATATAATGGATAGATTAAAATTTAGTTTTAAATCCAAAAATCCTAATGTCAGAAACTTTCCGCGTCACGTCCAACGTGAGACCGCATTTTTAAATAAAATTGTCAAAAAGAATACTGACTTGTTTCATAGCAATCTGTCTGATTTTCAGAATGTAGTTGAATGATAGATTTCGGATACCAAAAACATGATTTTCAGAAACCAGTAGCTTACGGAGGAGACCATTCGGGAAATTTAAAAATGAGCCAAAAAAATAAAACCCATAACAACCCGTCTGAAAATGTTTTCAGTTGAACGTTGATCAGTTGATGCGAATAAATCGTTTTTCAGAAGGAAGTGGATCTTATGTGTTGAAACCATTTTGAACGTGTTGAAAAATTTTACTGATCAGTAACATAGCATTCTGTTTGAAAACAGTTTTTGGAATTATAGGTGCCATTTAAAGTTTCAGAAAATGCGCTTAAGCCACATGTGACACGCAAATGTCTGAAAACAATATTTTTCGTACTAAAATTAAGAAACCTATTGTACATTTTAAATATCAGACATATTGTGATTAAACCGTCTTTTTTTGACATAGCAGAAATGGACTCCCATAAAACTGTGACGTTTCTGACCGGTACTGCACACCGAGTCGGGTTCAGAATCATCGAAACTAACGTTTTTATTCGGTTTTGGCTGTAAAACAATGCGACATGGGTTTGGTCGTTGGCTCTCGTACTATCGGAGTTCAAATGAAAATATGAATTGACAGCGACAGCGCGGTATTTGAAGTTTTCTGACAAAAAACCATAGACAAAATGTATTTTTTATCGAACAAACGAATCGATGAGACGTTAGCGAAACGTAGTGTACTTTGTCTGCCAATCGAACTTCGTTATCGTTGAAGCGATAGCGATTGTGGAAATAGAATCGCTCCGAAGGGAAGCCATTTGTCTAGGCCCTAAGAGTTATCGCTAGTTTTCAATTCGTATGATGGAAACACTAGCGAAAGCCAAGACCCTGTAGAAAACGAAACAAAGTGGTTACTTTAAGCAGTCGGTGTTTCAGTTGCGTTGTTTGTTTTGAAATAAAATGGGTTGTGGGGGCTCGCTACGTCACAACTAAGTATAAAATTTACATAGGCGTGACGGCTTCCCACATTTTTAACTCAATGTATCACCGTAATATTTTGATTACGTAAAAAAAGAAAAAAATACGATCCAATAATTGTTAATAATCTTAAAAAATATAGTTATCATCCCTATTGGAAAGTCTCGATGAAATGCTAGAAGCATTACTAGTAATAGAATTTTATCACTTTTGAATTTTCGTCCCGGAGCTCATTGTAAGAATCGTGGTACGAGAGCTCATGCCCAAATTTTTGCCTTATCGTTTTACAAACAAAACCGTATATAATGGATAGATTAAAATTTAGTTCTGAATACAAAAATCCTAATGTCAGAAATTTTCCGAGACACGTCCTACGTGACCGCATTTTACAATATGAAAAAAAAATACTGACTTGTTTCATAGCAATCTGTCTGACTTTCGGAATGTAGTTGAATAATAGATTTCAGATACCGAAAACACAATTTTCTGAAACCAGTAGCTTACGGAAGATTACGAGAAAGTTAAGAATGAGCCAAGAAAATAAAACCTATAACAACCCGTCTGAAAATGTTTACAGGTGAACATTGATCAGTTGATGCGAATAATTTTTTTTTCAGAAAGAAGTGGATCTTATGTGTTGAAACCATTTTGAACGTGTTGAAAAATTTTACTGATCAGTAACATAGCATTCTGTCTGAAAACTCTTGGTTTTTGGAATTATAGGTGCCATTTAAAGTTTCAGAAAACATGTTTTTAGTAACCTCAGTAACTATAAAAATATTTTTTTTAATTGAACTACGTTGTTATGCGACAGTTCGGTTATTTTTTTTTTACATAAGTATAAGAAAATGCGCTTAGGCCACATGTGACACGCAAATGTCTGAAAAAAATATTTTTCGAAAAAAAAATACGAAACATTTTAAATATCAGACATATTGTGATTAAACCGTTTTTTTTTTTGACATAGCAGAAATGGGCTCCCATAAAACAGCGACGTTTCTGACCGGTACTGCTGACCAAGTCGGCTTCAGAATCATCTAAACTAACGATTTTATACGGTTTTGGCCGTAAAACGATGCGACACGGGTTTGGTCGTGGGCTCTCGTACTATCGGAGTTCAAATGACATTAAGAATTGACAGCGACAGCGCGTTTGATGTTTTCTGACGAAAAACCATAGACAAAATGTAATTTTTATCGAACAAATGATCAATGAGACGTTAGCGAAAGGCAGTGTACTTTATGTGCCAATAGAACTTCGTTACCGTTGAAGCGATAGCGTTTTTAGATATAGATTCGCTCCGGAGCGAATGCCATTTGTCTAGGCCCTCCAGGTCTTCAGATAGCGTCGATTCGATGGAGTTATTTATGTTTAACATTGATTTATGTCTTCGCAGCGTAACATTTTTATTTGCACTATCCATTTTGTTTTATTACAGTAACACTTGAGTCTGTTGGACTCTTGTACTTTCTATCCAATAATTAATGATGATAATATTAAGTCCAGAACGTAGAAAATAATACAAAAACAATTACACTTTGTTGGATTCGAACCCGCGCACTACAACTCTGCGAGCGATCGATTACTGTAGAAGCTATATAATAATATGCTCTAACCGTTGGCTCGAAATTGTGGTAACGTTGATAGTTCTTTTCTAAAAAGTTCGTTAGGACGCCAGTTTATTCGAAAAACAATTTTACAAAAGTGGCGGGTGGATCGAATATTTCTTCACTTAATGTTTGTTATTTTTCACTTAAGTTTTGCTTTTGTATTTTAACTGTTCATTAAATTAAATATGCTAAGTATTTGGTCTTGTTTATTGTTTAGGTAACTTTATCCACACAAACACTTTGATTTGGACACTGTTTATAGTTAAAAACTTTAAATCATTGTATCAATGTTCTCTGTGAGAGTTCGGTTGAGATAACAATGTCAGGTGATTTTAACACAATCTAGATTAGTTTAACACTATAGTTTATAACAAATTATCATGTAGCACATTTTTTTGAATTAAGTTATACGGAGCTCAATGTTTACTTGACGGCAACCTATGACGTCTCGTGGTATTTCTCGTGGTTAGCTTTTTGGACGCTATACTCACATCCAGTCTTGCCAAGAGGTATCGTATTACCCAGTTACTGGGTGGTGGAGGTCAGATAGACATTCGCTCCATGTAAAATACTGGTATTCAGCTGCATCCGGTTAGACTAGAAGCCAACCCCAACATAGTTGGGAAAAGGCTAGGCAGATGATGATGAACGCTATACTATTGCGGGTCAACGGGAACGCCCTTTGTTAGTTAATATACAGTATAATTGTAATAATCAGTAGGCATTAAAATAATCGTTATTTCTTATATTTGACATACAATCACGTCAAATTAATTGTTTTGCTTCAATTAACCATAAAAAAATATCACCATTACTACCGCCATGGCAATAGCACGGTATATCTCGATAAACTACTGGAGTATTAATTTTAAATTTTTGGCACTAATTTTATCTTACAGGGCACTAATTTTCTAGGTAGGTTTGAGAAAGCTCCTCAAACTTGGAATCAACATTCAAAGACGTGGTCCTCCTGAAGGAACGCGCGAAAGTTATCATCGTTGATTTCTCGGTACATACAAATGTTTCACTTCTGTTTTTTTACGAAGTGAATGGACAGTGATTTTCTGGACATAAAATGGGGTAAATGGGGTACACTGTCTATGATGGCTGACTGGCTGCTACCTTTTATTAATTTTAGGGTGTGAATTACCGCAGTACTTATAATATCATTTTATGTTACTTACCGGGTACAGCAAAGGCTGTAGTCTCGTCAAAGCCATGATGAGAGCTTCAAGTAAAGCTAAGTCGTTGAACGATTCCAAAGCCTTAACTAGTATCCTTAGTAGCTGCTTCATATCATCGTCTGTTACGTTCTTACCTACAAATAGTAAAAGGTTAATAATAATTATAGGAAAGATAAAAAAAATCAAGTATCTTGACTTAGCCCACGAGGTTGTCGACATGTGGGACGTGGACTCTGCAATCATTGTACCCATAATCGTTACGGTCAATGGCCTAATAGCGAAGAGCCTCGACAAACATCTCAGGAGGCTCTCATTGCGTGGCTGGGTCAAGGGCTTGATTCAGGAAGCAGTACTTCTGGACACGGCACGCATAGTGAGGAACCCTCACCACCGGCAGCCTGGATCCTGAACCTGATGCCGATGGGCTACTAGTTTTTATATTTTTAAATGTTTTTTATAAAAATATTTAAAAATGTAAAGATTATGTATTTAAAATAAAATGAAGTTTTCTGTTTGGTTAAATGTGTCGCACTGCCAGGCAAAGGGTCTATTTCTTATGACAATCAATCTGCCTAGCCTTTTCCCAACTATGTTGGGGTCTTCAATCAATCTAGACTCTGGGCTGCTACTGAGAAGTTTCAGAAAGAAAACCCAATAACACTTTGCACGACCCAGGAATCGAACCAAGGACCTCATGGTCAGCAGTAGCGCTTGCGACTACTAGACCAACGAGGAAGCAGAAATAAAACAATAACAATGAAACAATGATTAAATATATTTCGTACTAGCTTCCGCCCGCGGCTTCACCCGCGTGGTATGTCGATAAAAAGTAGCCTATGTCTTTCCCCAGGATGCCATCTATCTCCTTGCCAAATTTTGTCGAAATCCGTTCAGTGGTTTAGGCGTGAAAAGGTAACATACAGACAGACAGAGTTACTTTCAAATTTATAATATTGGTATGGATTATTAAAGTATTTTAAGATAAAATAAAACTTACTGATACATCCAAATACAATCAAAGCTCTTGGCTGCAGCGCAGGATTGAAGCAGAACGCGAAGCTTTTAGCCAAAGATGTCCTGTAAAAAATATCATAATGTCATCAAACCGAAACCGTGCTCGCTAACGAAACAGCTGAATGACTGAGGGAGGGGTCGCGCTCGCGGCCGCTCAGGTCACGTCCCGCACCCCCTACCCATGTTGAGACGCAAGTGCGTTGCCCTAGCGCATAGGTGAAAGGGTGTAACACTCTAGTGGTAAAATGTAATTTCGTAATTTTCCATTGATTTTACGTTCTATAAATGACACTAAACAAGTTTCAAGGATAACAGTGTTTACCCTAACACCCTGTAGAACTACAATGCTACATTACCAAGTGTGCAGCCAGTCACAGTCAGGTATGTCCCGCATGCAAGCCTCCATGATCTCTAGCAAAGCGTCAGTAATTATCTCAAGTGACTGTAGAGGCAACCGCTCGCGGTCCGTATGTGTGGTGCCCGCACATGTGCCTGTGGTTGCGGCGTCCGTGCACGTTGTGTAGGAGTGTTCTGAGTACCTGGGGACAATATTGAAGGATAAGTTAACAGTTTACTCTCTTGAAAATCTGGAAACAATTCGACGAAACCAGCCTTGTACTGTGGCGGTATCTACATCGCCACATGCGAACTACGCATCAAAGACCTGACGTCACACAAAAATCCTGACGTCACATAAATCCTGCATCGCGCAATTAAAGTTTACAGTGAAATGGACATATTACAAGAACCCGACATCAATCGTAGGGCAGTTACCCGCCAGACACGACACCCGTCTGGTCGGAGGATCCTCCCTTTTCTATGGTGGATCAGTGAACTTTACACCCTGTTCCTCGTTCCCCCTAAAGTACGATTCGGATTCGTGGTAAACGGTAAAGATGGCGTAGACTTAGTAATAGGGTCCCGTTTTCATCCTTTGGGTGCCCTCCCTAAAAATGCCCATGATATAAGCGGTTTTTTTCGTCTAGAAAGAGACAGTACTATTGCGAACTGACGTCACAGAGCAAAAAGCAAAAATAGCTCTCATAATTTTTTGATAACAATTTCGATATTGCGCATTAGTGACAGAACTTGGGTTTGAATTCTTCTTAAAACTTCTAAAATGACATTTCATTTGCATGAACACACGATTTCATTAATCTTCTAGGATAATACATGGCGATATACACCAAATTTCAGTAAAATACAATAAACGTAGGTATATTTAGTAACCTATTCCGGTTAACTATTCCTCATGAGTCACAAAAAAACCTATAGGGAATCGACACGAAACATCGTCAGGATGATGATTGACCACTCGCGAACTAGAACACGATGTGTTGCCACACCGAGCGGAGTGAGCTACCTCAAATTTCAGTACTCACCAATCATTAGCATGTCTGTTATAAGGGCTCCTGAAAGCGGTGACGGCGGCAGACTTGACCTTCGAAATGCCGAACATCTGGTAGAACTTGGGCAGAGCGAACTCGTCTAGAGACAGCCGAAGGACGCGTTGGGTGTCCTCTGAAAATTACACGTTAATAAGTACAGTCGAAAAAATTGAATTCTGACCCACCATAAGCTTATTTTCTTACAGACATTCAAATACAATTAGGTCGACATTCGCGTAAACATACATTTCCTTGTAACGAACTTGTCATCTGACATCTTTGTTAATTTGACGGTTTCAAACGATTTATCGCCTAAGTGGGTCATGATTCACTTAGCCTCACTGTACATGTTTTTATTAACCGACTTCAAAAAGGTGGTTCTCAATTCGAATGTATTTTTTTTTTGTGGTTTTTTTGCGCGATTACTCCGTTAATTTTGATGATTCTTTTTTGTTTGGTAGGTCATGCTTCAGAAGTGGTCATATAAATTTTATTAACTTTGCTGGCGGAGTTTTAGAGTTACCTTGAATAATATGTATTATTCCTACCACCACTATGGGTGTTCCCGTCACTGTTATTTACATAGCAGGTGGTTGTATTAGAAATTGTGTGGGGTAGGTACCACAACTAAAAAGTGAAAAATAAAAACTTTCTAAAAAAAAAAGATAAGAGACTTCCAAAAAAAACACTGAAAAGTGAAAAATAACTTTTATTTCGGAAGTCGGTGGCAAAAAACGAAAATTGAAAAGCAAAGACACCGACTTCCGAAATTAAAGTTATATTTCACTTTTTTTTTTTGAAAGTCGGTTGTTTTTTTTTTAAAGTTTTTTTTTTGTTAGAAGTTTTTATTTTTGTAAGTACATTCTAGGTAACTTGTGAACGTGTAAACTTGGAACATTTGATAAACAGGGCCCAGGCCGTGTGTGAGAAACGTGACGGAATGGAACAGTTACTTACCAGAGAAGCTCGGCGTGGTACAGGTACACAGCGAGTGTATGATGTTGATGACCAGGCCATGCGTGGCTGCTCGCATGGACACTGTTCCGGAGCATACGAGGAACGTCACAGTATGGAACAGGTATGGGAGATGGCGCGCCACGTCTAGGCAATTGTTGAATGATAACATTAGCTGGAATAGAAAAGCCGGTTTAGAAAAGATTGATAATGATCAAGTATTTACTTTACAATGAGGTATCTACATTTTAAAAATTCATGCCTCTATTCTCCTCATAAGGAATAGGCAGAGGTGAATAGGATAGCCACTGTACGAGAAAAAAGATTGATAATGATCAAGTATTTATAAATAAATATAAATATAAATGTAGAAATAAACATTTATATTTATTTATAGTATTTATTTTACTTTGATAATTGATAATTTATTTTATATTCAAGTAAGATAGTACATTCTAAATAAAAACATATCTTAGATGAGCTTATACTAACAAAAATTTGACAAGACATCTGTGTCTGAACTAGATAAATAAATATCTGTATCTCAGACAAACAGCGCTCTTCCCTAAAATATACATTTATAAGCTTACAAGTTCAAATTTGTTCTAATTGTATACATATTACGTTATTTTTAGATTAAACTAGTAGCAAATAAAAAAACTACAAATAAAAAAATAATTAAAATGGAGTGAGGTAGGGACCTCCTTTTGTGTCGAAATGTAGATGAGTGAGTGTGTGTAGGAGGGTGAGTATATGAACTTAGTGTGGTACAATTAGGAGGCTTTCAGTTTCGTCATAGGTCAGCTTATGAGTGTAATCAAACACTTCATTCTTACAACTTCTGCCATTTAAGGCAAGTATGTCGACAACACTTTCAATCCTACCATAAAGGTACGGACCTAAGAAGCAAAAATACCTATTAACGAAAGCGCGTTTAAACAAGGATCTGTCGGTTCTGGGTATAGCTTTTCGTCGCCGGGATGGTATTGCTGATTTTTGAAAATTCACCCTCGTATGCTGCATCAAGACAGTGTGCAGTATGAACAATTGGCGGACAGAGAGGACCTCACAGGATTGGTACAGCTATATTACTATGAGGTATCTAAATTTTAAAAGTGCACGCCTGTATTCTCCTAATTAAAACAATTGACATAAAGTTCATTAATCTTTACACAATTTCACGTGACAAAAATTCGCTTCCATTCCGTTCCGCGACAATGTAAATTGAGCCTTACTCAGTTACTCGGGTTTAATAGAGACGATTCTTTACAAAGCCTTTTTAAAGCACTTTTTAATTTATGTACATTTATTTTATTTTTTATATCTTATTTATATCTCACTAGCTTCCGCCCGCAGCTTCGCCCGCGCGGTATGTCGATAAAAAGTAGCCTATGTTCTTCCCCGGGATGCCATCTATCTCCTTCCAAATTTTATCGAAATCCGTTCAGTGGTTTAGGCGTGAAAAAGACATACAGACAGACAGAGTTACTTTCGAATTTATAATATTAGTATGGATAGTATGTTTTGTGTGCTGCACCGGTTGACGTCATAATATCAACGCCGGCTGCAGCTGAACACCAGAGCTGGGACTCTGTCTCGCATAGGGTCGCAGCATTATGCTGAGCGATGGCCGTTTGCTTTAATGTGACGCATATTTAACCTTATCTTGTTCTTTTTTGTTTTGTGTTCTTTCTTTGCGTCATTTTCTTTCTTTCTGTTTCTAAAACTCGTTGTGGCACAACTAAATTCACAGCGTCATTTGCTTTCACAAAATTTTACTTACCAAATATCTGGCCAGGATAGCTATGTCATCCCACATCATATGTTGTTCCAACATGGCGGTCGGAGAATGACAAGTTTTGTCCACCACCTGAAATATTTCATCATATTAGTTGGACTGAAGGATATACTGCCTAACAAAATTTACAAGGAGAAACTATCAATCAAAAAAAAAAAAAAACATCATCAAACTTATAATCTTATTCCAACCTCTGTACAACATGTTTGCAATAAACTGATTTGATTTATTTTTTTATTTTATTTGATCAATCAATCTGCCTGGCCTTTTCCCAACTATGTTAGGGTCAGTTTACAGTCTAACCGGATCCAGCTGAATACCAGTATGGAGCAACCATAAGGGTCGAAAACTTTTGTATATCATTTCTTCTCTCATTTTCTCTTCATCTTTTGTATATTTCGTATACCACAAGTTTCCTAAACTCTGTGAAAAGGTATTGTTTTTTTTAATTTCTTTTCTTTCTTTATTTTGATTGATGGATATTACGATTATTATTCTTACGAAGATTAATTTGGATTAGAAGACGTTGGTAAAATGCATTCGTGTATTTTTGCTGCAATTCAGATATAAGCGAATCGCTGTCGCGTTCGCGATCGATACAGGGAACCTAGACAAGTGACAATCGCTTCGAAAGCGTTTCGTATTTCTACAACGACTTTCAACAGGATTGACATAAGCATTTCGATAGCTTATGTCAGTCCTATACATTTCTGCCTTTTCCATCATCGTTATCGCTGATAGAATGTCACTTTGTCTAGGGCCTTTGGTTCGCCTTCTGGTTAGTCACTTTGTACCAGTATCGCTACTGAGCGCGACAGTGATATCACTTAGATCTGAATAGACCTTAAAAGTAATATCACACCCTAAAGCAGACAAAAAATGAAGATAAGTATATTTATGCCGTGAATATTGGGTATGAATTCGAATTTAGCCCGTATGGTTGACGATATAAGACTGAGATTTGCTACTTTTCTCAAATCAGAAACCGGGTGTCAGTGACGCGCAATAGTTGTGGATCTTTTAACTGTCTGCTTCAGGGCAAAAAATCGTACCTTAAAGGTTCATGCATACACGTCAGCGCCAAGTCACCGATCAGTCACATAAAAAAATATAGTTACGTAGAAGTTGTAGGACGTTGGCTACACGCATCAGCCACGTCATTACCGGCGCGTCTCAGTCGACGTCGCGTTACCGGCAAGTCAAGACTTATATTGCTACGAACGAAAAGTGGCATTGTGACACGAGACAATTTGTAACCGAGGCGTGCGTTGCTATGACTGACTGACTGACTATCTGTTCACACACTTCCCTGAAATTGACGTAACAGGGGGCCTAGACAAAATCCCTTTTCTGTAAGCGTTAACGCCAGCGGAAAGATCAAATTGTGATCAATGGAGTTGACAGCAGCAGTCACGTGGCATCTCTAAAGCTAATGTCAACTCCATACAATTTGATCTTTCCGTTGGCGTTAACGCTTACAGAAAAGGGATTTTGTCTATAGCCTCTGATCGGCAACTTGGCGTTGACGTGACTGATGTGTGTGCATGAACCTTAAGAATAATCAAGACTAGAAAATATTAATATTCTCAAGTTATACAACAAATCGTGCTTTTCTACACTCTGGTGCCAATTCTGTAGTTCACTAACTAAACTAAATTTAAGTTCAGTGCATCTTTTTCTTTCTATTTCATTAAGAAAAGGACAGAGAATAAATCTTAGTTTAGTCCTTTCAAATTAATTAGCGCCTGACGTAAATTGACCTAATTTTAGTACTTCGGCAAGTTTTTAATCACGTCTAAACTTGTATGGAGTAGTGACAGGCGCTGATTAATTTGACAGGACTAAACTAAAATTTATTTTCTTAGTGAAATAGAAAGAAAAAGATGCATTGAACTTAAATTTAGTATAGTTTGTGAACAACAGAATCGGCACCTCTAATTAATTACGCAAATGAACAAGAAAGGCTTACATTAAAACTACTTTAAAAGCACACTATAATAAATATCTAAAAACACACAAGGAATTTGGAAGTTCGGATCTTTATGGCCAATTGTGTTTCTATGACAAACTTAAAAAAAAAAGCAAATCAAAATGTATGGCTAAAAAAAAATATGAGAAAACTAAAAAATAGCTTATTTGAGCCGTTTATGAAAATCTAAATTCTAATAAACCTCTGATTAGTAAATCTGCCGTCAGAACTCCTGTAAGCTGCTGTGATTGGTCAGAATCAATAAAGACAACCAATCATAATTATAGTCTTTTTAAATCCTTGTTTCCAATTGATGTTTTTTTTCCATTTAGACGAATATCAATTTTATGATGGTGTACGTAAAGTTGATTTCATGACAAACTATTGAAAAATTCGTTAGAATGTTTGAAATTGTAAGTTAAGTTGAACTGTATGTATTAATGTTCTTTTACCAAAAACACATATTTGTCTACATGTTTGGAAATTTAGGGCCAGCGCGGGCGCCCACTGGCGGCTCGGCACGGCAAGGGATTTTTATGCTACGAATAGAAATGTAACTTAATAGTATGAAAATAAAATTGAAATTTCAACGGCAACGATGCAGCGCGGTATCCTTAGGCATGCCGCGACGTCCTTAGGCGTCACCATTGATTTCAACTTTATTTCCATACTATAAGGTTATATTTTTATTCGTCGCCTCAAAATACCTTGCCATGCCGTGCCGCCAATGGGCGCCGGGCCTAAATCGCGAATATAGTTTGAATCTATTATTTTTACACACAGTTGATAATAGATTTAGTGATCAGAGATTTGGTTAGGCTTCCAGTAACCAGGGGTAAGTTTGGATATTCATTATTAATTCTCATAATTTACAAATTCTTGTCTTTTGTTTTATTTTTTTTATATTTCATTTCGTGTATCGCGGTCCAACTTCTTTGATAAATTCACTCAGTCCGTAATTTGCAAAGATTCTGCTTCGGAGGGTCATTATTTCAAGATTTTTTTTTACAAAATGTACAGTCACGGACTTTAATTGATGAGCCACCTGGCACTGTTCGTATTTTAGCCGTTTAATGCAAATCGGGTTAATTTGGGTCCCGACACGCAAAGTCATATGTCTTCGTATTAGAAGAAGAAAATTATATTTCATATCTTTACCGGTTGGCTAACCTGAGAACCTAATTGGTTGACTTTGGTTAGTCACTCTGCTGTCAAGTTTGTAGTTCTGGACTACAAACTTGACAGCAGAGTGACTAACCAAAGTCAACCAATTGCAGGTCTAGCAACGGTAACCTAGCAACGATTGTTTATCGTTGCTAGGTTACTGTTGCGATAGTAACGTTAGCGTACGGATAAATATTAAAAGTCATTTCGACAAGTTCGAAAGTAATGTCTCTGACAACTGTCACTGTCTTCAGTTAAGTTTTCAGAATTATAGAGTTAATGAGCTATGATTCAAAGGAGGTCGGTATCAAATAGATTGGATAAACTTAATGCAACATTGTACTTATTTTTATCATTGAGAACTTATTAGTCAACCTCTATGGATAAGACTATTTCCGATTAAAAGTAATTTATTTGTCACCTTGTTTACGAGCGTGCGATTTGAGTTCGTGTTTAATCGTATAATCTCGTGAATGTATGAAACTGCAAAATTGAAAAGTTTGAAGGTGGCTCATCAATTAAAGTCCGTGACTGTACATAGTTTAAATCATTTTAATACTTTACCGGATGATTAATAACTTTAATAATCAGGTTATCGATGCCTCTCATTTTTTTTTAAACTTAGTTGTGTACGGATTCTAGGATTATTCAGTGAATTTCTACATAAAATGCCTATTTAAAAACCCTTGCAGGGTGTCGAAAAAGCATCGTGCGCCAGAAATAATAATATGGTAAAAACTTAATGAAAATTAATCGACGACTGCAAAATATAACAAAACAACTGCAATTTTTAATACAAAGAGCACAATTCAGCACAAAGTAGTTTATAGCAAATGCCGGAGTCGAGTTATGCCAAAAGGAACCAGCCCACAATCTGTCAAAAATACAGTTATTCAAAACAACAGCAAAAACAGTCCAATATATAATTATAATGATTATTTGTATGTAATTGGTCATACAATATTGAAAATAGTTAGAATTACTTCGGAAAACTGATTATATTTTGATGTAGGTTGGTTAATTTTGGCATAACTGGGCTCATTTCATGCATTTCGCAGTTATTTGTCTTGTTACACTTTACAGTCATCAAAATGCACAGCTCAATTGACGTATAGCTAAAAACAAAAGTAAAATTAAAGAAAAGAATAACTAAAAAATAAAAAATGTAATAAACTCACAGTGGCCGGGGTGACGGGACCCAGGATATTATTGGGCAGTTTGGATAGGGCCTGTGACAGAAACACATGTACTATGTACACATATTTACATAGACAGACACAAACACTTATGTATCTAGACACAGTTTTTTTTTTAGAAAAAAGCGCTTCGTCCACTCGTACTTCGTAAACAAAAAATCTCCTCGACCGAAGGATAATTTAATCAGAAGAAATATTTCAAGGCAACTAAATTTTTTGCTGTAATGTTAATTTTTTACTTGTAAAATTGTTATTGTGAAACTAATGTGCTTTTTCTGTAACAATTAAAAAAAAATGTATATTTATTCATCTCGAGACCCTGGTGGTCCCGGACCTTTGGAAGGCGTACGAGGGGCCGAAGCCAACTCGCAGAGGCCCCTTAGACAATTTTAAATGGAATTATTATTATTTTCTTTATTTCATTTTGAGTACATATTATTATTATTTATTTATTTCATTTTTCATACATATAAATTATATTTTTAAATATTAGAATAAAAAAATATATAAAACAATTAAAAATATAATTATTATTTTTTATTAACTTTTTGAATAAGCAAGTGGCAAAAATTCGAAGACATGTGACATCAACCAACCCGCACTGGGCCCGCGTGGTGGATTACGGCCCGCTCCCTCTCATAGAGAAGAGGCCTGTGTCCCAGCAGTGGGAACATTATAGGCTGATTATGTATGTTATGTATGTAAGTGGCATATAACATTTTCTTCAACCTCACTCAAAGTTTTTACAAGACGAATCAAAATATAGTTTATTGGAATCATTACCTTTATCGTGGACGAGGCGCTTTGAAATAACATTACTACTTTAATATACACAGACAAACATAGAGGTGGGATAAAGTCAGCGAGGTGTCCAAATTCGTCTACTCGTTTAGCTACTAACAGCTAAAAAAGCCTTGTTTAGAGCCGTGTCATCAAACCAAGTAAGTCACGAGCAAAAATATGTATACAGTCAGCAAAATTCAAAAACGATTTTCTTGTGGAATAACGATTGCAACTTCTTCTCGAGATGATACCTATTTCGTAATTATATGGTTTCCAAAATACTATGTTCGATAAAACATAAAATTACAATCAATACAGTAGGAGAAAATCACTTTTAAAGTTGCTAAGTGTATACATATTAGTGCTTGTGACTGTACACACAGCTAACACATCAAGCTATACATGTCCAGTTTTTACTGATCTCGCATTGTATCATAATATGGCCTGACCAAGATTATGTCTGGACTTTAAAAGAGACTGCGACCTCTGATTTTGTTTCGGCCTTTCTTCTCAGAGTAGTCAGAATAGGAAACGCCGAGATCATCTAGCTTATTTTTAATATGACGTGTAAAAGTGATTCCAATATCCTATTTACAGAATAAACAATTTCATTTCATTTCATTATAGGATTCCCGTACAATGCAGGGTCAGCTGATACCGGACATGTATAGCTTGATGTGTAGCCGTGTGTACAACTACATTTTAGTTTAAACTGTTTGGCGGTCCACCTAATGATGGTTGCCGTCGCCTGTGGATATGTGCAATACCAGAGGGATCATAGATGCGTTACCATCCCAAAAACAGCCCTGACTTGTCTCATCATCTGCTTAGCCTTTTCCCAACTATGTCGGGGTCGGCTTCCAGTCTAACCAGATGCAGCTAAATCCCAGTATTTTACATGGAGCGACTGCCTATCTGACCTCCACAACTCAGTTACTGAGTAACACGTTACCCCTGGGTACAGTTCGATTCAAACTTAATGGCGGCTCGGAACATGAGGCGAGTCGCTGCGCAGTAACAGTTTCATGTGTCAGCGGGGGTGAGGGATGGGGTACTGCGCAGCTAACAGCTAACTTCCGAGCCGCCATTAAGTTTGAATTGATCTGTACGACTGGTTGTCACGACTTTCGGGCTTCTGACGACCCGTAACAACTGTCAAAGATCTAAAAATGACAGCGGGACCAACGGCTTATCGTGCTTTCCGAGGCACAGAGGGGTCGTGGTATGTAAAGATGGTCACTCATCCACGGACCAACCGTGGCAAGCGTAGCTTTACCTGATTGATCGACCCGTGCGACTGTTATTACTTAACCTTACTTAACAGGCGATAATATTGCTTAGACACCTTGCGAACTTCGTCCCTAAGGCCGCGTCTATTTAAAAGTGATCGTCGTGCTACAGTTTGACCTCACCGCTGTACCGCGCGGTACGCGCTAGCTCCCGGTGGCAGTGCGGCGCTCATTGGTCAACGCTGCCCGTGAGCCGTGCATTCTTAAGACGCGGTACAGCGGTGCGATCAAAGTATAATACGCGATCGGTCGCGTCCATTTGTCACTTCTTGTTCTAAAGCGCCCTCTGTCTGCGCTATGATCGCTCTTAAATAGAACACAGGGTAATAATACAACATTTAATGTAAGACCAACAGTTGAAACTTTTAAAATGATGATGAAATTTATTGTTCTGACCACAAAAGGATGTTGAGAATGTATTTTTTTTTTCTGATAGTTTCATGCATGAATGAGAAACATTCTAACACAAATATTAAAAAAAAAAACTGCCCTCAAATTTTAGTAAGTAATTGAACCCGGTAATTTGGGGAGTTTCAATAGAGAATAAAACAGTTTATCAATTCAACACATTTTCTTACAAATGGAAAATAATAAAAAAACATAACCCTTCCTTGGCAGTCCGGATAATTATCATGCAAATAAAAAATCAAATAACAGTTCCAGATATTCTCAAAAAAACAAAAAAAAAAAACCCGTAAAACATAACATACGCCTAAGCTGTATTCCTCTTAAGAAAAAAAACCCTATAACACATTGTCCGACTTGGGAATCGAACCCCAAAACCCACGCTTAGCGGTCGCACTTGCAACCACTAAGCCAAAAGTATCTCATTCTTAAAAGAGTCATCTTTACGTCTTACCCATCATTTTCCAGACCTTAGCATTAACAACTTACCCTGCACATTCTGCCGATGACTTTCTTAGACACCAGTTGCACGTTGGCTGAAGCTAGAGCCACTGCGGTATCCGCCATTATCTCAATCATTGGAGAGCCGAGACCTGAAAGTAAAAATTAAATGTAAAAAACCGGCCAAGTGCGAGTCGGACTGGCGAACAAAGGGTTCCATACCATTAACTTATACGTTTATACTTATACGTACTTATATGTTTTTATATATTTATTTTATTCTGTTTTTTAGTATTTGTTGTTATAGGGGCAACAGAAATACATCATCTGTGAAAATTTCAACAGTCTAACTAGCACGGTTCATGAGATACCTGCCTGTTGACAGACGGACGGACGGACAGCGGAGTACAGCTTGGTGACAGAAGGACAGATAGACAGACAGACGGATGGACAGCAGAGCCTTAGTAATAGGGTCCCGTTTTACCCTTTGGGTACGGAACCCGAAAAACCGTCCAAGTGTGAGTCGGACTAGCAGACTAAAGGTTCCGTCAGTATAATATTTAGCAAAAACGCGGATAAACACGTTTCTTGTATGGGGACCCCGCTACTTAGTTTTCGTATGGAGAAGAATGGGCAAGAAACTCGATCGTTACTCTTTTAAAAATGTTTTGTATACATAAATTAAATAATTATATGTGAAGATGCACCTAAAATAACATTACCGTCAATTCAAGTCGCAATCTGAAAAAATGTTGGTAAATTGTTTGTATTTTTGACAGACTGCGAATGTTCTTATAAATTACGGGAATTACTCCTCAAATCTCCTGTCAAAGTTCAATACTGGTATTCATCTGCATCCGGTCAGACTGGAAGCTGACCCCAAAATAGTTAGGAAACGGATAAGAACGCTTACCAGAGTTAACGCTCCGCTGTATGAAGCTGTCCAACACCATGTCTATGAGTTCGGGCACGTTTCCGATGGAGCCCCATATCTTGGCCTGCACCGACGGGTACATCTCCGTCTCCTCGATGGTCAGCGTGATTAGCTTCTCCAGGATTTGGGCTACTTGCTTCTGGCGACGGGACTCTTCAGAAGGTTTGCAGAATCTGTGGAAGAAATTAGAGTAGTACAGTACCCGTACAAGCTGTAGGCCGTAGGTTCGAACCCAGAGAGGCGCTTTACTTTGTGTACAGTACAGTAGTAGTGTACAGTCACGAGCACTAATATGTATACACTTAGCAACTTTTAAAAGTGATTTTCTCCTACTGTATTGATTGTAACTTTATGATATTACGAATATAGTATTTTGGAACCCCTATTATTATGAAAAAATTATCATCTCAAAGTTACAATTTTAATTCCACGAGAAAATCGTTATTGAATTTTGCTGAATGTATACATATTTTTGTACAACTTTTTTCTGAATGTCCCTCGGTAAACTTCGTGTTTCGTCAGTCGTCGGATTTCTATCAGTTGCACTTTGCACTTGGTACAGACCGCTCTCAATCGACTTGGAAGCAGGGCTTGAAAACGATACCAATTCACATTAAAAGTAACGGTATTTCCGTAGAGATACTTCGATATCGGTACAATTTGGTAGCGTTACTTAGTAGCATAACATAATAATAACGTTAAAATTTTTGGTAAAAATTACCGGTATTTTTAATGTTATTGTAAAAATAAATAGCGGTAAAAAATTATCGGTATTATTTTGTTATTTTATGCGACTTTGCCAGCCCGTCTCAAAGGCGGCCGCGGCCGGCGTGCGCGCGCGCCCCTCTCACTCTCACACGCTGTCGGAGCTGTTGCCATTTCGTTTGTCGTCTTCATATCTCTCACCGCTCACAGCAGTCGTACGCGCTTACAGAACACGGTGGACCAACCAACCAAGTATATTCTCAAGTACAAGCACAACACAGAATAGCAATGATAAGATATTATCTATTAAACGCGCAAATAGTCGTACGGCAGTCTTAGCGTCGATGCAATCTGACATTCTTTTGCGATTGGACGAGAGCGACGGTAACAAAACTAATTATAACGATAAAATTATCGTTACCTTAGATTTTAACGTTACGTATGTTTAACGGTAAAATGTGCCAGATATAACGTTAAATAATATAACGTTATTTATTAGTTAACGATACCTGCATCAGAAGGCTGTAACGATACCATATTTTTAACGGTATTTCAAGCCCTGCTTGGAAGTACATAGAGTTGTTATACTCTTTTAACTTAATGAAATTTATTTAAAAAATAGGAGGAAATAATTTATGGAAAATTTATGGAAAATGCACAGCAATTTTACAGCTCTATATAGTTCACACGGAAATCAAAACAAAAATAAACTACTTCGTTCTGAATTCAAATTATTATACACGATAAATCTAGTAATTGGTGGACATGGAAATTAGCATTCGTTTATATTCGGAAATATGATGATTCCCGAGGGTCATTAAAAAATTTGTTGCACTGTAAATTATTTCATCACCACTGCTATCAAAATGGTCACTTTACGTGACACAATATAAAGCTCACATTGCAATGCTTTGTTTTGAATCGAGATTGTGTTGAGTTGTTTCGATGTACGTCGGCAATAATGTTTTTTACAGGTAGAACAGTAAAAACTCACCTCACTAAATTGGCCAACCACGGTGTCATGTACTCCAGACATAAATGCTTCAACTCAATTGTGGATCCACGGAAACCCTAGAATAACACAATTCAATATCAAAATAAAAACTGGTCTGAATTTAAATTATGCAATTAGTGAATAAAGGACGGATTTAAAGCAGACAATAGATGAATCACGAACAAGTGAAGGATTCTAATGACTGAATCACGACCGCAGGGAGTGAGCGAGTCTGCCAGGGTTGCGGAATAGTCCGAAAGGGATACCGGGACCCTGGCAACAGGCAACTGAAGGAACACGGGTGGGTTTTAGTCAGTAAGAGTCTGACACGCCCTTCCGCTCCGCCCAGAGCGGGAGAAGTCATTTGATGATTTCCCACCCAAAAAAAAAAAAAAGGGAGTGAGCGAGTGATTCAAGTGTTAGAATCCTGAGCGACGCGAGTGATTCATGGCCCTCGATATAAATCCGTTTTATTCAAGAGTTGCTTACTATACTTTCAAAATCAAAGTCAAAACCTTTATTGTACTTTATATCATGACTACGAGAAAAAGAAAGATTTAAGCGAAAATAGACATTTAATGTAAAAAAAAAGGAAAGTTTGTATCGAGTATTTTTTGGCAAGGAGGTTCTGATGGAGCTCTAATATATTGGCGTGTTCTAAATTCAAACACCAAAAATAGTGATTAAAAGTGATTTTTAGAGGAGGAATGGTATAAACAAATTTATTAGTAGATATCATTCAAAATTCCCTACTTAGGGGTTTTCCGGGCTCAGTTCCCCAGTGGAACAAGATTGTTTGTTTATAGCAACTTCTTTGTTCACAATGTATCACCCTATGCGTACTCTCATGAGCACGAAAATTGAGCCCGTATAGCTGCGCCCAAAAAAAAACATAAACACAAAAATATCTTTAAAAATGTGTACATTAAGTTGTATTTAGAATAACACCAACTGTAGGCCGACGGCTTAAACTGAGTCCATTCCTGAGGTAGCAGCGCGGTGCAGGAGAGGTGTCGTGATGCGAGAGCTCAGGGATTTGTCGAACTTGTGACAACTGTCACACGTCCCGCATTGCGCAGCTACCTCAGGAACAGACTCAGTTAAGGTTGATGCGCTAGGGTAGCCCGCGAAATTCAAATTTTCTTACGTTTTTTGCAATTTGCAGGTCAGTATCAGGTTGTATGTTGATCTAAATATTATTAGCGCTAGTAACAAATATGGATTTACGGAATTATAAACATTAGAATCAGCAATACAACTCTCTAAGTGCATGAAAGTGCCAAATGTCATGATTCCATGAAATAGTCATTCAATACACATTCATGAGCTTAGAGAGTTGTATTGCTGATTTAAATGTTTATAATTCTGTAAATCCTTATTTGTTACGAGCGCTAATAATATTTAGATCAACATACAATCTGATAGTGACCTGCAAATTGCAAAAAACGTAAGAAAATTTGAATTTCGCGGGCCACCCTTGCGCATCCCCCATAAGCGGTTGGCCTATACATGAACTGTCACAAAACAAATTTCAATAACAAGAAAAAATAGACTATATTCAAAAGAGATAAGGTTTTATTTTATCTGATGTGTATTGTGTGCCTCTTAATCTGTGCTGAATAAATGTATTTTCTTTTCTTTCTTTATTTCTTATTATTATTTAATGTCTTACCTGTATACATTCTTCAAGGAACTCTAGAGTTAGATGTGGTTCGTTGTGTGCAAGCTTTTCGCTTACCGACTTGATGAATATCGTGTTGTTGGACGGAATGCATAGGCCTAAGACAAAGAAAATAATGGACATTATTCTATTATACCAAAAAACATTTGAAATACTCTTAAAACTTTTAAGGCTTTACCAGATCTATCTGCCTAGCCTTTTCTTAACTATGTTGGGGTCGGATTCCAGTCTGACCGGATGCAGGTGAATACCAGTATTGAACTTCGACAGGAGATCTGAGCGGCAATTCCCGTAATTTATAAGAACATTCGCATTTCATTCGCAGTCTGTCAAAAATACAATCAATTTAAAAACATTTTTTCACGACTTGAATCGACAGTAATCTTTGTTTTGAAAAATAATTTGTTTCAAACCCATTTCTATTCTGATTGATCGTATAGCGTACGAGTTCATCAGGTAAAGCTACACTTGTCGGGGTTCAAACTCAAACTCAAAGCATTTATTTCAATTAAACCATTTACAGGCACTTTTGAATTGTCAAGGAGTCGGTCAGTCAGAAATATGAAGCTAGTTGCCCATTCCAAAGCGTAGTATGTACCTATGGAGAAGAACGGGCAAGAAACTCCACGGACACTCTTTGGATTACTCTTTGGACGGTTAATCTGTGGATGGGCGACCATCTTTACATACCGCGACTCCTTCGTGTCTCGGAAAGCACGTTGAGCCGTTGGTCCGGGCTGTCATTTGTGGATTTTTGACAGTCGTTACGGGTCGTCAGAAGCCCGAAAGTCTGACAACCAGTCTTACCAAGGGGTATCGTATTACCCAATTACTGGGTTGTGGAGATCAGATAGGCAGTCGCTCCATGTAAAATACTGGTATTCAGCTGCATCCGGTTAGACTGGAAGCCGACCCTAACATAGTTGGGAAAAGGCTAGGCAGATGATGATATCAGATCCTGCATTACGCAATTAGGGTTCTAATGATTATGATGACTCTAATATGCCTACCTGAAGTCTCCAACAGCTGTCCCTCTATCTTCAAATGAAAGGTCGCCGTGAGCGCACACAGCTGATTGTACGCTGCAGTCCTTAGATTAGGATCACACGACCCTAAGTTTAGAAGCGCCATGTTTAATAATGTGCCGGGAACGTCCTTTGGTCGAATTTTTTGATGTACTGTTACTGAATCCTGTAAGGAAAGTGTCATGTTAAAGATATTAGTGAAAGTAAAATAGGGATGGAAATCCGCGGGATAATTGCGTAACACACTCACAATGGCAATGCTTTGAACGCACACACAATAGTCCAGTTCACACCGAGACGCGACGCGACGCGCACTTTTTTATGATCCGATACAATATCGAATTTATTTACTACACAATAAGGTACACGCGCTGCGCAGCACCGCGCATCTCAGCGTACTTTGACACGTGTCAACCCTCGCACTGAAATTATACCTTTTCGTGAAGAAAATAAGTTCGATAATTGTTAAAAAGTGCGCACAGAGTCGCATCGCGGTCTAAACTGATTAGGGACTAAGTGTGGAAACCAAGCCCCTTACATAGAACATAGATGGCAAAGCCAACATTCATAGCGTGATTTACGTTGTCGAGCATCTGCTCTACTCTAGGACTCGTCTGCTCCACCGGCCATCGGTCCTTCGACAAACATGGCCAGCCCACTGCCACTTCAGCTTGCTTAACCTGTCTTTTTTTTGAGGATGGGATATCATCAAATGACGTCTCCCGCTCTGGGAGGGCGTGTCGGACTAAAACCCACCCGTGTTCCTTCAGTTGCCTGTTGCCAAGGGTCCCGGTATCCCTTTCGGACTTTCCCGCAACCCTGGCAGCTTGCTTACCCTGTCTTGGAAGTCCCTAACTGACATAATCGTTTCCGAGTGTTTTGTTTCTCGCTTGATTGTAAACACACAAGTGCGATAATCGCCTGGCGAGGCCTGCCTTTCGATGGTCGAGAAACTCTCTTAGATGTAAATTGGCGTTCAGGTAAATTTTGTACTTACAGGTTGACTAAGCTCCCATCTGTTACGAATATGTATAACAGACTGCACTATATTGTCGCAGTCGTTATGAATGAAGCTCAGAGGCGTTGATTCGTTGATAATTGATAGAGAGAACTGGTTGTCATCGACTAGACAGACCTGGGAACAAAATATTTTAAGATTATTATACTTAAAACAATAATATTTCAATAGCTTAGTCAAAGGGTTTTAGAAGCATGAGGAACAGGGTGTAAAGTTCACTCATCCTCTATAGAAAAGGTAAGATCCTCCGACCAGACGGGTGTTGTGTCTGGCGGGCAACTGCCCAATGATTGATGTCGGGATTTTGTATATATGTCGATCGCGCGGTGAACTTCAGTTGCACGATGCAGGATTTTGTGTGACGTCAGGGGGCTTAAAACGGCTACATTGACAATTCCTCTAAAAGCAATTCATTTCCTGATTTCCCAGCTGTCATTAGTAATTCCTCTAATTTAACACAAAAGCAATTCATAATTTGTGGACCATTTTACGAATCTCCATAGAAAACTGTCAAACAGATGAATTATTTCGTAATATGAATTGCACGCAGATAATATTATGAATTGTCAGTTTGTGACATTTTACGATGATTCATAATACTTTAATAATATGATTCTGCCAAAGTGGCCGTTATAAGCCCCTTCGCAGGGCTTATAACGGCCACTGCGCTTTGATGCGCAGTTCGCATGTGGCGATATTGATGTCGCCACAGGGTAGAAAGAGTTAAAACAAGTGTTTTTACCGTCGTCGTCGGGCAGACTCTGTCAACGGATTAGCTCAAATTTAGATTAACTTATATAGCTCGGATTAGATTAACTCCGTCCTTCGCCTAGATTCCTCGTCTAGTTTTTACTTGCCACATAAATAGACTCTCTCTATACTTAACAACATCTTCACGCGAATACGGTTTTTTTACCTCATACCTCATCAATTTTTACATGTTGTATTTGAGACTTACCTCATCAATTTTTACATGTTGTATTTGAGATTTACCTCATTAATTTATACATGTTGCGTTTGAGATTTACCTCATCAATGTTTACATGTTGTATTTGAGATTTACCTCATTAATTTATACATGTTGCGTTTGAGACTTACCTCATCAATTTTTACATGTTGTATTTGAGAGTTACCTCATAAATTTTGACATGTTGTATTTGAGAGTTACCTCATACATTTTTACATGTTGTATTTGAGATTTACCTCATTAATTTATACATGTTGCGTTTGAGATTTACCTCATCAATTTTTACGTGTTGTATTTGAGAGTTACCTCAGCAATTTTTACATGTTGTATTTGAGAGTTCCCTCATTAATTTTTACATGTTGTATTTGAGAGTTACCTCATAAATTTTTACATGTTGTATTTGAGATTTACCTCATTAATTTATACATGTTGCGTTTGAGATTTACCTCATTAATTTATACATGTTGCGTTTGAGATTTACCTCATCAATTTTTACGTGTTGTATTTGAGACTTACCTCATCAATTTCCGAAGCATAATATACGTCATTTAGCAGAACCGGTAGACCAAGCACTTTTGACTTCTCCACTGAAGTTATTTGAAGAGCTGTTGGTCCAACCTAGAACCAAAATTATTATATAGCCCTCCAGACCATATTTCAGCCACGGCGGCCAATCTCAATGGAGACTAGCCTTCGGTGCGGGAGATATTATAGTGCAGGCGTGTGTGCGCAGACACAGGTGCACTCTCTCTTCCGTCGGTGGGGCGGCTCGCGACACTCGCGGCCGCGCGCGCAGGCGCCGCGTGCGCACCGAGGCACGGGGGTATCACACCGCCAACTACCAAGCTCCGGGCTGTTACTAAGAAATTCTTAATGGAAAAACCCAACGCTTTGCCCGACCCGGGAATCGAACCCAGGATCTCACTCTTAGCAGTCGTGCTTGCGACGACGAGACCAACGGGGCAGTTAGTTATTAATAATATAGTATGTGAAATAATAATTTTTGATATTTTATCTGTTACTCGAATATTTCATTTACACTCGGCAAGATTCTTGTCTATTGCATACAAATTTATAAAATTACACTGAAGCAATAAATGACACGTTTCGTCTATAGTTTTTAGTTGGACAGTAATTTTTTTTTATTGTTGCTTCATCTTATTGCATTCGAATGGCAATAAAATTGTTCGTGTAATTTAGCCTACAAACTTAACCACACCACCAATCAATACAGTACTACGATTAAGATTCTGCGCCTCAATAACATTCGTATTTCCGAATACACACATAAGCAACTAATATCCAGAAGTCAGCACCACCCTAAGTGTCAGATGTCAAAAGTTTTGAAAGTGTTTAGTAATACACCCAGTTATCAATTTGTATGATTTTATAGTAAAAGTTGGCTACAGTACGCTACTCTGAATCCAAATCTAGAATACATTACAATGGTTCTCACCTTAATAGCCACTTTGGTGTCCTTATGCGACAATTTCAGCGCGTTATTGAACACTTTGAGGTCCTCCTCAAGCGCGAGGGTCGCTCCTGGCAGTTTTTGCTGTTCTACTTCCACGTACTCGCTGAGGCGGCTGTGGTTGTCTATAAACATCAGTTTGCGGTTACCCTGTGGGAAAAAAAGAATAAACTAGCTGACCGGACAGACGTTGTCTTGTTGTTCTAGATCTCGATCGCAGCGCCTCCTACCGGGTACAATACTAAAAAACCAACCAAAAAAATCATGAAAATTGGTTCAGCAGTTTAGGAGTTCAGTGACATGCAGACTAAGGGTGAGTGGCGGCGCACCGCGCAGGCGGATTGCGGGGCGAATTTTGAAAATTGATGCGTGCGTGTGTCTAGTGGGCGTCCTGAGTGACGGCGCATCGCCGTTGTTTGTTGCTATGGCACTACCGTTGCCATAGCAACGAACCCAAAGACATGACATTGTAATAACGTCCTGTCAGAATATTAATCAACGATTCATTCGTGTTATGTTTTTAAGTGCATTTTTCCAATATAAAGTGAAACTTGGTGCTTTCGAATGATACTCATTGTTATAGTGTGTGGATAACATAGTAATTAATAAGGATTATGAATTTGATTTTTCGATCTCTTACGTATACGTTCATACAAAGTTATCGCGGCATGTATAATGAGAAACGTCAAAACGATCCGCCACTCCGCCAAGAAAAATCAACATACGCGTATAGATGAGCGAATCAATGAGCGGGAAATGCGCGCGCCCGCTCGCACTCCGGACAACTTCGAACATCTCGAACATTTGTTTTAATAATAATTATACATTCGATTATTGTCGCCTCACAAGTCTTACCGACCGATGTTACGTATAATGTGCCCACTTATGGTACCTACTATGTATGTTATAAAGTTGTAAGACGAAGGAGATTAGTTTCCACGACACAGGTAACCCTATAGTAACCCTAGCTTACCCTTGGCTAGAAATCAACTGCAACGTTCTAGTAAAGAGTCTTTAACTATTTGTGGTTTAAAATAAGTAGTTTTCTGACTTTTACCCTAGTGGTATTATAATAATTCTCGCTTACCCTATCAACTGCAAAGTTCTAGTAAAGAGTCTTTAACCAACAGTGGTTTAAAATAAGTATTTTTCTGCCTTTTACCCTAGTGATATTATGGTAACCCTAGCTTACCCTTGGCGAAAAATCAACGGCAACGTTCTAGTAAAGAGTCTTTACCCAAGAATGGGTAAAAATAACTACTTTTCTGTTGACTTACCCTAAGCGGCGCCAGTATAGCCTCATGAAACTTGGTGTACTCGCGCACCCAGCTGTTACAGTTGTATATATAGCACGCGTGTATGTTTATATACGCCACTTCGGGCAGCACTGTGAACCATTTCTGCAGGAAATCCGTTCTGAAATTAAGGAGTTATTAATAGTTGTCGGTTTGAGGTTATTTGAGGGCATAAAAGTGGCATAATCTTACCCGTAAGTATTCATTTAAAAAAGTGTAATTTGAGGTGTCTCAGATGTTTTGGCGGATGATTTATCATTTTCTATTTTTATAGTACTATTGGGTTGTTTCTCTCAAAATAACTTTCTGTCTAAAGTTTGACCGATACCGCTGTTCCGCGCACATACCTAACACGCGGAACAGCGGTATCGGTCCAACTATTTTTCTATGTAATATTTCGACTGTACCATTTTTATTCCTTTAATTTTAGTTAGATCGTAGGCCGTATTGCTGCCGGATTGGTCGTCTTCATTACAGGTTTTTTTTGCTATCAGTTCGATTTGTTTTCCAGACCAATGCGGGATGGGATAATCCTCATTTGAATTTATGTTGTTTCATAATCTACTTAGGGCGAATTTAACCATAAAAACTGAACGCGATTGGCACATAAACCACGTTTAAGAGCTGTCAGTGTCATTATTTTCTTTGGAATATTGAAACTGACAGGTCTTGAACTCGGTTTAGATGTGCTGATCGCGTTCAGTTTCATTGGTGAAATTCGCATTTAGTTATGCCACTTTCACTCCACATACCTCAAATAACTACAGATTATATTTTACTCTTACATATAAAAAGCAGTGTTAGCAACTAAATTTCGATTTCTGAAGGCTTTTAATCTAAATCTGTTTTCGAATCTCATGTCTATTTATTACCAACTAAAGGCTAATTTCACCAATGAAAGTGAACGCGATCAGCAGATAAACTGCGTTCATGAGCTGTCAGTGTCAGCATTCACAAACAATTTAGAAATTGACAGCTCTCATTAGTGAAATTCGGTATTAGTTTTTATTGTTTCGTCAACCAAAACTCAACATGACATTTGAATTGACCAAGGCTTTCAGAAACCGGGAATATTTCTTATTATTTCAGCTTAATCGATATTTTTTTGTCACCTTATTACCTAAAGCAAAATTAGTACAGCTCAATTAAACTTAATGGCGGCTCGGAACATAAGGCGAGTCACTGCGCAATCGAAATTTCATGTGTCAGTGGGGGTGTGGGGTGGGGTCCTGCGCAGCGAGTAGCTAACTTCCAAACCACCATTAAGTTTGAATCGAACTGTAAGTGTCAGTAATGTGTTAGTTGTGAGCAGAAGTCTTAAATACGAGAAGCAATCTTTTTGTTTATGCTACTAAATCATCAATACTCCAGCCAAAATTATAGTATACTTTCGAAATTATGATACATTCAAAATAATTTACATTCAGAATGAAAAAATATTAATTATTAAAATACAACGATGTCCCAACAAAGTCACGGAAATACTTTAATAGAGCTATTATTTTAACACGTTACCGATGCAATGTTTTTTTTACCGTACACAGGATTTTCAACTCTAGGCGTCGATCCCAGAGTTGAGAATCTAAATGAGTACATCCTACCGCGTTGTAAAAGCGCACAGCAGGATTTTCAACTCTCGGCGCTAAAATGAGCCACAGAATAGTACAGAAGGCGCAATCCTCATTTTAGATATGCAGCTACAAGTACCCGGTGCGCTCGTCTTGTCGTAACGTAGTCAGAAGATATACGAGTTATGAGATAGGCAACTTCCAGGTGAATGACTGTAGGTAATTAGCGCTGTGCGACCTGAATAGGGAATATGCATGTGATTCAAATATGGGTCAAATATTTTTTTCTATAAACTATGTTACTTCAGAATTAAGCCTCCATCAATATTTTTGAATAAAATTTCTTTTTGAGCGAGAAATTAATTTTTAAAAAGTCCCAAAAAACTGTGGGTAATTCAAATACTTGAAAAGGCTAAGAGCGGATGTGACGTAACAATCCGGGCTAACAATCAAAATGTCAATGTCAAGTCAATCAACAAGTGTCAAGTCAATGTCAAACGCTCATAGAAAAAGGAGTGTTTGACGTTGACTTGACAGTTGCTTGTCTGTTTTCACGAACTGTGACGTCACCACACCAAGCGCGCCAAATGGAGGGCGTTTAAATAGCCCGGATCGGTTGGATATTTTTAAACATTTTTTTAACTACTTTAAATTGCTTTTTTGCCGTCGAATTTTTTTTTACTTTTATTTGACGATGTAAACTATCGAATAAAAATATTAAAAAAATACATGCATATTCCCTATTGCACTTTGTTTTATCGTAGCAAGAGTCGCTTTTTATTTAAATGCTTTTGCGGATTGAACTATCTGTATTAATCTGTGAGCGTTGGAAATCCAGAGTACGGTGAACAAAACCGTCGCCATAAAAAAAGCGCCGGTGCGAACTTGGGTTTACCCTTGCAATGTTTCTCTTGAAGGACACTAAGAGCCGTTTCCATATTGAAATAATGACTCTCAAACAGAATTTAATTCCATCATCATCTGCCTAGCCTTTTCCCAACTATGTTGGGGTCGGCTTCCAGTCTAACCGGATGCAGCTGAGTACCAGTATTTTACATGGAGCGACTGCCTATCTGACCTCCACAACCCAGTAACTGGGTAATACGATACCCCTTGGTTAGACTGGTTGTCAGACTTTCGTGCTTCTGACGACTCGTAACGACTGTCAAATTAAATTCCAGTCCAATGTAAATAATTGTATTGATTTAAATGTTTAATCTAATTTGGCTGAAGTAAAAGAAACCATGCATTTAGCTTTCGTAAGCGACCTACCTCACCGCTCATTTACATTAGTCGATATACACACGACTCTGTAAAACCATTCCATCTACAGGGTGTAACGGACATCGATGCGCAAACTGTTACCATGAATACAGTACATGACTAATGGATTTAAAAAAAAAAAAATGTGTTTGCAGCACCGTACACGTGATAGTAGTGAAACTGATGATGACGACACGGTTGGCGCAGTGGCTGAGCGATGGACTGCTGCGCAACGTGTCGCGGGTTCGATCCCCGCACGGAACAAATATTTGTATGATCTGCAAGTAGTTGTTCCGGGTCTGGGTGTTAGTGTATGTGAGTTTCTATGTTTGTAAACGCACCCACGATACAAGAAGAAATTCTTAGTGTGGGGCAACGTTTTTAAAAAAAAAATAGAAAAAAAAAATAGAAAAAAAAAGAAAACTTCTTAAAAAATAAACAATAAGAGAGATTTAGTGTGATAGACAGCAGGCGTAGCATGAGCACCGTTTTGTCGACAGAAGACTAGACAAAAATGACGTTCCGTGTAGACAGTACAGCAGCAGCAAAGTAGAAAGAGCCAACTGCACTTTTTACGAAATTCACTCTTCTACATAATTCGACTCAGAATTCTTTGTTTTGTCATAGGATATTTTTTCTGATGGTGATTTTGACAGTTGGGATAGAAAACTTTCTTCCTACATATAAAAAGACGTAGACAAAGATCGTTAGAAACGAAAGACAAAATGACAGATTGTACAAGGATTTCTACGGTGCGATGTCAAAAATGAAGAAACGAAATGTCACTTTGTATATAGAAAACTATGTCTATTCTTCGTAGAAATAGAAAGCGTCATGCTACGCCTGCAGAGAGAGTTACATTTTTCATCTCTCTCATGTGGTTAAAATAGATGGGTCCTTGAAAAAAAAATCTATTTAAAAAAATCTGTATACAGGGTGTTAGGGTAAACACCGTTATCCTTGCAACCAGTGGTTTGGTTTCATTTATAGAACGTAAAATCAATGGAAAATTACAACTTTTTTTCTTCTATTTTTTAATTCTACATTTTACCACAAGAGACGCAAGTTCGTTGTCCTATGCGCTAGGGCAACGAACTTGTGTCTCAACACGGGCGGGGGGTACGGGATGTGAACTGACCGGCCGCGAGCGCGACCCCTCCATCAGTCAGTCAGCTGTTTCGCTAGAAAGCACGGTGTCGGATAGAAACTTTTTAAAATCATTTAATGAAAATGACGTTTTTTTTTTGTTGTGTTCGGTCATTTATTTTTATATTTAAGTCAACTACCCATGGTTTGAATGACAAGACTGTTTACCCTTACAGCCTGTATAAATATATTTTTTTTTGGTTTATTAATTTTATTCACTCTCAATTCTCGTCTAATTATCAAATAGCCGCCTAAGAAGTTTCACTTAAAAAAAACGACTATAAAATTTCTACGCTGGAATTTTTTAAATCTAGAATCGTGTACTGAATTCATGGTAACATTTTGCGCGTATGTTCCTTACACCGCGTATATAATTTATGCTAAAAGGGACATGAAAGTCATTGCAAAGTTTAAGGGCAGTTTTTTTTTTTTGGGTTTTTTTTGGGTCGTAGTGACTGGGGAGTAAAGGTGAAGTACTATAGACAACCTGTACATGTGAGGATCTAATGTCTGCGACAGCGCACGGTGTAAGCGTTGCTGAGTATTGGACCAAACAAAAATAATACTTTTTTTCAAATGACAGTCGACTAAATGCAGATTTCACCAAAGAAACTGAAGGTGATCAGAGAGCCTAGACAAGTGACAATCGCTTCGAAAGCGTTTCGTATTTCTACAACGACTTTCAACAGGATTGACATAAGCTTTTCGATAGCTTATGTCAGTCGTATACATTTTTGCCTTTTCGATCATCGTTTTCGCTGATAGAATGTCCCTTTGTCTAGGTCCTCTGGACTTCTAAACCGCATTCAAGAACTATCAGTGTCAATATTCCACAGCAATTTTGATAGTTAATTGATTCAGGCGACTTTGCGGAAATCCATTATAAAATACAATAGACGTAGATATAATTAGTAACCTATTCCGCTTAACGGTTCTTCAAGAGTCATAAAAAAACCCTGTAAGAAATCGACACGTGTTTCACCTCTCAACAACGACGACACTCGTGACTCTAGAAGAATACGTCATGTTCGTGAACGGGCGCCATCAGTAGGGACTGGTCATCTCTTAGCTGCCACGGCTTATTATAATTTATTTTAATTTTTGAATTGTTTTGTATCTTTTTTATCTTTTATTTACGGACGCTTTTAACCTGCACGTTTTTCTACATTGTACTCACATGTATAATTCCGACATGAATGATGTAAACAATATATTGTAACAATATTTTGATTTAAAAGAGTGTCCGTGGAGTTTCTTGCCCGTTCTTCTCCTTAGGAACCTACTACGCTTTGGAATGGGCAACTAGCTTCATCTTTCTGACTGACCGACCCCTTGACAATTAAAAAGTGCCTGTAATTGGTTTATTTGAAATAAATGCTTTGAGTTTGAGTTTGAAATAGTTAAGCGGAATAGGTTACTAAATATATCTACGTCTATTGTATTTTACAGCAATTATGACACTAACAACAATTGAATGACGTTTAGATGTGCCGAACGCGTTCAATTTAATTGGTGAAATTCGCCATAAGATGTAAAAACTGTAGTCTGTCCGTTTGTCATAGTAATATCTACATTATATTATAAGAATGTTTTAAATATATAGCAAAAACTATAGGAAAAATTGGCGCTAATAGGGGTAACAGAGCTAATAGGAACTACAGAAGTCGTTTTAAAAGATCAAATATTATCAAATATTTACTCTAAAGGTTTTCTAAAGTTTAAAAGGTTTTTTTGAAAATATCTGATCAATTTTTAGATGTCGTTCAGGTATACAGAATGTAGACGTCAATACGAAAATGAATTAAACTATAAATCTAACCTAACCATTTACGTTCCAAGTTTTAAAACAAAAATATTCGACTCTTGGCAACAGGCAACTGAAGGAACACACACGGGTGGGTTTTAGTCAGTAAAAGTCTGACACCGCCCAGAGCGGGAGAAGTCGTACGAAGATTTCCTAAACTCAAAAAAATAAAGGTATCGATGACAATGACAGCTCACTCCACGCTCACTTCACCTAAGTTTTCACGGTGAGATGGTTACAGAATAGCAAAGCTGGGCCCGATAAAAAAAAACAAATATTTTATTGTTTAAGTTTCTTTCTTTATTTCTTTCTAAGTTTTAATAACATTTGATAAGCTAAAAAATTATGAAGTAACTATTTTTTTTTTATAAACCGCAATATCTGGATTGTTGCGGATTAATCAGATATCAATAACCATATTCGTGCATTCTTACTTCTGATATCGAGTCCTGAATCGAATCAAAGTCGATTAAAATAATTACAAAAGTTTCGGACAGGTTTCGATTTCATTCGAACCCAAGAGTTTCGGAAACAATACATCTGAACAACATCAAAAATCTCAAGCAGCTATTCCAAAATAGTCCTTAGTAATTCTAATTTTGTCTAAAAAATAACCAAAATCGACTAATGTAAACGAGCCTAACCTACAAAGTATGATCATCACCTGAACCTGTTGTCAGAGTTGGTGTGTGTGAAGTCCACTATCAGCTCGAAGGGCTGCTGGCAGAACGGCTTGAGGGTCAGGATCACGTGGTAGATCAGCAGGTCGGCGTTTACTTCTCCAATTCTGATGAGAGAAATAAATATATTTGGAGACAGATTTATGATATTTTGACACTAAGACAGATTTATGATATTTTGCAACAGATTCATGATATTTTGAGACAGATTTATGATATTTTGGGACTTTTGAAATGAATCATACAATGTGTATTTTATAGTAGTGTGGCGGCATCTACATAGTCACATGCGAACCCGCAAGCATAGTTTACCGCGCGATCACAAGAGCAACGAACTTGCTTCTCAACACGCGCGGGGGTTTTTAAGATTATCTTCAATCGCCCTCCAGACACAACACCCGCCTGGTCGGAGGATCCTCCCTTTTCTAGGATGAGTGAATTTTACTCCATGTTCCTCGTACCTCTAAAGTATTACTTAAGTTATCTAACGAAATACCTAATAATAATTTCCCACTTAAACATTATCAAGCATAATAGTTAAAAAAAAAAACTTACTTATATCTTCTTGAAATAAAATAGAACACCGGATTCCCCAATTTACTGGTCCCAGCCTGATAGAAGATATTCAAGCTCTTGATACTCTTGAATTCCTCCTTCTTATGCATGTTATGTTTGACTATGAACTCCTCGAAGTTTGTGGAAGAGATGTCTATGGAAGACCAGCGCGCGTAGGAGGAGAAGAGGAGACTTGATGTGCTGGAAGAGAGACTGAGTAAGAGCCATATTGTTAAGTGATTGAGATATTCGGGAGTTAGGATCTGTTACGGTAAGTTGTTTTGTGAGCCCGACAGTAACATTTGAGCACAAAACTGGGGGTCTACTGTCTAAGCACGAAAACCGTAGTTCCAGCCAAAGTTACGAGCCTGTCCTACACCGTATCACTTACGGAGATAAGATTAGTTCGGGGCTTGAACTAGAAATAAATGACAACACGATTTGACAGTTGTCCCTAATCCCGATGATTTTGCCCGTCCGAAAAATCGAATTCGTCACTTGTTTTGACGGATCAACTACTTCTGGACGGGTCCGTATCTTTTTATGTGCAAAAGTTATGACACTGATATTCTGATCTATATTTTTAAGAAGCAAATTAAAGTATTTTTGTACGAAAAATACATAGTTCTGAATGGTATTTATATATTTAACACTTTACGCACACAAATGTACAGAGGCGGACTGAATGCCATAGGCATCTGGGAGTGTCCTACTTTTTGATGGATGTTTGTTACTCAATCACGCAAAAACGGCTGAATGGATTTGGATGAAATTTAGCAAACAGAGTTTATAACCTGGATACTTTTTATCCCGATATTCCCACGGGATCGAGACTTACGCGGGTGAAACCGCGGGGCGCAGCTAGTGTCTCATAAATGCGTTAAAATTGTGAACGATCACAATCTTTTTACAGGCAAGATTGTAAACAAATTCAGACGGGAATTGGCCTCAATTAAAAAAAAAAAAACAATTATATTATCTGTGTTAAATTTTGGAATTTGTTTGGGGGGTCCGTAAGAAATATTAATAATAGTGTTTTACGAAAGTTGAAATTTTGAAATAATTACATTAAAGTCTTTGGCATTATTAATAAGTAATGATTTGTTTAATATTTTGGACCATTTCATGCAGTACTGTATTTGTCTTTGCCATAACATTAACAAAATACTTACGATTCAATCGGCTTATGTTCCGGGGGCCCTAAGTATGCGAGAAGCGTTGCCATCTGAAAATAATGAATGTATTTACAAAACAGACAATGTGTGTTCGTAAAATCCATTCAGATAAATATAAGAGTTGGAAAAGGTCTATATTTATTACATAATACAATAAAATACACATAAAAACATAGTAAATGTTGCAATATGACGAGCGAGCTACGGCGTAGCGAACAACGCTACGCCGTAGCTCGCTCTGTGTACTCGCTACGTAGCGGCCTATGTCGACCTTATGAAGGTCGCGAGAATCCACAGTACAAAACCGATCGCTGTGGTGACTCTTGGGCGACGCCAATACCAAGTAGTGGACGTCTCTCGGCTGAATGGAGCCCTAGCTTGTCAAAAGGTCTCCTGCCAACGGCCTTATGGTCGCGGCTGCAGGACAGGTAGTCTCCGATCCTCTCCTGATGGTTCCACAGCAGTCTGTGCAGCGCCACCACGTTGACGTCGCTGATGACGGACAGGTGCGAGGACAGGTCTCTTGTAGCTAGCTACGCCGTAGCAGAGAGCGAGTTAGGCCGTAGCACAGTATTATAGCGTAGCGTAGCACACGGCGATAGCGTAGCGTAGCACAGTTCGATAGCGTAGCGTAGTACAATGCTAGAGCTACGCCGTAGCACACTGCTCCAGCGTACCTTAGCAACAAACCGTGGATCGATAACCTGATGAAGGCCGCGGAAATCTGCAGTACGGGATGATCGCTGTGGCGACTCTTGGGGAAAATATGTCCAGCAGTGGACGTCTTCCAGCTGAATGAAGCCCTACCTTGTCGAAGGGCCTCCTGCCGACCGCCTTATGGTCGCGGCTGCAGGACAGGTAGTCTCCGATCCTCTCCTGATGGTTCCACAGTAGTCTGTGCAGCGCCACCACGTTGGCGTCGCTGATGAAGGACAGGTTGTGGGAAGTCTGGTCTACTGACTCGCAGTCCGAGGCTATTTGGATGAAGAATCTGGGGACAAGAGGGGGCATAGATAAAAGAGGTCGCGAAAGAATTCACGGCAGTAGGATATAAAACGAAATTAAAAGGACAACTATCACAGCTAAGTAGGCTCTACAATTTACAGAGTATTATTCGACCAACTTACATTTATAGACACGTTTTTCAACAAGTTTTTCTACTCCAATGTTAAGTTTGTAACTACGGAACCCTTCATTGTGCGTGGATCGACAAGCACTTGGCCGGTTTTTATTACCGGCTTCCTCTCAGTCTTGAAGACCTGAGTTCCAGCAGTGAGAACACTATCTGACTACATTAGTAAGCAAAGGCGGATCCAGGACTTACTTCTGGGAGGGGCACATGGTCCAAACAGATAAAAAGTGTCTCCATATCTTGTATTTCACTATTCTGTGTTTGGGATTAACTCATTTTCAATGAAGATAATAGGGAATATGCATGTGATTCAAATATGGGTCAAATATTTTTTTTTATAAACTGTGTTACTTCAGAATTATGCCTCCATCAATATTTTTGAATAAAATTTATTTTTGAGCGAGAAATAAATTTTTAAAAAGTCCAAAAAAACTGTGAGTAATTCAAATACTTGAAAAGGCTAAGAGCGGATGTTACGTAACAATCCGGGATAACAATCAAAATGTCAATGTCAAGTCAATGTCAAACGCTCATAGAAAAAGGAGTGTTTGACGTTGACTTGACAGTTGCTTGTCTATTTTCACGGACGGTGACGTCACCACACCAAGCGCGCCAAATGGAGGGCGTTTAAATAGCCCGGATCGGTTGTATATTTTTAAACATTTTTTTAACTACTTTAAATTGCTTTTTTGCCGTCGAATTTTTTTTTACTATTATTTGACGATGTAAACTATCGAATAAAAAGATTAAAAAAATACATGCATATTCCCTATTATTATAGTCGGAAGCCTACTTCTTCAGCGTTCATCACTGAAACCATGTCTTGATAGATAATAGGGATTCAGGATTTCAGGCCAGCGGGAAAGTCCGAAAGGGATACCGGGACCTTGGCATCAGGCAACTGAAGGAACTCGGGTGGGTTTTAGTCAGTAAAAGTCTGACACGCCCTTCCGCTCCGCCCAGAGCGGGAGAAATCATTCGAAGATTTCCCAACACCAAAAAAAAAAAAAAAGGATTTCAGTCCAGTCCATGCAGACGATTTTATTTTACTTAAACCGTTCGGGGGGCACGTGCCCCTGTGCCCCTGGACCCACCCTTGTTATTAAGTGACTCACTTGCGTCCCGCCTCGAAGTGTGCCCTCAGGAAGTGATTGAAGGGCAGCATGTGCTGTTCCTTGGAGAACTCCACGTGGTTGGCGATGTTCTGCAGGATCTTGGACATCAGCATCAGGCCTCGCTTCACGTGAGAAGGCACTGGGCGGTTTACGATGCCCATTTCTTGGGGAGATACTATGGGGCAAAAAAGTAAATGTATGAACGGTCGGTCGCACTAAAATAACTCCAGTTAACTGTAGATAAGTTGAACATCTAACTTCATCATCATCTGCCTAGCCTTTTCCCAACTATGTTGGGGTCGGCTTCCAGTCTAACCGGATGCAGCTGAATACCAGTATTTTACATGGAGCGACTGCCTATCTGATCTCCACAACCCAGTAACTGGGTAATACGATACCCCTTGGTAAGACTGGTTGTCAGACTTTCGAGCTTCTGACGACCCGTAACGACCGGTAAGATCCACAAATGACAGCCGGGACCAACGGCTTAACGTGCTTTCCGAGGCACGGAGGAGTCTCGATATGTAAAGATAGTCACCCATCCACGGACCAACCCCGGCAAGCGTAGCTTAACCTGATAGTTCGACCCGGTGCGGCTGTTATTACTTAGCCACGAGCTCCTCAACAAGTTGAACATCTAACCTATCTAACTAATATTATAAACGCGAAAGTTTGTTAGTATGGATGGATGGATGGATGGATGGATGGATGTTTGTTACTCTTTCACGTAAAAACGGCTGAATGGATTTGGATGAAACTTGGCAAACAGATAGTTTATAACCTGGATTAACACATAGTCGAACGAATGTCAAAGATCCACGAATGACAGCCGGGACCAACGGCTTAACGTGCTTTCCGAGACACGGAGGAGTCTCGGTATGTAAAGATGGTCACCCATACACGGACCCCGGCAAGCGTAGCTTAACCTGATGGATCAACCCGTGCGGCAGTTATTAATTAGCCACGAGCCCCTCGATAGTATAAGAAAATAATGATAATCAATTATGCTAGTCGTTGAGCTCCTTATGCTCTAAGTTGAACTCCTCGGTTACTGACAAATGCTTGCACTGACTGGAGAGGTCCACTCAAATCTGTGTGGTTCTTTCCTCAAAAGATCATTTCAGACTCTAATCTACATGGTCCTCATATCGCCTGACCAAGATTATGTCTGGACTTTAAAAGAGACTGCGACCTCTGAGTTTGTTTCGGCCTTTCTTCTCAGAGTAGTCAGATAGGAAACGCTGACCTCATCTAGCTTTTTTTTTTTGTAATTTGACGTGTAAACGTGATTCCGATATCCTATTTACATAATAAACCATTTCATTTCAGTTAACATACCTATAGCTGGGTTGATGAATCTCAAGAATAGTACAGTGCCGACAGCGCCCACACTTGTCTGCGGGAATTGCGCGAATCTCTTGCTTAGGACCTGCGCAAAAAGCTAGTATTCGTTACTTTAAAACATGTTCAAGTTATTAAGCATGACAAAATCTGAAAGGAATTCCACCCTGAGGCCCTAGACAGAGTGACATTCTATCAGCGATAACGATGATGAAAAGGCAAAAATGTATAGGACAGACATAAGCTATCGAAAAGCTTATGTCAATCCTGTTGAAAGTCGTTGTAGAAATACGAAACGCTTTCGAAGCGATTGTCACTTGTCTAGGCCCTCTGTGCTGTTAGAAACTACACTTCAGTATCATTAGATATACGCTTTCCTAATAGGGTATTTGACTGTATTCAAAATTGTATCGTGCTGTATGTTATCTCAAAAGATTTTTTATTTTCTTTTATGATTTAATTTCACTAAAGCTCGAATTTAGGTCCTGATTCTCTACAAAATACTAAAAATACAAGCTATACAACTAAAACCCAACTACGACAAAAAAGTATACTAAAAGATATAAATAAGACAGACAACAAATTAAAAATCCGGAGTCACACGTTTTAGGGCATAAATATAACAGATTACGTGTGACTCCGGATTTTTTATTTAACCACTTTATTTTTATTTTTTTTGTTCAATCCAATCAATCTATTTATTTAAAATCTATATTTCTTTATCAAATTATTGTTGAAATGCATGTTTAAATTATTAAGAATGAATTAATTCGTTTTTTTTTTAATTAGGAAAAAAGGAATATTTTATGATACTGTGTAATTATTATTATTTTTATTGTAAGTTTATTTTGGGAAATAAAAGGCTTAAATAAATAAATAAATTATAAACTATAAAGTAAAGTCATCATCTGCCTAGCCTTTTCCCAACTATATTGGGGTCGGCTTCTAGTCTAACCGGATGCAGCTGAATACCAGTATTTTACATGGAGCGACTGCCTATCTGACCTCCACAACCCAGTAACTGGGTAATACGATACCCCTTGGTTAGACTGGTTGTCAGACTTTCGTGCTTCTGACGACTCGTAACGACTGTCAAAGATCCACAAATGACAGCCGGTGCTTTCCGAGGCACGGAGGAGTCTCGATATGTGAAAATGGTCACCCATCCACAGACCAACCCCGGCAAGCGTAGCTTAACCTGATGGATCGACCCGAGCGGCTGTTATTACTTAGCCACGAGCTCCTCCTATAAACTCCTCCTATAAACTATAAAGTAAAGTAAAGTAAAGTAAAGATTGCGTAAGAATTTAACCGGAACAGTGTTTGTTTACACATTCATCAGGTACTTTTCGAACAGACTATACATCTCTTGCTAACCCTTCGGGGAATACAGGCGTGATGTTGTTATGTTCATATTACTAACCTGATATAAACAATGACACATGCTCCGTAGTTGAGGTGGGAATTTCTCTGCAGATCCGACTATTCGGTCGAAGACTTCCTTAGTCAGGTCTATGAGATTCGACCTGTTCATCTCAATATCTTGGTTTGGATCTAGTCTGAAATTAAGATAATAGATATTTAATTTGATGAGGGCTATTCTCGGAGTTTCCCTGCGTGATCGAATCAGAAATGAAGAGATCCGTAGAAGAATCTAGGTAACCGACATAGCTCGAAGAATTGCTAAACTTAAGTGGCAGTAGGCAGGGCACATTGCTCGCAGAACAGATGGCCGATGGGGCCGAAAGGTTCTGGAGTGGCGACCGCGTACCGGGAGGCCCCCCACAAGGTGGACCTTGTGAAGGTCGCAGGAATCCGCTGGATGCGAGAAGCACAGAACCGGTCGAAGTGGCGGTGCTTGGGAGAGGCCTCTGTCCAGCAGTGGACGTCTTTCGGGTGAATTTGTTGATTCAGGCATGACTTTGACCATTATAAAATACAATAGACGCAGATATATTTAGTAACCTATTCCACTAATCTATTCTTCAAGAGTCATACAAAAAACCCTTTAAGAAATCGACACATGTTTCACCTCTCAACGAGGCATACTCAGGATGACGAATGACCAATTGCAAACCAGAACACGACGTGTAGACATTTACCTGGCAGGATCCACTTCGAAGCTGATATCCCCTCGCTCATCAGCTTGGTCGAGGAGTGCGGTAATGAGGGGTTCCAGGAGGTTCTGAAGGTATACGTAGCCGTAGATCTTGAAGCAGAACGCCATGATCTTGCTGCCTAGAGAGTTGCCTCGGAAGAGGGTCTGCATGCAGTCTGAAACCTGTAGAGATAAAATTTAGAATTATTTTGTAACAGACATTTTTTTTTGACGTTTAATTGTACAACCCGGGCGCATTAACATGGCCCCTGACTCAATGACGTGTGTACCTCCCCCCGCACGGCGCCGGCGGGGCGCGGCGCGGGTTGCGGGGAGTATAGAGTTCCGAGCCAGGTGCCATGTTAATGCACACGGGTTGTAGATGTGCAAAAAATGGCTGTTTTATTTATGTTTAAGTAAAGCAGTTTTTTTGCATGCGGATTGTTTGGTCAACTTTTTATGTTGGCCTACCCAATTTTCAGTATTGAATATCACCCAGGTGTTGCGAAAGTTTCTAACATTTTTGTTTTTCAGATCTTTTTAAATTAATCTTAAACTTAGTGTCAATTCATATGGTCGTGAGTAGTTTTATATCTCAAAAATTACAAAATGAGACACAACATTCTTAGATTTTGATATTTAAATTTAAAAATAAATAAAATCCACTTATTTCAGACTAATTTTTTGTCCATAATTGCTGGGTCCAAAGGCCTTAAAACTATGTTAGTACAGTACAACTTTTTTCTTAATGTCTCTTGACAAACTTCGTGTTTCGTCAGTCGTCGGATTTCTATCAGTTGCACGTTGACGGGACGCTCTCAATCGATTTGGAAGTATATAGAGTTGATAATACTCTTTTAACTTAATGTAATTTATTTTAAAAAAGGGAGGAAAAAGTTTAAGGAAAATAGTTTTACAGCTCTATATAGTTCACACGGAAAACAACACAAAAATAAAGTACTTAGTTCTGAATTCAAATGATTAGATTTATTATTTATTTATTTATATCGTTTGTATTCGGAAAAGCGATGATTACCGAGTGACATTAAGAAAAAAGTTGTATTCTAGTTACTTTGAATCGACACTGCTGATAGGATAATAAACATTTAAGACCTCAAGCAAAACACAACTAAATGTACACAGACTTAAGATTTAATTTAAAGTGTTTTCTACCCACCTCAACTTCCCTATAGAAAATGTTCCACAGTAGCGGCGCTAACAGATGTTTGGCGTCGAATAGCGTGACGAACACGCGAGCCAGCTCGTCCATCTGCGACGTGCTCACCACGTTAGCTAAGGCCATTGCTATTGGTAGCTCGCCCTGTGGACAATTAGAAAAAAAAAAAAACTTAAAAAAAGAACGCCTTTTATTTATGATTGTCACGTCACAAACGTAAGGGTCAGTACAGACCGTGACGTGTAGCGACGCGACGCTGCGCGCACTTCTTAACAATTATCGAACTTAGTTTCTACACGAAAAGGTATAATTTCAGTGCGAGGGTTGACACGTGTCAAAGTACGATGAGATGCGCGGCGCTGCGCAGCGCGTGTACCTTATTGTGTAGTAAATGAATTCGATATTGTATCGGATCATAAAAATATGGGTGTCACGTCGCGTCTCGGTGTGAACTGACCCTAAGGGTCAAATTGAAATTTTTGACGTGCGCTTGAGATATACAACAACTATAGAAAGTGACCACGAAGACGTGCCCCACTCCGCTCCGCTCCGTACTAGAGTTCAGCTTACAGTACAGTCATCGCGAAGTGGGGCGCGACTTCGTGGATGGCACTATCTGTACTGTACACAGGAAAACTCTTGTTTAGAGGAACTGAATTCTATAAAAAGAATTATTGAACATCTTTACTTACTAAAATTGACACAGGGACGACCATTTGTTTATTAATTAAACTTTTTGCATGATAATCAAGATGCAAAGGCGAACGTACTGCCTTATTCCAATACTGGCATCGTCATTTATTAAAGGCGTGTTTACACGAGCAGACTTTCTAGAAAGTCTTGTCGATAGCCGAGAAGCCCTTTATGTAAACACGGCTTCAATTTTCATATTTTGTTCCTCTTATTCTTATTAAACTTTATTACTCTTAGTTAGCTCTTACATTATACTAGCTGCACCCCGCGGTTTCACCCGCGTAAGTCTCGATCCCGTGCGAATATCGGGATAAAAAGTATCCTATGTCCTATTCCAGGTCATGGTCTACCCCTGTGCCAAATTTCATTCAAATCCGTTTAGCCGTTTTAGCGTGAAAACGTGAGTTTGTTTGTTTGTAACGTTATAGTGAGGATTAGGATTTTATGTTTCTTTTCTACAAATAAACTTTGGGTCCCGCACAGACTCCATGCGACTGTGTGATTACTTTGGCGCGACTAGCTGAAGGCGAATCGTTGCAAAAAAGTTCGTGCTCGCGAGGTCTACTGTTCGCAGAACTACTAGTAATATTAGTTAGAATTACCTTGTCAGAGATCATAGTGACGAGCTGCACGAGTTGTTCGAATCTATCAGCGAGCACGGTCTCCGCCAGCGTGTCGAACTCTGTGCCTTGTTGGAGTATCTTCGTGAGGACTTCCATGAAGGCTGCACGGGTTTGCAGGTCGCGGTGGTAGCCTAGGTCTGTTGGAGAAAGGTTTTAGTAAGAAAAAAGTCGGAAGTAACGGTCAGTTCACACCGAGACGCGACGCGACACGCCCTTTTTTATGATAGTCATAATCATTTATTCATAAACAAATAACTTGTATCTGAATTTACACACAAAAAATCCACAATTACAGTAAATACACTAAAATAGATTACATTTGAATTTCATAAATTATTAAAATTACAACAACAATTTACTATTACAACACAATTGAAAATTATTAAATTACATACAATTTACAAAAACAATTCGATAAAATTACAGATCTTCTACAGCATATAGACACTTATTCAAATTTTTTAATTTTATTTTGAACACAATACAAAAAAAAATAGTTTTATTTTGAATGCGCTATTGGAAAGTCAAAGTCAAAGTTTTATTAATGCGATTTTTGGTGATACAACAGGGTCTTAAAAATATTTTATAGTAGCTCAAAAATCTAACCTATAGGGCATGCATTGTTATGTGACAATATTAGAAATTAAGTTAAACATTACATGAAACACAATGAAGTAATCAATATCTATAGAAGTTAAAATACAAGATAATGATATATTAATATGATCCGATACAATATTGAATTTATTTACTACACAATAAGGTACACGCGATGCGCAGCACCGCGCATCTCAGCGTACTTTAAAACGTGTCAACACTCGCACTGAATTATTATTATTATTAATTGTTAAAAAGTGAGCGCAGCGTCGCGTCACTTCACGTCGCGGTCTGAGCTGACCCTAAATCAAACTTCGTCAAATGCGGGCGTTTTGAGACTTATTTCTGTCTCCATTGGAGTCAATAATGTGTCGATGCTTTCCGGTGCAGATCGACTAGTCGAGCAACATGACCTGTATGCTCCTCAATACAGGGCGTAAAGGACAGCCCTCCGCAAATTAACAAGGGGCATTCAGCTTCTTAATTTGAATCATATTCCACCGGAAATTTTCTCTCTTCTTTTATCGTTTTTTCAGTTAGCTTAATTTCAATTTAAAACTTCATTCTCTGTACGCAGCACTCCATTTATGTAAATAAAACAGCTAAAATTAAATGAACAGCAATGGATGTTAAAATACTATAGCGAACGACGCGTGAAGCTCACAATTTACATTGATAAATCACGTGGCGCGAGCGTGCGTTGTGCCACGGTAAAGATACATTGCATGTAAGATAATAAAAGAAATCAGGTTTATTGGATTCCCAGAACGTTCCTAAAATAATTTCATGTACCGGTCGTCTTAGTCTGCGGAGGGCTGTCCCTTACACCCTGTATAAATAGTAGATTATGAACTACTATTTTTTCTACTATTTAGCCGGAGTAACATAACTTTAACAGCTTTATGATCATACATTTAGAGACGAGTGTCCCTTGCAACATGTAATTTGAACATACCAATGCTGTGCATGAGCCCCGAGTCGATGTTGGCGCTGAGTAGGTTGGACATGGCCTGTATAGTAGCGTTGCGGAGCGTCTCCAGCCGACCAGGACCTTCAGCCATTTCTACTTCGTTGCAGTCGTTTAGGAGGTTCATGAAGAGGGTGAAGTATCTGGAGAAGAGAGAGAGAAGAATTACTTATTAACCGACTTCAAAAAAAGGAGGAGGTTATCAATTTGTCTGTATTTTTTTTAATGTTTTGTTACCTCAGAACTTTCGACTGGGTGAATCGATTTTGATGATTCTTTTTTTATTTGAAAGCTGGTGCTTCCCGTGTCGTCCCATATAAATTTTAAAAAGTGCTTGCGTAGTTTTTGAGTTAGCTTCAATAATTACGTATTTTTCCCACTTAGTCTATGTAGATGATATTTTATTTGACTCCGTCACTGTTATTTACATAGCAGGGAGTGGAATTCGAATTTGTGTGGGGACCTACCCCACACAACTAAAAAGTGAAAGATATTTTTTTACTAAAAAGTGAAAGATATTTACTTTAATTCCGGAAGTCAGCGATTTTTCACTTATTACTGCTTTTTTTGGAAGTCGGTTGTTTTATTTTGTAATTTTTTATTTTTATTTTCGTGAATTTGAAACTGATTTACAACTCATTTAACAATTAACGACAAAACAAAAGAATATTTTAAATGGTCTTTCGGAATTCTGGGGGCCTAGACAAAATCCCTTTTCTGTAAGCGTTAACGCCAACGGAAAGATCAAATTGTATGGAGCTGACAGCAGCAGTCACGTGACATCTCTAAAGCTAATGTCAACTCCATACAATTTGATCTTTCCGTTGGCGTTAACGCTTACAGAAAAGGGATTTTGTCTATAGCCTCTGGTTTTGAATAGAATGTTTAAAATGAGCGATCTTATAAATGTTTATGGTCCATAAACACCGCCCAACACGCAATAAGAGAAAACGATGCGACTCTACTATAGTCTGTTCCAAAAGTATTAGAAAAAAATGTAAACAAATCCTGCTCAGGTTACATTCTAAAGCAGTCACTCCATAAAAGAAACAAGTATTGTTTGAATAACATTATTAAATTGAAAATAAAAGATCATCGACGAAAATTGAGGTTATAAAATTAACCATAATTTTATTGTCAAATCAGCTTTACGGTGATTTATATTATATTGAGTTTCAAGTTCAAGTATTCAAATAATCAAATCAAAGCACTCAAGTAAGTTGCATTACTAATTAGCATCTACATGAATGTTTTCTGATCAATTTGTTTACATTTTTATCACATTCTTTTGGAACAGACCACACAATTTTTTTTCTATTAACTTACTTGAGAAACATCTGACTCTTAGCTTCCATAAGATCTCCTCTGTCAGATTCTTCGGGTTGTAAAGGTAGACCCTTCAGCAATGACGCTACTGCTTCCATGCAGGCTTGGTCTAATTCACGACAGCACACTAGGTATCTAGAAGTAAAAAGGTAAAAGTGTGCGATTGCATGTAACTTGATTATAAACCTTAACACTCAAATGTAAAGTTTATTATCGTTTGCAATATATTTACTACTTCGATTGAAAAGTAAACGTATTTTTAAAATAAGAACAAAAATAATTATGGAAAAAGAACATTTGATTTCTAAGCAATAAGGTTGAAAATCTATGTCGAAAAATAAGACCACAACATTATTTGTGGTGTTATTTTTCCGGTCGTTTTTTATGCGTTCATCGGTAATCTAGTACTATTGTTGATCGAACGGTCCTGAGACCCTAGACAAAGTGACATTCTATCAGCGATAACGGTGAGGGAAAAGGCAAAAATGACTGACATAAGCTATCGAAAAGCATATCACAATTCTGTTGAAAGTCGTGGTAAAAATACGAAACGCTTTCGAAGCGATTGTCACTTGTCTAGGCCCCCTGTAGTGGCCCCTGTGTGTTGTTGAATAGTTTATGGATAGCAGAAAGGTATATGCGTCTTTTAATCCAGGAAAAACACCAAAGGAGCGAAGCCGCGGAAAAAATCTAGTGTAAATGAACTGACCTGGTAATTGACGATGCATCAGCCCGCAGAGGCGGCGCTATCTGATGGCTGGTACCCAACACCCAATCAGTTACGTATTCCACCATCTTGTTGCGGAACTTCATTTCCTGTATCAACGAAAACTTTTACTATACTAAGCGCCAAGATTTGTGCACGTGTTTCATGGTACATTCGCTGCAGCGAATTGTCGCGTGGTGCGAACGGCGAAGCGTCTTGCGACAACAACAAATGAATAAAAATGTCCTGCCCGTCACCGCCCGCCGCACCGTCACTCAGGCCGCCCCTCCCGTGGCCAGGCGGTAAGGGACCTCGCGCACTAGACGGCCTCGACCACGACCAGTGACCGCAGCGACCAGGTCCAAACCTATTCGAATCGCTCTTACTCGCGCACTTATTCGCAAGTCGCAACGGCTAACTAGCCGCAAACCGGGCCACGGACCAGGGCTGGCCGGAGTCGTTGCCGCCTAGTGCGCGAGATCCCTTTAACGATGAATATTCAATATGGGATTTCTAGAAACTCTTTAGCTCATAGCTAAATTCTGAGCCAACTCGATTTAGATAGCATTCCACACGCTAATTAAAACAAAACTCTTGTGTATGCTGTCATCTCGCTCCCAGACTCTATGACCGCGGCTGCTACGATCGTTGACGTGTACTTTTTAAATATTATTCCTAAATTGTTTCATGAGAGAGTCTTAGGCTGAGGCTACATGAGTCCGCAACGCGACCTGCAGTAGCAGCGTAGCAGCGTAGTATGGCGCTTTCTATCTCTACGAAGAATAGACACAGCTTTTTCTATAGAAACAGCTTTTCTAAAGCGACAGTTCGTTTCTTAATTTTTGACATCGCACCGTAGAAATCCTTCTACAATCTGTCATTTTGTCTTTCATTTCTAACGATCTTTGCCTAGGTCTTTTTGTAGGTAGACTATTTCGAAAGAAAGTTTTCTATCCTTACTGTCAAAATCAGACTGACAACCGATAAATCCTATGACAAAACTAAGAATTCTGAGTCGAATTATGTAAGAGTGAATTTCGTAAACAGTGCAGTTGACTCTCTCTACTTTGATGCATCGTACTGTCTACAGGAAACGTCATTTTTGTCTACTTTTCCGTCGACAAAACGGTGCTCATGCTACGCCTGCTGTGACAAATGAGCGATTAAAACAAATAATGAATGCTCACGTATGTGGCTACACTGTACCAGTGAGAATTCATTAATTAGCTTCAGCATTACGATCGTTGAAAGGCAAATGAAGCTGAATCTGCTGGCAAATCTCATGTCAGCCGCTATGATGATTGACAGAAATAATATATTTTAACCAGCAGTTCTGTTACATTGAACACGTCACTTGAATAAGTAAATACCGCCGGAACCAGGCGCTGCAGGCGCGTCTGAGGGGGGGGGGGGTCTTGGGGGTCATGACCCCCCCCCAAATCCCCAAATCATTCAAGCTGTCGAGAGACTGCGTGCTTTACTAACTAAAAAATGTAGGTACTTTGAGCCACAGTGAACCCAATGGACATAAACAAAAAAAGTTTTTAGAGTACTTATCAATTAGGTAACCATCTCCCTAAAAAATTTCGTCGGCACCAATGGTGACCCCCCAACATCTTGGGCTGTCACCGCGCCTGGCCGGAACAACACAACAAAGCACACCATACATTGTATTGTGTCCGTGAATTAAAATGCAGTACTCAAGCGTTTAAACTCAAACTGACCTGTCTAAAAGCGAGGTCATCTCTCCTCCTCATCATGGCTTCCACAACTTGACAGAGCTTGGTCTTGATATGAACTGACAACACTGTCATATCCAAGTGACGTACGTATCTGTAAAAAAACAGTTTCATAAGTAAAGTTTTTTGATAGGCATCTTAAGGTGGGTTTAGACCAAACGAACATAGAACCAGAACAAGAGCTAGAGCATTCTCTTGTTGATATTCTTGACATTTTAATGAAAATCAAAAGTCATTTATTCAAACTAGGCTGAGAATCAGCACTTTTCGAACGTCAAAATTACATAAGACAGTCCCCCAAAAACGCTCACCCTTCACCACTTCCTAGTGCTTTAGCTGGGAAGAAGAAGTGGCGCAACAAACTCCCCAGCAGCACAGCTGTCTGTTCAGTTAGAAAAAAAAAATGATTCTATACAAAAGTATGCAAAATCATTTACATTATGCAACACAAAACATGAATCTAATTATTAGCCATATGTCAGCTAGCACACGCTAATATACCAATAAAAAAAAAACGAGAACTATATGTACTCAAGCAGAAATAAAAAGTAAATGTAAACATAAATTAACTAAATAAAAGCCTCCAGGCACAAAGGGCGTGCCCGCCTACATATAGTTATTTTTAGATGTAACTGGAAGTTATAAATGATAAACTAGGACCATTGAAGTAAAATAAATAATATTTATCAAGTTCGCTAGCTAACCACATATTGCACTACAACTCATATAGTAAACATTGCAATGAGTAGATTATGTCAATAATAAATTAAACTAGAAAAACATTAAAAATAAATTGATTATACAGTCAAATAAAAAAAATACATATATGAACTCATATATTTAGTATGGAGAAACCACCGAAGGAATGTTCTGGCCCTGTTTACACAAAAAGAATTTGGTAGAGTGGGGGTAGAATGTGCATTCGCTCGCTTGGTCTAAATCGACCTTTAGATTTTAGCATAGAATTCCGAATTTTAGGTATGAAGCTACAAGTACGCGACGGGCTCGTTCGAGCTTCTTGATGGGATAGGACAGGATGCGGAAGACAGGGTGTTGTGGAGCAGCCTGGGAGATGGCTTGTGGCGGTATCTACATCGCCACATGCGAACTACGCATCAAAGACACAAAAATCTTGACGTCACATAAATCCTGCATCGCGCAATTAAAGTTTACCGTGCAATGGACTTATATACAAGAACCCGACATCAATCGTGTTGCTCGCCAGACACAACACCCGTCTGGTCGGAGGATTCCCTTTTCTATGGTGGATGACTGAACTTTACACCCTGTTCCTCATACTCCAAAAGGCTTATATCCAGCAGTGGACTACGATAGGCTGATTCGATTGGTTGATTGATGTAAAGGAGGATAATATCTTACCTAACTATGGACAGCATTAGATTTTCAATAGAAGTAGTGCTCAGATGTTCATTGGGCTGACCACTCTTCTTAATGTCCAGGATACTCTTCATTATAAATATTGTGTGCTCCACAAATTGTGTGTTTATGTCTGTCAACATTACCTGTGAAAAAACGTAAACATGAGCATAAAAAAATACGGTACACCCGGCTACACATCTATACATTTCCAGTTTAAGGGGGCGTGTATTGACAGCAAAAAATCATATTTCACCCGCGCAACCCTTATCTACCCCTCTCATTAAACACGACGAAAACAAAACACAATGCCTTCCCGCCAGCAGAAACTTTTCGTCCGGCGTTTATAGAATTCGAATTTCAATCTTCTGTAGTTTATTTTGCTTATACGATACGCTAAGCTGGAATTCAGAACTATGGATCATGTTCATGTTTTGGAACTAGAAACTCAATGTTGACGTGAAAAAGTTCAAATTTAAATGTTACCAAATTTTATTTAGGACCTTGTACAATTTGTACCTAATGACGTCTTTGTGGAAAACTGTGTTACCAAGTAATAAATATAATGCTATATCGTGGATTTCTCTCTTTGGAGGATCGTGCAAAGTGATACCCAAGTAAAAAATAATATTCGTATGATGAATTTTGCACTGTATTGTGCAACGAATATGGCATGTGTCATGAAAACCTTTCCTGCGCCAAACGCGAACAATCCCCTTCGAAAACATTTGAAACATGTGAAAAAGAGGCCGAGTTCTGTACAAAAGAAATAAATGTAGGATTGTCGGCTTCACCACTAAAAGAATTGACATCTATTCATCTATGTAAATGGGTGCCAAAGTACCAAAGGGACTAATTATAACAAGGGCCCGAGGTACGCGCTCAGTACCTGCGCTGTGTTTTGGGCGCGCGCCCGGCGCGTTTTGGACGCTCTTCAAACGCAACAAGATTTCCACATTTTGTTGTAACTTTTGAACCGTGTTTCTTTTAATTTTATTACTAATGCGGAGAAAATGACAAGGAAAAATAGTGAAAAAGGAACTCGCGTCCAAGCGTCAAGGGCACGGTTAGGCTTCATTTACGGAGACGCGAGGAGTCGCGCGTGGCTTTGGGCGGCGCGGCCCGCACTGAATTCAAACATATGGCGTTGTATGAGTGCGTTTACGGAGACGCGATTTTACACGCGTTTGTTTGAAATGGAGCGTTTTTTGCGGCGGAGCCCGCGAATGGCATAGCCGCGTCACACGCGGCGTTTCATCACGGCGGCGCACGCAGCAGCAATTCTCGATGAAGCGATGCCCGCGGCATACCTTCTCCCAGTCTTATTTGTAAATCGCACAACGGAGATGCAAGTTGAGAGTGGCAAGTTGCGACATGTGCAGGCCTAACGGCGCCCGGCATGGGCGCTTGCTTAGACTGCAGCGCTTGATAAAATTCGTTACATAGGAATTCATACAATTTTATTGAGCGCCCGAAACGCAGCGTACAAAATGCGCGTCTCGGGCGCTTGTTATAACTAGTCCCTTAGTAGAAAGTTTAGTATGGTCCCTCTTTGTAACTGTTGAAATTGTAGCTTTGAAAACATGTCAAGTTGCATTATAACTTTAGGCCTCATTTACGGAGACCCGGGGCGTGGCGCGTCGCGTGCAGTGTGGTGTCACGCGGCGCGTCTGACGATTTTTCTGTTTACGGTGCGGCGGCGCGTGAAGCGGCACTTATCATCCCACGCGTTAACATAATCATATGGCAATATACGTCTTGATTGTCGCTGCTTTTTTTTGGGGTTATAATATATATTTTTGAAATGTGCTAATTAAAACCTTTCATTTGATACCCAACATGGTATGATTAAAAAATATTTTTTGTTGTTCATGATATGTCACCTAGAGGGCGCCATTTTCAATTTAATGTGTCTTCATATAGCCGATGACCAGCGGACGATCAAGAAGCTTCCAACGATACCCCATTTGTCAAATTGTGATGAGTCTTTTAGAAGATAATATGAGGGAACAGACATAGATAAATACATAGAAACCGGTCAAAATCATAACCCTCCTTTTTGCTTCGCCGTAGTCAGGTAAAAACTAAAACCCAACCACGACAAAAAAGTCAAATAAAGAGATATAAACAAGACATCACGGACAGACAAATTAAAAATCCGGAGTCATACGTAATCTGTTCCGAGTTCGTTCGTTATACCAATAACCGAAGAATAAAGGTATTATTCAAAACAAGTTTTATTTAGGGGCGGTCAGTCGCTCCAATTGTTCGTCTAAGGGTCACCTTACAAGAAGTTCGTCAAAAAAAGTGGGAGTAAACGAATTTGGATCCTGAGTAAATTGCAATAAGATTTAATCTCTAAATAATTAGTTTTAAGAGCCCTGGGGCTAGCCTAGGGGCCTGCCCTATTATGAACTCTTATTTCCAGGCAATTTACGGCGTAAACAGTACTGCCTTGCAATTTCGTATTATGAACCGTCAAACAAGCCAGTCAGCGGTCACGTGACACCCTGGCCGCCTTCTGCCCGAATATTGCCTAGCAAAACCGTACTACGAACCTTCGTTTGACATTTCTTGACATATTGAAACTGTTGATAAGTAACCTCATAATCCATTCAATAAAAGCTCCTCTGAAGCAACTTTTATTGAATGGATTGTGAATTGTTTTGGATTTATTTGGCGAAATTATTCGAGCGTTATCCAGTTAACATAAAAAAATATCAGGTGTGACGAATATGTACTGTTTGAGTTTCTGGAAACAAGAAAGTGGCACTTCTGTGATAAAAATACCGAAAAAACACGGCGAAAAAACAATAAATAGTAAAACTCTAACAACTTTTCCAACAGAACATAAGTTAGGGGCCGACGAGGGTGAAAACTCTCATCCACTGAACTATGTATAATAATTACAACTGCATTTTAATATCTCGTTTATTTATTTTCATACTTAATTATATATTTTTAAATATTTTGTAATAGTCATTAAAAACATCATTTGAAAATATAAAAATAGGTCCGTCGGGTATTGGGAGCAGGGTCCAACCTACCAGTGGTTAGGGTTGCAGACTTGCAGAGACAGGAACCTCCTCACAATGCGAGCCTTATCTGCCTTCTGAATAATACCGTTGATCCAATTACCTAACGAGAGCCTCGAGAGCTGCTGGTCGAGGCTTTCGGCCATCAGCCAGGCCATTGGCCGTTCCGACAATCGGCACAATGCAATGATAGCCGAGCTCATATTCCACATATCAACAACTGCTTCTAATAATAATATTATCATGATGCAAACTGATTTTAAAAACACTTGAAAACCACCACACGGTGGTGTGGTGTAAGTATATTCATCCACCACCATATTCATCCCTAACCATATTTATGTTTATACTTCGAATCTAGTAGGTACTTAAAATTTTGTAAAAATAATTTCTTCTTTGTGCAACAATGACAACAATAACGTCCATGAAGTTGTCAAATTCTCCACTGAACTTCAAGTGGAGTACGTTCGGAAACTTAACCTCGCGTCACAATTTGCAAACACACAAAATTATTAATGAATTAATTATATAAGTAGCACAATATACATTGCATTCATATTTTCATCTACTTTTAGTAACTAGAATTATTTTTATTTAGTATTTTTCATATAATACGTGATTTAAATAAAATCGTAACTTACCGATAAATATCAACTTGTGTTTCTGAATGATACGGCAGAGAATTACAAGCAAGAACTACCCAGCGTGAAGTCGGTCAGAATTATGAATGTCATAATACGAAATTTAACCATGCAGGGATATGAATTGCCTGGAACTTGCCAGGTTTTTTAAAAGTGCGTAATAGGCCCCCTGTATTTATTATTATACTTACTTGTTGCTGTTGGTCGAAGAACTTGTCAATGATGGCCTTGATCTGATCGAATAGTATCGGGTAGAGCGCAGGAGACATCTCGTGTCCGACTAACTCTTTGACATGAGTTTGTATTTGTTGGCCGAAGCGTTCGTTGCTGCAGAGTAAGAGGCGAAGGAGTTGGCCGATGAATCTGTGGAAGAGGATGGCTTTGAGCATTTTTTTTGTAAAAGTGGATTTTTTTTAAAGTGAAAACTTGTTTTGGCGCGTTGAGCAGTTTTTGTGTGAACAAAAATCATGGAACTCGCGTCATCGTCACCGTCACGCTTGAAGAAATGTTTTTAGCGCCATCTAACGTCTACCGTTTGAATTACGTTGAGGTTACGCGTTGTTGCTTAGTTTTCACTTCAATCGGCAGTCCCGAAAGACTGCCCCGCATTTTCATCACCATTTTTTTTTTTTTAATAGGATTTTAGCGCGGGTTGCTAGATGTCACATGTCTACGAATATTCGGTTCTAAAACATTCCGTTTTCGTTTCCTCACGATGTTTACCTTCACCGTTTTGAGAGCAGTGGTGCCGTTTAGCGCGCTGTCTCGACAGCGACACGTCGAAATGGCATCTCATAGTTTTACCACTAAGGTATTAACTACTTAACCGGACAGTCCTGCGGAGATGCTCTAAGCTAACTTAAAGCCTCCAGCCAGGGGCATAAAAACTAAAACTAACTAAAACTAAGCGACTGCTCGCTAAGGGCACCCCCTGCGGGGTACGGGCCTCGGCTTAGGGCGTCGCTGGAGGGAGGGCAGCAAGTCGGGACAGGCTGGATCGGGGAGTTTAAAATTACTGACGGCGCTACGTCAGCCCGGGCTGGCGTCGGGTCGTCGAGCAAGGGTCGGGGAGGAACGACACGTCGTGACTTGTTTACGCATTTATTTCAATTATTGATAGAAGTACCCCGCCCGCACACCGCGCTCCCACCGCGTGGCCCGGAGCCGCCCGGTCATTAGCAAATTACGTCATCGGCGTGTCGCGTGCGATTGTGAACCAAAAAAAGAACCGAATGTTTAGTTTCTGAACCAAAAACGATTTTTTAATTCAATTTAAGAATTGTAATTTAGATGTTTGTTAGAAGAATACTAAGCATATTGAATTTTTGTAATAGTATGTCTAATTTTTACGTTAATTAATTAGGCAGAGATTTTCAAGAAAAAAAAATAAAATTATAAGAACTGATTTACTTAATTTAAGGTTTACATTTACAATGTTCCTAACTAAAATAAATCACCATGAGTTAGTAAAAGACATATTTCAGTCAAAATAAGTAGGTATTATTTTTCTTGTGCCGAATGTTCGACATCTGAACCGAATTTCGGCCGAATGCCGAAGTTCGGTTCAAGCTACCGAAATTCGGTTGAACCGAATGTGAACCGAATTTCGGCCCATCCCTAGAAATTATGTACACAAAGTGAAGCGCCTGCTTGGGTTCGAACCCACGACCAACACCTCTTAAGTCGCAGCCGTCACAACTGGGCCAGCACTGCTCTCGAACTGTGTACTATACTTTTAAATGAAGTTTACTTACTGTGTTACAGGACAATACTGCACTTCTTGTGAGCTGTTCGCCAATACGTTGTACTTCCTTGAATCTGCTACGAGAAATATAAAAACAAAGATGTCAGCACGTGATTAAAACAGTATATAAATGTAGTTAATTGATTTAGACGTGACTTTGCGGAAATCCATTATAAAATAAAATAGACGTTGATATGTTTAGTAACCTATGCCACTTAACTATTCTTCAAGAGTCGTAAAAATCCCTGTAAGAAAGTTCACCTCTCAACGAGGCATCCTCAGGATGAAGATTGACCACTTGCAAACCAGAACACGACGTGTTGCCACACCGAGCGCAGGACGCGGGATTTTTATGACTCTTGAAGAATAGTTAAGCGGAATAGGTTACTGAATATATCTACGTCTATTGTATAGTGTATTTATGTAAATAAAAATGAAAAGGTATTCGTTGGTAAGCGCATCACTTGAGACCGGCTGGACCGATTTGGCTATTTTTTCTTTTAAAATATTCGTTATAGTCCAAACTAGGTTATTATGGAAAGAAAAATAAAAAAAATACACGGGAAAATTTTCAAATTCGTAAAAAAACGTTCTTTTTCTATGGGATATGTACAAATTTGGACAGGAAAATGTCTGTCGGGTAAGTTTATTATAAAAATAATCGTGAAAGTCTCTTTAGAAATGTTTCAATAAACATAAGCTGCCAACTTGAGGCATAATTTTTGTAGTGTAGGATAGATATTATCAACACAATGCATTACTTCGTAGTTAAATCTATATTTATAAAAATGAATCCCTATTTCCCTTGGTCACGCCATCACGCGTGAACGGCTGAACGGATTTGGATGAAATTTGGCACATAGGTAGACCATGAACTGGAGAAGGACATAAGATACCTTTTATCCCGATATTCCCACGGGATCGAGACTTATGCGAGTGAAACCGCGGGGCGCAGCAGGTGATAAATAAATACATCTGACATTGAGCTGAGGCCCATTTGGCATTTTAATCATTGTTTTCTGTTTTTATAGTTTTAAGGGGTATTTTTCTGCCAATATACGCATTTTTCTTTCTTTCTAAATAAATGATTTATTTCTGTAAGTAGGTTTGTACAAACACTTTTAAACGTCAATCATATTTTTTTTTAATAGATGAGATCGGCGTTTCCTTTCTGACTACTCTGAGAAGAAAGGCCGAAACCAACTCAGAGGTCACAAGTTCAAGTGATGCTACTGATGTGCGACTGTATATTGCCATTTTTTGTCTTTCATTAAATAAACATCGGGTATTAGAGCGTGGACACATATCTACGGTACGGCACCGGCCACCGTGTAACGGCACGACGCCGTCGCCGCTACCGGGAGACGCCACGGCGTCGTTCAGCGGCACGGTGCCGTGTACGGTGCACCGCGTTGGCATACGGCGAACCGCTCGGTATTTTGTTGCTGTTTAGTGATAATAATCGCTGACAAAGTTTAAGTGTGAATTACATGCGTTAATGCTCAGTATTACCAACTTGTGTCCGCGGTACACCGTACACGGCACCGTGCCGCGGCACAACGCCGTGCCGTCTTTCGGTAGCGGCGTCGTGCCGTTACACGGTGGCTGGCGCCGTACCGTAAGATATGTGTCCACACCCTTAACTTAAACTTACCATGTCCATGAAGATGCGACCAAGTGGTGGACGGTCTTCGTTGTAAACATACTCCACCAAGCGCGCATAGGAACGATGTTATGTTCGCCCATTCTTGTATCTGCATCTAAGAATATTTCAATGCATATTTACTCATGATGTTTATCTATATTTATAAATATTAATCCCTATTTCCCTTGGTCACGCCATCACGCGTGAACGGCTCAACGGATTTAGATGAAATTTGGCACATAGGTTGACCATGAACTGGAGAAGGACATAGGATACCTTTTATCCCGATATTCCCACGGGATCGAGACTTATGCGAGTGAAACCGCGGGGCGCAGCTAGTTTATTTATATATAAGGTGTATCTATCGATACACGAAATCTCTTAAGGGGTCATTGTACTCATCATAATGAAAAACTGTCACTATGGTACAAAACCATATATCCCGAAAAAAAAATCAGCTGTTCCCTACATTTTGACGGGCTATGCGAATATAGGGTTTTAAGGTAAACACCGTTATCCTTGAAACCAGTGGTTTGGTGTCATTTATAGAACGTAAAATCAATGAAAAACTACATATTTTTTTAAATTACATTTTACCACAAGAGCATTTCACCCTTTCACCCTATGCGCTAGGGTAACGAACTTGCGTCTCAACACAGGTGGGGGGCGCGGCACGTGACCAGATCGGCCGCGAGCGCGACCCCTCCCTCAGTCAGTCAGCTGTTTCGCTAGCGAGCTCGGTGTCGGATAGGAACTTTTCAAAATCTTTTAATGAAAATAACGTTTTTTTTTGTTGTTACTCGGTCATTTATTTTTATATTTAAGTCCACTACCCATGGTTTGAGTGACAACGGTGTTTACACTGACACCCTGTATAATAAATGTAGGGAACAGCTGTTTTAATTTCACGATTTCAAGGTCCCTATCCTAGCACCGGTCAGATGTAGATTGTACCAATTTTAACTTGACGTTTGAAGAAACATAGGTAACCATCATAGCGCCGGTCAGCGGTACACTGTACCAATTTTAACTTGAAATTTGAATAAACCTGATCAACCCTCGTAACTCTGAGGCCTTAGGAAGAGTTTATTTTAACTATCTTTATCGCATCGACCGCGTTCGGCGCTCCGATTGGCCCTTCACCAGTGAAGGCCAGTGAAGGGCCAATCGGAGCGCCGAACGCGGTAGTTAAAAGAAACTCGCATTAAGGCCTCTGATCAATACACTGACATACCTCAAAGTCATGTTCACTGCTGGTATGATGCGACACCCTGCGCTTGGCGACGGCTCGATGTAACGCCTCCATTTGACATTCGTCCATCTTGTCACCTTGTCCTTTCGGATATTTTTGAAGAAGCTTGCAGAGGGAATCCCTGGTGGAAGAATTGTTGATTTTAGACAAAAACTAATGCCGATGCGCGCTGTTGGTCTTTCCTTTAAAACTTGACACAATTTTGTAGAGCGTCATCTCAGAGCGCCAAAATATTGGGACGCCATGGCGATGTCACCGTCTACGTATCCAAACCATTCATTTTGAAATGTATGACAGTTAACTTACTTGGCTACGGTCTGACGACGTCGCCAATTTGGAAGCATAGTCACGACCAACCGGCCGCTACGTGGAGACTGTATAATCTGGCGACCTGGTGACGCGTATCCAATTCGCCAGTTTTTTTGTATACAAGTAAATTACGCCTGCTTCACTCAGTGGCCAACTAATGGCCAGGACAGACGCCCGCCTGTTACTGGCTACTCATTCGGCAACCTCATTTGGCTACGGTAGGTCGCCAGAGGTAGCCATGGCTACGTAGCCAGCGACGTCGCCAAGGCGTTCCAGTGTGTTAGCGCTCTTAGTCACGTAAGCATTGCAAACACAACGACGATATATTTTTACTCGACTACGGCGAAGCAAAAAGGAGGAGTATGATTTTTACCGGTATGTATGCATGTTCATCTGTTCCCTCATAACTAAAATACTCATCATAATTTGACAAATGATGTACCGTTGGAAGCGTCTTGATCGTCCGCTGGTTATGTGATGTCACATTAAATTGAATAGTAACGTAATCTGTTCGATTTATCTTTTATCTTCTATTTAGATATTATTACGTATATTATAACACGTGTCACTCCGGATTTTTAGTTGATTTTTTTATCGTAGTTGGGTTTTATAACTTTTATTTTTTAGGAGAAAAGTTTTAATTAGATATGCAACTCACCAACATCGAAACGTCTCCTCCCACACTGGTTGGACACCATTCACACAGTGTTCAATCTTCCTAAGTAATGCCATTATCCGCTTTTGAAGTGCTGCTGAACCTATGACATATGATAGAATAAAATATTTGTTTTTTTTTGCGGATAATGCCCTCTGTATTGGATCAAATTATAGTGGAGTTAAAATAATATTTACAGATCAGAGCTCACGCTAGGAACCCATAGGGTCAGTTCACACGCGACGTAAATCCACTCGACGCTGCGCGCACTTTTTAACAATTAAGGAACTTATTATCTTCACGAAAAGGTGTAATTTCTGTGCGAGTGTTGACACGTGTCAAAGTACGCTGAGATGCGTGGTGCTGCGCAGCGCGTGTACCCTCATAAAAAAGTGCGCGTCGCGTCGCGTCTCGGTGTGACCCATAGTCACCAATAATGAAACAGAAATAGACACCGTAGCCTTAAGGCGAAAGTTTCAGGGTAGCCCGCGAAATTCAAATTTTCTTACGTTTTTTTCTATTTGCAGCTGGCGTAGCACGGCGCTTTCTATCTCTACGAAGAATAGACATAGCTTTTTCTATACAAAGTGACAGTTCGTTTCTTCATTTTTGACATCCACCGTAGAAATCTTTCTACTATCTGTCATTTTGTCTTTCATTTCTAACGATCTTTGTCTAGGTCTTTATAGATGTAGACTATTTCGGAAGAAAGTTTTCTATCCTTACTGTCAAATTCACACTGACAACCGATAAATCCTATGATAAAACAAAGAATTCTGAGTCGAATTATGTAAAAGAGTGAATTTCGTAAAAAGTACAATTGTCTCTTTCTATTTTGCTGCCGTCTCGTACTGTCTACTGTCTACAGGAAACGTCATTTTTGTCTTCTCTTCCGTCGACAAAACGGTGCTCATGCTACGCCTGCAGGTTAGTATTAGCTTGTATTTTGACTTTGATTCGCGGCCGTATCAAATATTTATTTAAAGAATTATAAGCCCATCATACCATCATGCGAACACGGTGTGCTTCTATGTTGCGGCGATTCAGGGCTAGCCCTAACAACATTTTAGCTACACTGGCGGACAAGGTCGATGGACCATTTATCAGGCTCTGGGCTGGCAGACATGTGCGTGCACATGTTCATGTAGCCAACTAGTTTATAAATTACATATATCATATCTTTAACTTATTATGTTGTACTAACATAGGCTAAGTTCATACTAACACTATATGGATCTCTTGGTCTGAAATAAAGATTTGAATTTGAAATTTTGAATAATCATCAAAATCATCAATACAACGTGTGAGTTTTTTGCCGCTTCTTCTCCATAGGAACCTACGCTTTGGAATGGGCAACTAGCTTCATCTCTCTGACAGACCGACTCCTTGACAATTCAAAAGTGCCTGCAAATGCTTGAACTGAAATAAATACTTTTGAGTTTGCGTTTGAGGGACACCTCTGCTGAACTCTCGTTTCAAAGAACATACTTACTGTGAATATTTTTGTAATAACAGCCTCTGCCCATATCCTGGCTGGCTGCTTGCAAAGTTAAACGGAAAAGGTTTTAATACTATTACATGTATGATTCGTCTTCTTGTCGTGTGGTTAGGGACTAACCAGAGGCCTTAGTGCGAGTTTCTTTTAACTATCTTCACTTTACGCATCGACCGCGTTCGGCGCTCCGATTGGCCCTTCACTGGCCTTCACTGATGAAGGGCCAATCGGAGCCCCGAACGCGGTCGATGCGTGAAGTGAAGATAGTTAAAAGAAACTCGCACTAAGGCCTCTGGTGTCAAGAGTTTTAAATCCGCCTAAGGGCCTCTGACTTGGCTTCATATGCCGTCGAGGAATATCTATCAGGCATGCCAGTTTCCTCACGATGTTTTTCTTCACCGTTTTTAAAGCAAGTGATAATATGCATGTATTTTTAAAATATTTTTATTCGGCAGTTAACATCGACAAATAATAGTTAAAAAATGTCGACGAAAAAAAGCAATTTAAAGTACTTAAAAAAAATGTTAAAAATATCCAAACGATCCGGGCTATTCAAACGCCCTCCATTTGGCGCGCTTGGTGTGGTGACGTCACGGTGACGTGTTGATTGACTTGACATTGACATTTTGATTGTTGTGCTAGTGCTGTGTGTGTTACGTCACATCCGCTCTTAGCTTTCGAAGTATTTGAATTACCCGCAGTTTTTTGGCATTTTTTAACAATTAATTTCTCGCTCAAAAAGAAATTTTATTAAAAAATATTGATGGAGGCATAATTCTGAAGTAATATAGTTTATAAAAAAAATACTTTACCCCTAGTTGAATCACATGCATATTCCCTATTATACAATACGCACATGAATCCGAAAAGTCAGAGGTGCGTGCCTTGGGTTCGAAATCGAGACCTATGACTTGGCAGTCCGACGGTCACACCACTAGGCTATCACTGCTCATCTGCTATCATTACGTGTATGATAATAATATTATGTATTCTTTCTTTTTATCAAGATCTCTGTATGACACACTTCAGTTTTTGACACATTTTTTAAATTTAATATTTACAGTGCGTTCATAATGCTGGGGCTACACTTTGCGTTATCGCGAACTTTTCTTTGTGCGCTCTCTGTTGCTCAGCAAGACATCGACAAATTAAGACAAAACTTCAAGTACTTAGTTCTGAATTCAAATTATTATACACGAAATCTAATACTTGATGGACATAGAAATTAGCACTCGTTTTTATTCGGAAATGCGATGATTCTCGAGGGAAATTAAGAAAATAGTTGGAGTGCATTTTTTATGTTTATTTTATTTTATGGAAAGAAGTATTTGATAATATCTCTCCAACTGATTCAACCAATCTATCAAAATCACTTACCAGTAGTCAGCACAGTGGAAGTATGTGCGATCTCCTGAAAGACCGCATAGTTAGGCAGGAGACATTGCGTGGTGATTTCATCAGAGCCACACCGGATATCCGCCTCTTGACACAGCAGGGCAAAGCACGACATCGCTACTAGGACCACGTCCGTGTCTATTGACCATAGACACATGAAGAATACCACCTAAAGACAAAATTAAGTTTATGTTTACTGTATTAGATTACCAGCAAATAGGTTGTGGACGTCAGATAGGCAGTCGCTGCATGTAAAATATGGGTATTCAGCTTCATCCGGTAGGCCGCTTAACTATTCTTCAAGAGTCATATAAATTCTGTAAGAAATCGACACGTGTTTCACCTCTCAACGAAGCATCCTCAGAATGACGATTGACCAGTTGCAAACCAGAACACGACATGTTGCCACACCGAGCGCTGGACGCAGAGACAACCTGGCTGGCTGGGTTTCTCTGCGTCCAGCGCTCGGTGTGGCAACACGTCGTGTTCTGGTTTGCAACTGGTCAATCGTCTCTCTCAATGAAATAAAATGAAATTTCATGTCTGCCCAACCCTTAGAGTAATACAGGCGTGGTGTTACGTGTGGCTATTAAGCCCTACATCTTACCTCGAGTTTGATATGCGCCTGTTTACAGATAGGTATCTGCGACCCCACGTTGGCATACTCCTTGTGCTTGGCAAGGAACTCGTTCCTACATGTCAGGATATCTCGGAGCCATCGCAGCACTTCTCGGTAGTTGCAGATCTGACGTTGGATCAGCTTCTGACTTATATTGTACAGTACTTGGGAGCTGTGGACAAAGAAAATTTCAAGGTTTAAGTAAAAATAAATCAATCTGCCTAGCCTTTTCCCGACTATGTTGGGGACAGCTTCCAGTCTAACCGGATGCAGCTGAATACTAGTATTTTAGATGGAGCGACTGCCTATCTGACCTCCACAACCCAGTAACTGGGTAATACGATACCCCTTGGTAAGACTGGTTGTCAGACTTTCGGGCTTCTAACGACCGGTAACGGCTGTCAAAGATCCACGAATGACAATCGGGACCAACGGCTTAACGTGCTTTCCGGGGCAAGGAGGAGTCTCGGTATGTAAAGATGGTCACCCATCCACCGAAGAACAAAACATGAGAACATACAAAAACAAAACCTTAAGTATAGTCAATGTTTTTCTGCAAAAATAAAATTACAGCATCCGGAAATAGATGAACTTTACCGAGCTCACCCGAAACATCCATTTGTAAAGATCCTATACTTACCTAGAAATACACCAACTTGATATCTTCTCCGCCTGATGTATTTTCTACTCTTGCACATGTTCATAGCGTTTACGTTAACGGCGTAAATGCTATGAACATTAGCAAAAGTGAAGTGAATGGGGGCGACGATCTTCGCAGGATGGTAGCACCTTAAGCTTATTTTTTTTTACTGTCATTCTAAACATTTTTCCTGAACATATATTTCACTGGCAACAAATGATATTTCCGTGAGAAAAAAACAGCATCCAGAAATAGCCGATTTTTGCCGAGCTTACCCGATAAATTCCTTTGCTAGGATCCAACGCATATAAACTTACCTAGAAATACACCAACTTGATGTCTTCTCCGCCTGATGTATTTTCTACTCTTGCAGATGTTCATAGCGTTTACGTTAACGGCGTAAATGCTATGAACTTTTGCTATGAAAAGTGAAGTGAACGGTGCGACGATCTTCCCAGAATGGTAGCGCCTTAAGCTTAATTTTTTACGGACATTCTAAATCTAAACAATTAGATCGGTTTTACTTTGAACATACATTTCCGTAGGCACGAATGATATTTTCGAGCAAAAAAGAAACAGCATCCGGAAATAGGCGAACTTTGCCGAGCATACCCGAGAAATTCTTTCGCTAGGTTCCAACGCATATAAACTTACCTAGAAATACACCAACTTGATGTCTTCTCCGCCTGATGTATTTTCTACTCTTGCAGATGTTCATAGCGTTTACGGTAACGGCGTAAATGCTATGAACATTAGCAAAAGTGAAGTGAATGGGGCGACGATCTTCACAGGATGGCTCGTACCAGCTTGATGCGAGTAGCCAAGTATCGAGTGTATTTATTTATTGAGGTCTTCCAAAGAGGATGTACACAAACCAAAAAACAAAATTTATAGAGATGCTAGATTCACCCGCGTAAGTCTCGATCCCGTGGGAATATCGGGATAAAAGTGTGCTATGTCCTATTCCAGGTCATGATCTACCCCTGTGCCAAATTTTATCCAAATCCGTTCAGCCGGTTTAGCGTGAAAGCGTAACAAACAATCAAACTCACTTTCGCATCCATACTTCCATACTAATATTATAAATTCGAAAGTAACTCTGTCTGTATGTTACCTTTTCACGCCTAAACCACCGAACGGATTTCGATACAATTTGGCAAGGAGATAGATGGCATCCCGGGGAAGGACATAGGCCACTTTTTAACGACTTACCACGCAGGCGAAGCCGCGGGCGGGAGTTAGTTTATAATATTAGTTAGGATTATCCTAATCATAAATGTCATTCAAAAGTACTTTAGTATATAAAATTCCAAAGCACATTAAGACTTACCTTGTGTTCTGATGTCGGCTCCATCTCCTAATTCTTCATCAACCTTAAGGCCGTGTCCATTTAAAAGCGAGCATCCCACGAATTCACCATCGGTCGCGAGCATGTCACTTTTTGTTCGCAAAACCGGAAAGCGCCCTCTGACGGCGCAACCAGGTTCACCGAACAAAAACCGAGCGAAGCGAGCTATGGAACGAGATGTGGCGGTATCTACATCGCCACATGCGAACTACACATCAAAGACCTGACGTCACACAAAAATCCTGACGTCACATAAATCATGCATCGCGCAATAACAGTTTACCGTGCAATGGACATATTACAAGAACCCGACATCAATCGTTGGGCAGTTGCCCGCCAGACACAACACCCGTCTGGTCGGAGGATCCTCCCTTTTCTATGGTGGATGAGTGAACTTTACACCCTGTTCCTCATACCCCTAAAGAGCTATGCTTGGAGTATCTCTGAGGGATAGAATCCGGAATGGGGTTATCCGGCAGAGAACCAAAGTTGTCGACATAGCTCACAGAATAAGCAAGCTGAAGTGGCAATGGGCCGGCCATATTAGCCGTAGAACCGATGACCGTTGGCGTAGACGTGTTCTTGAGTGGAGACCGCGAATAGCCAATCGTAAGGTAGGACGCCCTCAGGCTAGGTGGAGCGACGGTCTTCGCAGGGTGACTGGTAGCAGCCGGATTAGAGTTGCCGAGAATCAAGCTGAATGGCGTGCAATTGGAGAGGCCTATGTCCAGCAGTGGACTGCTGTGATGTTCAAACGATCGTGTATACGCGCGCCGATCGCTTTTAATAGGACGCGTGGTCTCCTAAAAATGCTAGATCTTGGGAATGACATCCTACAGTAAACCAGGGTCCATCTCCTCACCTGATATCCCAGAAGGTGTTTAGCGGCGCCTCAGGGTTCCACATGTGTACCCGGTCAGGTCTGTGCAACGCTAGTAGCGCGTCCATGGCTGCTTGTGATATTTCTCCCATGCCGGTTTGATGAACGAGGGATACTAGGCCGTTCATCAGTTCTGTAGTTGAAGATTGGATCTCGATGCTGGATCGGCCTGGGTTCTGTAGGAATACAAAGGGGCTTACCACAAAAACTTAGACACTTGTTCAAAGCGTGTTTAATGTCAGTTTTATGTCAAACTCCATACAGCAATGTCATGTTTAAAAGGTGTTTAGGGTAAACAGCTGATAAACACGGTTTTGTGGTAATAAGGTTTATTTTTAAGATAGAAGGTACACATTAGGGTGGATCCAAAGGAATCCCAGGAAATTCAATTTTTCTTACGTTTTTTGCAATTTGCAGGTCAGTGTCAGGTTGTATTTTGATCTAAATATGATTGGCGACCGTAACAAGTATGGCTTTACAAATTATAATCATTAGAATCAACAATACAACTCCTAAAATTAGAATAGGCCTCAAATGTCATGATTTCATGAAATGTCATAAAATAGAAAAAATCTAACCTAGAGAGTTGTGTTAATGATTCTAATGATTATAATTCTGTAAAGCCATATTTGTTACGGTCGCGAATCATATTTTTATCAAAATACAACCTGACACTTACCTGCAAATTGCAAAAAACATAAAAGTTGAATTTCGCGGGCTACCTACCTTAGCGCATCCCCTTAAAGTAACTTTTCATGAAATTATGACATTTGAGAAAAAATCTAACATAAAAAGATGTATTAATGATTCTAATTCTGTAAATACATATTTAGAAGACATGTTGTTATGAATTACACGTAATCAGAGCCCCTAGTGTGAGTTTCTTTTAACCATCTCGATTTTACGCATCGACCGCGTTCGGCGCTCCGATTGGCCCTTCACCAGTGAAGGTCAGTGAAGGGCCAATCGGAGCGCCGAACGCGGTCGATGCGTAAAGTCGAGATAGTTAAAAGAAACTCACACTAGGGCCTCCGTTTGATTTATGCACACGTGTGACTCCGGATTTTTATTTTGTCTGTCTATGATGTCTTGTTTATACCTTTTTAGTTGACTTTTTGTTCGTAGTTGGGGTTTAGTTTAATAACTTTTATTTTTACCCGACTACGGCGAAGAAAAAAGGAGGGTTATGATTTTGACCGGTATGTATGTATGTATGTATGTTCATCTGTTCCCTCCTATCTTCCAAACCACTTATCACAATTTGACAAATGAGGTATCGTTAGAAGCGTCGTGATTGTCCGCTGGTTATAGGCTATGTGAAGTCACATTAAATTAAAAATGGCGCCCTCTAGAGGACATAAAGTGAGGAACTTAAAAAAAAATATGGTTTAATCGTACCATGTTGGGTATCAAATGGCTTAATGAGCAAATTTCAAAAATATATATATTAAAACCCCAAAAGAATTTTAAAAAAAATCAAGTAATAAAAACTAAAACCCAACTACGACTTAAAAGGTATAAACAAGACACCACAGACAGACAAATTAAAAATCCGGAGTCACACGTGTTAGATAAATCGAACAGATTACGTGTGACTCCGGATTTTTAATTTGTCTGTCTGTGGTGTCTTGTTTATACCTTTTAAGTCGTAGTTGGGGTTTAGTTTAATAACTTTAATTTTTTTATTAAGTGGATACTTACACTCAACATCAACATCGGATCTGCATGTATCAGCTTCACCATGCACAGCAGTAGATTCCTGTAAGCTGGCATTTCTTCACTTTTGTTGAACTTTGACTGCACTTCCTTGGATTTGAGTGAGAGGGAGATCATTCGTAGTGGGGTGTGGACTACGTAGCCCTGGGAGAGAAAGAGAGAAGAATATTGTTAGAGAATGGTGGTTGAGGGAGACATTATCGACATAACGTGCCTAAAATTAAGAAAAGATGAAATACTTATCAAATAATGTGTGGCGGTATCTACAACGCTACATGAAATGAAATTGTTTATTCTGTAAATAGGATATTGGAATCACTTTTATACGTCATATTAAAAATTTGTAAAAATAAGCTAGATGAGGTCGGCGTTTCCTATCTGACTACTCTGAGAAGAAAGGCCGAAACAAACTCAGAGGTCACCGTCTCCTTTAAAGTCCAGACATAATCTTGGTCAGGCCATATGAGGACCATGTAGATTAGAGTCCGAAATCGTCTTTTGAGGAAAGAACCAGACAGATTTGAGTGGACCTGTCCAGTCAGTGCAAGCATTTGTCAGTAATAGTGGAGCTCAACTCAGAACTTAAAGAGCTCAACGACTACATGCGAACTATGCATCACCACATTCACCAGTTCACCACTGACGTCACGCAAAATCCTGCATCGCATCCTCCGACCAGACAGGTGTCGTGTCTGGTGGGCAACTGTCCAATGATGCTGTCGGGACTTTGTATATATGCCAGCCGCGCGGTAAACTCTGTTTGCGCGATGCAGGATTTTGCGCGACGACACTGTGATGCGTAGTTCGCATGTGGCGTAAACCAAAAATAAACAGTAGACGCTCGAAATAGTTTCATTGTGTTCTTTATAAATTAAAATCACTCGGAACGTGAAAAGCAGAATGTTACAAGATCTCCAAATTTCGTGGCTGTCGCAGACAAAAAAACGTGCGAGAAAGACAGTGAATCGTGCCATTTCGCTCCCGCATTATGACATGGCTGTGGGCGTAAACCAAAAACACTATTTCTTATTATATCTTATTCAGGCGTGACTTTACGGAAATCCATTATAAAATACAATAGACTTAGATATATTTAGTAACCTATTCCACTTCACTACGAATAGTTAGTCATAGCAAGAGTCATAAAACACCCCGTAAGAAATCGACACGTGTTTCATTCACCTGTCAACCTTCCATCCTCAGAATGACGATTGACCTGTCGCGAACCCGAACACGACGTGTTGCCACGCCGAGCGTCCGACGCAGAAAACAAAATATATCTAGGTCTAATGTATTTTACTTCTTATTATGTCACCGGTTCAATAGCTACCAACCTGCGTAGCTTTATTGGACGTATCCGTGAACATAGCTCTGAGTTCTGCAGCCCTTGGGTAAAGTAGCTCTATCTGCGGCCACCATGGCAGACGGGGTTGTTTGATTATCCTGTAAAAAAATTGGTTATCTGTACACTCCTACCAACTTATCTGTGAAATGGCGAAAATTGGAACTACGGCCGTCATGTTGAAAGTCATTCGATCGTCAGTGTTAAATTATTATCATTATTAGAATGTAGATGAGTTCATTAATTCTGATGTTAGAATGTTAGAATTAATTTGTATAATCAATCAATTAGCAACACTGAGTCGACGGTGCCGTCCGCTTTCAGTTTACAGATAAGTTGGTAGGACTGTACGGTCGGTTTACGGACGATAGTTTAACGTGATAACTTCGATCGTGCCTTTCGCTCGCTCGTGTAGCGCTCTCGCTCCGATCGCAACGGGACAATGAGCGTAACGGGACAATGAGTCATCCTTTTTCGTGCGCGCAGCCGGCGTTCATCGATTTATTAGACGTTGTCACGTAAAAAGGTAAAGGTATTTATTGAGAAGTCAAAGTCAAATATTTTTATCATTAGGTACATAAATGGCACTTTTGAACGTCAAAAACTTTTAACTTTTTTTAACAATATTTTATATCATCATCTGCCTAGCCTTTTCCCAACTATGTTAGGGTCGGCTTCCAGTCTAACCGGATGCAGCTGAATACCAGTATTTTACATGGAGCGACTGCCTATCTGACCTCCAAAACCCAGTAACTGGGTAATACGATACCCCTTGGTAAGACTGGTTGTCAGACTTTCGAGCTTCTGACGACCCTTAACGACTGTCAAAGATCCACAAATGACAGCCGGGACCAACGGCTTAACGTGCTTTCCGAGGCACGGAGGAGTCTCGGTATGTAAAGATGGTCACCAATCCATGGACCAACCCCGGCAAGCATTGCTTAACCTGATGGATCGACCCGTGCGGCTGTTATTACTTAGCTACAATATTTTATATGCACTTAGAATAAGATTAATGTACCACAATAAGTAAAAAGAATTAAAAATTCAAAGTGGACAAAGTCGCAGACAGAAAATAGTAAATAATTACCTGTAAATAATTACCTGAGTAAAGAATTAACGATGACATAGTGATAAGAGATATGCGTGTTCAGATTGAGGCACACTTTGAGAGCGTCGTTGTTGTGCGGCATTATCCGGAACAGGGACACGAAGCAATCCGTCATGAGGTCCAGTTCTGAGTATCCGGATATCAGGTTGCCGCGGATATAGGATTTTGAGGGGTTAAAGAGGAGAGACTGGAACAAATAAAACAGTGATTAGACCAAGGGTTGAGTTTTCATCATGATTCTCCTGCCCTTATACCAATCTCATTTTCCCTAGCTCCCTACTCTCATCATCTGCCTAGCCTTTTCCCAACTATATTGAAGTCGGCTACCAGTCTTATACCTTTTTAGTTGACTTTTTTTCGTAGTTTGGTTTTAGTTTTTTAATTTTTGAAGTAAAAACTTCTTTAGGCGCGTTGAGCACTTTTTGGGTGAACAAAAACCATGGAAATCGCGTCATCGTCACGCTTACAGAAGAGAATGAATGTTAAGTGGAAACTTGTTTAAGTGCTCAAGCACTTTTTGGGTGAACAAAAATCTTGGAAATCGCGTCATCGTCACGCATGAAGAAATTAATGAATGTTAAGTGAAAACTTCTTTAGGCGCGTTGAGCACTTTTTGGGTGAACAAAAATCATGGAACTCGCGTCATCGTCACGCTTGAAGAAATTAATGAATATTACTTAGTTTTCACTTCTATCGGCAGTCCTTAAAGACTGCCCCGCATGTTTTTTTTTTTTTGTTCTGATGGCGACTGAAGTGCGCGGCGTGTCTCGGATATACCGCGCAGTACTGCCGTGGCAACATTCGTCGGTTTAGTCACACCTTTTAAATACAGATACGCCTTTGGTAAAAAGAAAAACGCTCAAAAGCCTACCACCACCGCTTACAGCAGTATTATTTTAATATTGCTTCAGTGTAGGAAAGAGATGAAGCTCTAAAATAAAAATATATTTCACATAAACCTACATGGGCACTTATGAAACGTCAGAAGCTGGGTGCACGGTTCCAATTGGTCGTTTCCTATGGAGAAGAGCCGGCAAGAAACACCACGGTTACTCTTTTAAAAATAATTGGCCGTTACAATATTTTCGAATTACAGTGTTATTAGGTATGGGAGGACAGAGTAGGCCTTTCAACAAGTACCAGGTAAATACTTAACAAAATAGAAGATGTTCAATAAAATCTACTCCAGTCCACTAAGCCTACAGGACGTATATCTCCATCTCTTTCCCTCACGAAGTAAGATTAAAATAATACTGCTGTAAGCGCTGGTGGTAAGCCCCCAGATCTCTAGAAACATGTCTTTCGAATTTCTTTGTCTGGATGGATATATCTGTACACTGAGTACAGCCACAGATATTATAATACTACGTACAGATACCCAATCCCATACAAAGAAATGACACCACCCTAGGTTTGGCTATTTTTCTTCCCCATTTTTTTAACAGATGGCAGCATCATCGACTCACTAATTGCCAGAGACTGTAGTTTTACAACGCGATCTAGGAGTCTTGCCTAGATACTACGCAAGACTCCTAGATGTTTTTCTTCCTTTTTTACGTTTTTTCTTCCTAGGTGTTCAATTTTTATATTTCTACGTAAAGTACTACATATAAAAAAAAGGTTTTTTGATTTTCCTTAATGAAACGACTTAAACGCAATTTTAAAGTGACCCTGTCATCACTTGAGTAAAACGCCATCTATTGCAAACAGCTCTCGACAAAATGATTAACAGATGGCTACTTTGTCATTCTAAGGGTTCGAATTGAAGTAAACGGCTTAATTTAAGTTTTTTGTTGAAAATACGAGATTTACGAGTGTAAAAACATAAATCAGCATTAAACAAAGATGTTTTGATTTTTACTAATATTACCTCAGCCAAAATTTGCCGTATAACGCTTTTTAGTGATTGTTAATTTCAAAAATTGTTACTTATGCTGCCATCTATGTTTTTTTTTTCAAGACTAATTATAATTTGTTCGAGTTGAGACCCCATGGTACAGCTCACCTTGAGATCGTTAATGACGGACTTGACGAGTATAAAGGTAACGTTGCCCGAGTCAGCTATGTTGAGGTAGGTGGACGCCTTGCATAGTTTGACGCATGTCACTACAGCTGCTTCTGTCATCTGTTTCGAGTTGTTCTGAGGACCTGTGGAGAAGAAAACCTCATAATATGGAATATGCATGTCATTCAAATAAGGGTCAAGTATTTTTTACCCGACTGCCCCAGAAGGAGGGCGGGGAACAGATCAATAACCTGAAATATGGTGTAACTTTTGTTTGTTCCCCGCCTGTAATACCAAAATTCTACAGATTATAAAATGCTTGTTTTTCTCTTTTAAGTTATGCGTTTTTGCAGGCGGGTTTTTTGTTTTTTTAAATAATTTGTTTTATTTATACATACATACATAATCAGCCTAATAATGTTCCCACTGCTGGTACACAGGCCTCCTCTCTGTGAGAGGGAGCGGGCCGTAATCCACCACGCGGGCCCAGTGCGGGTTGGTAGATGTCACATGTCTTCGAATTTTTGGTTCCAGGACATGCCGGTTTCCTTACGATGTTTTCCTTCACCGTTTTGAGAGCAGTGGCGATGAAATTATTTATTTACACAAATTAAAGCGCCTGTCAGGGTTCGAACCTACGACCTACAACTCGTAAGTCGCGGCCGTTACCACAGGGCCACCACTGCTCTATTTTTTATAAACTTTATTATTTCAGAATTATGCCTCCATCAATATTTTTAAATAATATACAAGGTGGAGACGACAATACGACAAAAAATTAAAATCCGTATATCTAATGACGTTCTCGGTCTACATACAAAAAAATAATCAAATATATCCAATAGTTTAGTTACAATAGCTAGTCGAAGATTGGCAAACCCCATAGTCGGCCCATCACTACTATTTAGTTTGTTTGAAAAAAATACTTTTTTAATTTCCATGTTAGGATTTATTTGATAGTTCCAAAATACTCTTAGGCGTCAGTATTGCCAGTGTTTTCATTTATTGTTGTATTGTAGTCTCCACATTGTATATTTTTTTAAACTGACATAGAATATTTTTTATTCCGGTAGCACGTTCCCGTGGGATTATTTCCGAAATCCACACGGGCGAAGCCGCGGGCTAAAGCTAGTAAATAATCATTATTAACCGACTTCTTCAAAAAGGAGGAGGTTCTCAATTCGTCTGTATGTGTTTTTTTCGACATAATAAGGTAGTTTCGAAAAATACTTACTAAGTCCCCGTTTGACGGAGTCAATAAAATGTTTCTTTTTTGTATGTCGCGGACTGCACGGCGCTCCGCTATCCGCATTCACTATTTCCTCCAGAACTTTCTGTTAACAATAACATAATATTTATTTATTTATAATAAAGCTACACTTTCACAAAATATATTAATCCATATACCCATATATTTTATTATTATTATTTTTTATATGTTTGTACATCTAGGAACCCTGGGGTCCCGGACCTTTGGAAGGTGTGCGAGGGGCCGAAGCCAACTCGCAGAGGCCCCTTAAAAAAAGTTGATGTGACATGGAAAAATGAACCTTATTTCAATAGACACAGGGCTTAAACCAAAATTATTGACACAAGAAATATTTTCGGAATTCTTCAGTAAACTGCTCTGACATTCGAAATTGAACTTTATACCAATACTTACAGGGTTCAAAACTAGTAACATGATCTGTAGCGGCCACATAGCCACTCTGGATTTCTTGTTGTCTGAGAAACTATCTTGTAATATATCGAATAATGTATCACAACACTTGCTTAGTTCATCGTTAGGCCGACATTGGACTTCTGCGAATTCCTGAAAACACACGTAAAATCTTAATTATTGGCGTTTCGGTCTCGTGACGTCAGAGGGTAGCAGTGCTGCCTGTCCAGCATCGACTTGTCTAAAACGTTTACCACTTCCCCTTTTTTCCATATATTTAAAGATTTTTTTTTATTGAGGCTTATCATTTTACTAAAAAAAAATACTTACCACTAAATAAAGGTTTTTATAGTAAAATATTCACTAAAAATATTAAATTGATGCGTAAAAGAAACACTCTGTACACGCACTCTTGTCACACTTATCTTTCCAAATAGGAATACATGTGTTCATATACAGAGTGTTTCTTTTACATATCAGTTTAATATTTTTGGTGTATATTTTACTACTTATATTAAAAAAAAAAACTTTTTTTGAGTGGTAATATTTTTTTAGCATTGTGTGGACGCTACACTCCTGCGGGTTAACAGGAACGCCCTTCGTTAGTTAACACAAATATATATAAAAAAAATATAATAAAAAAAAGTACAGTCAAATGGCCAAACCCTCAAACGGCCAGCGGGTTCTATGTCAAACGGCCAACTAAAAGAAAGGGTTCAAATACCTGGGGGTAAGTATCCATCCAATTCCATATAGCTTTTTCTAGAGACGAAACTAAAACTATGTGCGCAGACTTCCTTAATAACTTAAACTTTTGTATTGATTCTGAAACAAACATGCTACATCACAACCTAATAATACAAAAAATATCAAAATATTTTTTCATACCTTCAATATCTCCGTAACCAGAAGGTTCCTCCTTCTGGTTACGGAGATATTGTTCCAACTTTTTCAGACGTTTTTTAAAGAAAGTAAGTTAAAAATTAACTAGCTTCCGCCCGCGGCTTCGCCGGCGTGGTATGTCGATAAAAAGTAGCCTATGTCCTTTCTCAGGCTCTAGACTATCTGTGTACCAAATTTCATTTATATCGGTTCAGTAGTTTTGACGTGAAAGCGCGACAGACAGACAGAGTTACTTTCACATTTATAATATTAGTAAGGATTTTAACTACCCTCACAAACCCTGAATCGTTGCATGCCGTAACTACAATGTTTTGCGTGCTTACGTTGCGCACTACCGTAAACAGTGATTTTTCACACCAAAAATAAAAGTTGTTTCCCAGCAATTATTTTTGTGCTATGATACTTAATGTGATGTACAGAATGCGTAGTTGACGGATATGTGATGGGTCTTTTTACACCCTGTATTTACCTGTTAACAGCCGTATAAGCCTCAATATATCGACGTTAATGTGTTGTATTAACTCTATGTCTGTATAATCGGGGTTTTCTTCTGAGCTAGATGATAATTCCTGAAAAAAAAAAATGGAATGTTAGCACTTAAGTTTATACAGGGTGATAGGGTGAACACCGTTATCCTTGAAACGAGTGGTTTGGTGTCATTTATAGAACGTAAAATCAATGGTAAATTACGACTTTTTTATCTTTTTTTTAAATTACTTTTTACCACTAGAGTATTTCACTTATGCGCTAGGGCAACGAACTTGCGTCTCAACACGGGTGGGGAGCGTGAGACGTGACCTGAGCGGCCGTGAGCGCGACTCGTCTCTCAGACAGTCAGCTGTTTCGCTAGCGAGCACGGTGTCGCATAGAAACTTTTTAAAATCTTTTAATGAAAACAGCTTTTTTTTTGTTGTTACTCGGTCATTTATTTTTATAATTAAGTCCACCAGTACCCATTGTTTGAATGACGAGAGTGTTTGCCCTTACACCCTGTAGAATAATTCTCAAATGTCATTATTACATGAAGTAGTCGGTTAATGACAAACAGGTCTACTCAAATCTGTGTGGTTCTTTCCTCAAAAGACCATTTCAGACATTAATCTACATGGTCCTCATATGGCCTGACCAAGATTATGTCTGGACCTTAAAAGAGACTGCGACCTCTGAGTTTGTTTCGGCCTTTCTTCTCAGATTAGTCAGATAGGAAACGCCGACCTCATCTAGCTCATTTAATTTTTTTTTATACGACGTGTAAAAGTGATTCCGATATCCTATTTACAGAATAAACAATTTCATTTCAGTCATTCAATAGGATTATATAAACTTAGAGAGCTGTATTGCTGATTCTAATGTTTATAATTCTGTAAATCCATATTTGTTACGGTCGCGAATCATATTTTAATCAACATACAACCTGACACTGACCTGCAAATTGCAAAAAACGTAAGAAAATTTGAATTTCGCGGGTTACCCTGAAGCTTTCGCCTTAACCGAAACAAAGTGCTAGTGTAAGGTGCCGCTTTCAACCATTGGCGGGTACAATATGGTTCATATTTGATAAACTTACCTGTAATCTCGCACTGATCCTGTTGAACACCGCATTGAAGAAGTTTAAACTGAGTGCGAATAATACTTTGCTGGCCAATTGTCTCAGTAACGTATTGTTTAACGTGCTTTCATTGCGCATGTCTGTGTAGTAGTAGATGGAGACTGTGGGTTAGAAGAGATTTTTTATTATTTTTGAAGTGAAAACTTCATTAGGCGCGTAGAGCACTTTTTGGGTGAACAAAAATAATGGAACTCGCGTAACCGTCACGCTTGAAGAAATGTTTTTAGCGCCATCTACCGTCTACCGTTTGAATTACGTTGAGGTTACACATTGTTGCTTAGTTTTCACTTGTATTGGCAGTCCCCAAAGACAGCCCCGCATTTTTTTTTTTAGAAAATGTATTTGTTTTTGACTCTGCCTACTCCTTAGGGATATACAGGCGAGATGTTATGTTCTTATTATTTGACTGTTCGTTTGAAATAAGTCTTGCAACATTATGCTTTGTGTTGCGTAATGTAAATTTTAACATACACACATCACATATAATATGTTTATAACAGTTTCGGGTCGAAGAGATAGTTTTCGCGAACCATATCAGCTGCGGAGCAGTTGACATGGTTGACATGGTGACACATTCAACTGACGGACGTCAGTTGAATGTGTCATGCTCATGCGCGATGGAAGCTTCTAGATTATTCTAAAACCTTCGCCTGTCAAACGGATTGTGGCGGGAGCGGTTCGTAATACCTGCCCGTTACAAAATGATTTTGCATACTATTGTACAGAATCGATTTTTTCTAACTGAACAGACAGCTGTGCTGCTGGGGAGTATGTTGCGCCACTTCTTCTTCCCAGCTAAAGCACTAGGAAGTGGTGAAGGGTGGGCGTTTTGGGGGACTGGCTTATGTAATTTTGACGTTCGAAAAGTGCTGATTTTCAGCCTAGTTTGAATAAATGATTTTTGATTTTGATACGCTGACACAAGGATCTTTTGGCGCTCGAATGACGTTTACAGGGTGGCGCTGTTGTAGCAATTGGTGCCGTTGGTGCAATTGACTTAATCATCATCTGCCTAGCCTTTTCCCCATTTTGTTGGTGCCGGCTTCCAGTCTAACCGGATGCAGCTGAATACCAGTATTTTACATGGAGCGACTGCTGGAGCTATCTGACGTCCGATAGGCAGTCTTTCGGGCTTCTGACGACCAGTAACGACTGTCAAATATCCACGAATGGCAGCCGGGACCAACGGCTTAACGTGCTTTCCGAGGCACGGAGTCTCGGTATGTAAAGATGGTCACCCATCCGCAGACCAACCCCGGCAAGCGTAGCTTAACCTGATGGATCGACATGTGTGGCTGTTATTACTTAGCCACGAGCTCCTCGTGCAATTGACTTAAATTATTGAAAAAACGAGATCACGCAGTTAATTCCGATTTTGACCACACGTCAAAAGATCCTTGTACAGCTATAATTGAATATCACACTTAGAATGACAATGCCATTCAACAAACTTCATGCAGCCATGGAGTGTGCGTTACGCAAAGAAGTCGCCCTGCTACACACAATTCACAAAAAGTTTCCTAGCGAGGGTTAAAAGTAAACAATAAGTTAAAAGAAATTGCTACGGTTTTCCTATTGCGAAAATGTCAAGAAACAAAGCACATTGTAGACACTGTTGTTGCGCAGCAGTAAGGCAACGTGATTTACTTTTTGCCACCGTCTCACGCTCGCGATTTTGCTCGCTCCATAGTTTAGGTAATTGCTTTTTACAGTAAAAATAATGGTAATTAAGGGCGCACCCTACCTCAAATTGCTTAGCATGATCCTCTGTTATGCCGAAAATACTGCACCATGAATTTTGAAATAAATAGATGTTAAAATGCAGTTTATAGTTCGGTGTAGAGGTAACTTCGGATTTTTTTTCTATAGAGAAAATTTTATATAATCGTGTTTTCGTCAAACATAGGACCTAGCATCAATCCTCAACTTAAACATATATTTATTTCAAAATTAATACTGCAGTATTTTCGGCATGCTAAGCAATTTGAGATTGGGTAGGCCCTAGAAGTCAAAACTCACCTATAAACTGACAGACCTCCCGCAGCAGGATCTTCACATTCATAGCCTCGTCATATTTTGCCGTATCCTTAGGCTGTGAACTAAGACATATCTCCAACGTGTCCAGGACTATAACGAGGCTATCATGATAGCCTTTCTCTAACTCTGTCTGTGGACGGTTCGCACCTATTGATATTGTGGGCTGGTACTGCGAAAATAAATACTGGTTGAGCTATGACTGCATGCAAGTGTGCCGTACGCTGGGACAACATTGCCGTAAAAACTCTACTAACTTACAAAAATAAAAATCATAATATATTGATAGGTTTGTGTGTTTGGTTTATAGACAAGTAGCTGGTGCTCGCGACTTCGTCTGCGATCCAGGATAAAAAGTAGCCTTTTTTTTTTTGAACGGTGGTATATCATCAATTGTCTTCTCCCGCTCTGGGCGGAGTGGGAGAGCGTATTAGAGTTTTACTGGCTAAAACCCACCCGTGTTCCTTCAGTTGCCTGTTGCCAAGGGTCCCGGTATCCCTTTCGGACTTTCCCGCAACCCTGGCAGGCATCGGTCCTAGCTGAACCCGCCTATTGTGCTGTGACATCTCCTTGAGGCGCGCGTGGAACATGACGCGCCGTCGGCGTCGACCCGGGCCTGTTCCTTATCGGACGGCGAGTTACCCATTGCTCGCCGTCCGCAGGTCCGCGCCTACGGTGGCCGGGAATCTGCCTGGGATTCCCGACCCCCAGGGCGTCTCCTGTGGGGGCTAGGGGCGTGAGGGCGCAAACTTTGCTTCTCCCTCACGCGTTCCGCCTCCTACTTCGCGAGCATTACTGCTTCGCAGAAGGAGGTGACGGCTTCCCATGCCGGAGGGCATGGAGCGATACTCCGTACCATGGCCTGGACCAGGGCAGGACGCGAGAGGTCATCGCCGCCGATCGCCTCCACGTCCTTCTCGTGATCATAATCTACCCGTGTGACAAACTTCATCTAAATTCGTTCAGCAATTTTAGCGTGAACGCATAACAAACAAAAAACCACACTTTCGCATTTATAATATTGATGATGATGATCTCATAAACTCAACCATAAACTAATCATAATAACATCATTATTGTTGTTGGTCATAATTGTTACAATAAAATAATATAGTTTTTAATACTTACTAGTTCATTAACCCTTTGCAGTATCTTAGTGAGGCCGGCGATGACTAAAGAGAAACGGTGTCTGCTGATCTGAACAAGGCACGCTTTGCATTGCTCCTCGTTGATTCGGGAGTGCAGGTTCTGAGCGCCTGTCTTGTAGGGCAGCTAGGTATGAGAGATATTCAAAAAGTTTAATTACAAATAAAATAATTTCTTAATGAATATTATATTCTAAATAAACACCCTGTATAAAATATATTCCATTGTAAATATATACAGTGTGATTCTTTATAATGTGCACATATCGAAATGAGGGAATCTAAGCTGAATTTTATGGACGGCAAAAATATTAAAAAAAAATCTAAGTCCTTTTTTATTTTTTTTATGGAATTTTTAAAAACTATGACCGCGTTCACTTATTATACTACTACGTCTGCGGTATAATACAAAATGGTGTAACTTTTAAACTAACTGATCTATCACAATGAAACAAAACTCCGTAATGATTGGAAGTTATTAGGCGTCCTCATAAAATGAAAATTGTGTGCCCTCAATTAAAATTAAAAAGATTTTTTTACAATAATCGTAAAATTTCTAAATAACATTATGAAGAATCACACTGTATTGATAGAATAAATAATTGGCCCCACATAGCCAAATAATTAATCCAAAAGTTTTTAAGTAATAAGTAGGTACTGAATATGGCTGTAATGGATGCCTACTTAAATATTTCAGTAGGATTGTATAAACATATGTAAGTTTTTTTTTTTAAGTATTCACAATGCCGGTTGCCGATCAATAACTCAGTTACAATCATCCATGAATATTTTCTTATAAAATTAGATAACTGAATGAAATGCTATAAATTATGCATAGAAAAATTAGAAAACGTAACAAAAACCTTATGTACTTGTTCCTAACATGGGTTTTGTGGATAATGTCGAAGAAAAAAATATATTTTGTTTACATACACCATAAACTCCTAATATGGGTGGGTCTTAGAAATTAATTAAATACATAAATTGAGACTTACCTGCTCCTCGAAGCGGGCAATTAACGAATTGGCCCATTCTCCAGGCTTTTGCGTCCCCATTTTGTAAACAAAAGATGTATAGTTTGTGTAAATAAATTAAAAACAACAATTTATTTCTTGCACGTCCATTTCAGATCTCTGATTTCTAAAAACTACTAAAATGATACCAACATCCTTTACATAAATACTGCTAAACTTTTAGGGTAGTTATCTTTCACAAGTTTATCGTAGTTTTGGAAGGCATTGAGGAATGGCGCTCTATGTTCAAATTCATGAAACAAAAATATCACTATGAAATCATGACCAATTCTAGTTTGAACTTCCATGAAAACTGAAACTTCGATTTTTCTCCTAAACTGTAATTTTTTTTTATTTTGTGGAACACTAACTCCTGTCAAATGAAAATCGATAATCTTTGACATGCGTACCGTTCATTTCTACGTATTCTCCGTCGTAATATTATCGATTTTTTATATGATATAAAAATCTTTGTATATCTAACTGCCTCATTGCTATGTCCGCATGCGCGAGTACCTCGCTTTGTGAGCGTATTGTTTCTAAACCTGAATTTCTTCCTAGCTAGAGCATTGATATCTATGTTGAACTCAATGGGCTAGAGTGAGTGAGATGGTGCTCAATGGGCTCGCGACTCGCCCTCGCAGTTTTGCATCTTGAACTTGAATGATTAATTATTGGTGATGGAGATGATGGAGTGATACATGTCTGCTGTTTGTCTCCTAAGAAGCAAACTTACTAATCAAGCCAAGGAAAGGGTCTTGATAGACATAAAAGTCATCCTATAAAGGTGCTAATTTTATATTTTGAGGTACGGAACCTTAAAAGATTATTTGAATTTATTATCTGCCTGTCTCTCTGTCTATTACCTGTTCATGCCGTAACGGCAGAACAGATTTAGGTGAAAGGCGGATAGGCCCTGACCATGGTTTAGGCCATAGGATACTATGAATCCTAATAGTGCATACATTCCTGTGGAATAAACTCCGACGTTTACGCGGGCGAAACCGCGAGCATAAGGTAGTGAAATATAAAGACGATGACGATGACTATTTCCAATCCCATAACTCTCTTGAAAAAAAGTAGATACACAAAATAATTACTTACAATTATTTTAAAATCTATTTTACCCCCTTTGGGTATTATTTAACAAAAACACTGAAACATGATAATTCTTTATTTCTTACCGAATAACATCATCCCTAAATAAAAAAATTAAATGATTTTTCTCATACGATCACTCATCTCATATAATAATATCATATAAAAAAGGGGATTTTTGAGACAAAAAGTAACCTATGTCCTTCCCCAGGATTCTATTGCCATCTATATCCTTGCCAAATTTTATTGAAATCCGTCTAGTGGTAAACCACTAGACGGATTTATTATGTTATTATTTACTGTATGTTATTTTTTCACGCCTAAAGGAAAAATAACATACAGACAGACAAACTCAAAATAAAATATTAGTATGGATGTTGCCAAGATTTAATATCTTTATTTTGCATAAAATATGATGCATATAATAGTATATAAATATATATATAAATATAAATTAAATAAAAATATATATATAAATATTATTTTTGATTATTTTTATTAGTCAAATTAATATTTAATTTATAATTAACAAAAAAAAACTAAAACTAAAAGGACTTACTAACTATACCAATAAATATTAAATTTAAAGAAATGGAAATATTTTGAAAAGATTAGATTTAATTAAGAAATAAGTTTTAATTAAATGGAAATATTTTTTTGTAATACTCTGCAACACTAAGGTTCACTGTCAGGCTCTCTCTAGCTGTCAGTTTCATATTTGACAGATGCGATTTTGACAATCATCTTCATTGTTTCCTGTGTGACAAATAAAAGTTTATCGTTGATCGTCGCTCAATTAAATTGTTGAATTTTAACAAGGAAAGTAAAATATAATTCGATTACACCTAACCAGCGGCAAGCTGCAAATTTATTTTACAAAATGATGGTGAGTTTTTCCGCATATACGTTAGTATTACAGCGCAAACCGATTATTTTTCCTACTTCGCCGGGGGGCGTCTCCGTCAATAAGATTTCACGTATTATTCATTAATTTCGCGGGATATCTAAAGGTTATGACTCATTTTCGAAGAGATAATGAACGTGTGGTGCATTTCTTTGTAAGAATTCTTTATTTTTGCTTCGTTCTTCGATAATTAGCTTAATGACGTGGATCTATAGTTTTTGTTTTTTTTTCGCGTGATAGCAGAAACGACCTTGTTTTTATTGATGTATTTTATGAGTGTGTTAATTTCATTTTTAACGTTCGTAAGTTTTCATTATTTTGTGAAGGATACATTGTTTTTGATGTGTTGTGTACCTACATGTTTGTATTGTATTCTTACTGGATAAGGTGGAATTAAACACTGTCTAGTCTATGGACGTTTAAATAAAACCTATATTTCAGACCACTGCCGGCATAGGCCTATCCAAAGTCCTGGTATCCACCAAAGTAGATCGGAGGCAACAACTCTGTAACAACCAAAAGGCTAATTATTGAACCTCCTCTCCTTGGCTTTGTTGGCAACTGAATCTTAGTTTTTGCCAGTCACCACACTTCTGCATCATGTATCCAATCCATTTCAGTTGCCATAATCAAAGCAAGGTTATGCGGTGAAGAAAATACAGCTAAAGCATAATAAATTGTAAATCTTTCCAGGATTGCGTTGAAGATACGAACCATGATCCCCTGTCAGCGCCATCAGCTCAAACTCCTGGCTCCGCAGACCCTAAGCTGGATAAGAAGAAGCCGAATGAGAATGTCTGTTTAGCTGATAACAGCTTGTTGGTAAGTGCTAATGCTTAATGTGTTATGGTATTTTATTTATTTCTATAAATTGGTTAGGAAAAAAAACACTTTTGCATGAAAATAAATATGTAGGTAATATTTTCATGCCAAAAGAAATTAGATACTCAAAAATTATAAAATTTATTATTGATTACAAGTATTGATCTTTTCGAAAGATTCACCCTGAGCACGTATACACTTTTCCATACTTCTGAACCAATTGGAAAATACCTCTGACCACTCTTCTTTAGACACCTCAGCAATCTCGAAATTATAAGCAGTCGGTGCATTCTTTGCTTTCAAACCTTTTCCCCTTTCGTTTTTCTTTGTTTCTTGGAAACCGGTAAAAATAACAAGGCGCTAAGGTCAGGGGAATATGGTTGGTGAGGGAGGATAGACACGTTTTTTTTAATTAAAAAATTCGAGTTTTCTGGCAGACGTGGCACCGCATTTTCGTGGTGCCCGTAAAAGTGGCAGATTCCTGACTGGTTGTTTGTCACACTAAGCTAATATTACTGTATGTGGAGAAACTGTTTCAAATATGTCAATAAATAACCAGCCTATAAGATAGTGAATAACTTGCCAGTGTCAAACAAATGAGTAAAGAATATCTAACTTCTTTTGGCTTGACCCTTGTATGAGGTTACTACTCTAAGAAGACAAACCAAAATAAACTCACAGTCTTTTTTAAAGTCCTGACATTATCTTGGTCAGATCATAAGAGGACCACGTAGATTAGTGTCCGAGATGGTCTTTTGAGGAAAGAACCACACAGATTTGAGTGGATCTGTTCAGTCAGTGCACCCAGTGTAGTGCATAGTGTAATTGAATAAATTGTTACTCATGTTATGTATGTAATTAGGCTATAATTTATAAGGACATCACGCGGTCGAATAAATAAAATAAATGCGCCGTGCGTTTAAGGGGGATGCGCAAGAGTGGCCCGCGAAATTCAAATTTTCTTACGTTTTTTGCAATTTTCAGGTCAGTATCAGGTTGTATGTTGATCTAAATGTTAATAGCGCTTGTAACAAATATGGATTTACAGAATTATAAACATTAAAATCAGCAATACAACTCTCTACCCTAGCTACCCTAGCGCATCAACCTTAAATACAACAACACGCGTAGCATGACTATCGTAGAAACGGGTTTTGTCTATTCTCCCGTCGACAAAATGACAGATAAACAATCACAATCTGTCATTTTGTCTATTCTTCCGTCGACAAAACCCGTTTACGCTGCGCTACGCGTACAGTTCGTTTTTATTTGTTAATTCATTTAGGTCACACCTATACTCCATTTCAAATAAGATTAGACATTTAAACAAACATTTTTACAGTCTGTTCAATCGATTTTGACTTCTATGCCGTAGGCAGGATGGCATTAAAAGCAACAAAAACAGTTACACAATACCAACTGTCTACTGCAGCTGCCATTTGTCATGCCACTAATGCAATAGAATTCAAAATCGTATGAACGGACTGTAAAAGACGTTTATTTAATGTTTAATCTTATTTCAAATGGAGTATACTGCAAGTCAAAATAGCCATAATACGTTGTGTTTTTTATTCAAAGTGAACCTTAGGTTGTTGATGTATATGTTCATATCAACAACCATAAAATAAAAGATAATATGAATAAGGCATAACAAGGTTTTGATAGTAAACATTTTAGCAATTTTCTGTTTTCAAGTGATAAGATAAATTATCACTGGAATTTAGTATGTGTCATTATAAAGTAAGCCTATAGGCTCTTACTTTAAAATAATATACACATTTAAACATAACGCCTGTATTCCTCGAAGGGTTAGACAGAGGTGTACCTATAGTGCATCCACATTTCGCTGTAACTTACTAAAGGATGAATGATTTAACAAAAAAATTGCGAACAGAGAATCTTTATTTTTTTTTTATGAATTTATGTATTTATTTATATTACTTTACAGAGGTGTTACTTAATTCTAAAACTCGCCAAACTTTTACGTTTGATGGCGAAGTACTTGTTCTGCACAAGATATAGTTATTTTATTAAATAAATTTTACTTACTAATATTATAAATGCGAAAGTAACTCTGTCTCGCTTTCACGTCAAAACTACTGAACCGATTTAAATGAAATTTGGTACACAGATAACTTGAGAAAGGACATAGGCTACTTTTTATCGACATACTAAGCGGACGAAGCCGCGGGCGGAAGCTAGTTTTAAATAAATTTGGGTAGTATGCCACTGCATGCTGTATGCTATTATTTGTGCTATGATATGTTTGACCCTAATGAGGCTGGCACCCAATCAGAGCGCACAGAAACCTAAAAAAAAGCGTTAAAAAAAAATGGATTACTTATTGGACACACACACACACAACTGACACGCAGTTTGGCAGGTTTATAAAATGTGTACTATGTTTGGTTCAAATAAATGATTTGTTTGTTTTTTATTTTACTCATACACATTGTAATTAAAAATAATATTTTACTCCACAGGTCGACATATCAGACGCTCTAAGTGAAAAAGAAAAAGTAAAGTTTACCGTCCACACAAAAACAACACTGCCAGAGTTTCAAAAGTCTGAGTTCATAGTTGTGCGGCAACATGAGGAGTTTGTGTGGCTGCATGATAGATATGAGGAGAATGAGGAGTACGCTGGGTATATTGTGAGTATTATATAAGTTTTATTATTTACTATCTGACCCAAAAGACATTGTCATCATCTGCCAAGCCTTTTCCCAACCAAGTTTGGGTCGGCTTCCAGTCTAACCGACATTCATATAAAAAACGAGCGAGTCTTACAGTAGTTCCATGTGTAACATCTGAGAGTACCAACCTCTCGGAAAATGAGTTGGTACCATCTGACGGTCAACTCTAGCACCGTACAGTCAAAACAAATAGCGCGCGCTTCCCCGGCTTCCTGTTACACAATTCCGTCCCTTTTCACGAAATCACTCCCACAGATTGCAGGAAAGCGAGAGGAAGGATGTTAAACATCAAAAATTCAATAGAAAAAAGGACGTAAATGTCATTCGAACCAAGTGTCATGTTAATGCGCCCGGGTTGTTGTACAAACATTTATAAATACAAGAGTACAGGGCTAGGTCGTAGGTAAGTCACGGACTATTCTGAGCACTCACACACACTAGGATAGGATGAGGAAAGTTATAGCAGTATATGAATAGAAACTATAGGCCGACCGCTTAACTGAGTCCGTTTCTGACGAACCCGCGCGGTGCGGGAGGGTGTGACAGTTGTCACAAGTTGACGAATCACTGATCTGCCGCATCACGACACCATACCCCTCCCGCATCGCTTAGCTACCTCAGGAACGGACGCAGTTAAGCGGTCGGCCTATAGTCCGTCCGTTTTAAGTTCTAATCCCAGTCGTGATTTAATTTTTTTTTTATATAATCACCAGATCCCACCAGCACCTCCTAGGCCAGACTTCGACGCATCCCGTGAGAAGTTACAGCGTCTCGGCGAGGGCGAAGGCGCTCTTACAAGAGAAGAATTCTTGAAGATGAAGGAGGAACTGGAAGAGTGAGTATTACCCTTTGATGAGGTCCAGGCCCATTTATGTCTGTAATTTTATTACCATTTGATGAGGACCAGGCCCATTTATGTCTGTAATTTTATTACCCTTTGATGAGGACCAGGCCCATTTATGTCTGTAATTTTATTACCATTTGATGAGGACCAGGCCCATTTATGTCTGTAATTTTATTACCCTTTGATGAGGACCAGGCCCATTTATGTCTGTAGTTTTATTATCTTTTGATGACGACCAGGCCCATTTATGTCTGTAATTTTATTACCGTTTGATGAGGACCAGGCCCATTTATGTCTGGAATTTTATTATACTTTGATGACGACCAGGCCCATTTATGTCTGTAATTTTATTACCGTTTGATGAGGACCAGGCCCATTTATGTCTGGAATTTTATTATCCTTTGATGACGACCAGGCCCATTTATGTCTGTAATTTTATTACCGTTTGATGAGGACCAGGCCCATTTATGTCTGGAATTTTATTATCCTTTGATGACGACCAGGCCCATTTATGTCTGTAGTTTTATTACCCTTTGATGACGACCAGGCCCATTTATGTCTGTAATTTTATTACCGTTTGATGACGACCAGGCCCATTTATGTCTGTAATTTTATTACCCTTTGATGTGGTCCAGGCCCATTTATGTCGGTAATTTTATTACTCTTTGATGACGACCAGGCCCATTTATGTCTGTAATTTTTATGGTGTACATAATAAAGAGTATTCTATCTATCTACCAGCATTGCTATTCTGTATCCATCTAACACCGTGAAAACTTAGGTGAAGTGAACTGTCACTGCCAGAGCATCAGTAGGTATCAATGACAATGACCGCTTATTCCACGCTCACTTCACCTAAGTTTTCACGGTGAGATTTTTACAGAATAGCACAACAGGACTACGTCTGTCCCGGCCACCATAGGCGCGGGCTTGCGGACGGCGAGCAATGGGTAGCTCGCCGTCCGATCAGGACCAGGCCCGGGTCGATGGCGCGTCGTGTTCCACGCGCGCCTCAAAGAGATGTCAGCACAATTGGCGGAGTCCGCTAGGACCGATGCCTGCCAGGGTTGCGGGTTAGTCCGAAAGGGATACCGGGACCTTGGCAACAGGCAACTGAAGGAACACGGGTGGGTTTTAGTCAGTAAAAGTCTGACACGCCCTTCCCGCTCCACCCAGAGCGGGAGAAGTCATTGGATGATTTCCCACCCTCAAAAAAAAAAAAAAAAGGACTACGTCTGTAGTGTGAACTAGTTTTACATAAAATCTCATGTCATTTTTATTGCCGAAATAATATTTTAAATCTAATATTATAAATGCGAAAGTGAGTTTGTTTGTTTCGCTTTCACGCTAAAACAGCTGAATGGATTTGGATGAAATTTGGCACATGGGTAGACCATGAACTGGATTGGGACCTGGGGTGCGTTTTGTCCCGATATTCCCACGGGATCGAGACTTATGCGGGTGAAACCGCGGGGCGCAGCTAGTACCTACAATAAACCTAAGTTAAGCCAACTCTCATTGTCAACTGTTGTCAGGAGTTGCGAACAGGATCAATCAATCAATCTGCCTAGCCTTTTCCCAACTATGTTGGGTCGGCTTCCAGTCTAACCGGATGCAGCTGAATACCAGTATTTTACATGGAGCGACTGCCTATCTGAACTCCACAACTCAGTAACTGGGTAATACGATACCCGAGTTGCAAACACGATACGATACCTAAATGCGGAGACTGACTTGCAACGTTTGCTTGTAATGTATCGAGTTTTTGTAACGCGTTAAGTAGTCAGTGCAGCGAATCGAGCTGCTCGATGCGAGCGCCAAAATCTCCACTCGACTGTCGGCTGTTTTATGAATTCCTTTGCAACGGAAATATGAAAAACGAAAATTTCATGTGCTCGACGCGAGCGTTCGCTGCGTCTTGTGTATCGCCGTATTGTAACCAAGCTCACCTCGAATGATACATTACAAACAAACGTTGCAAGTCAGTCTCTGCCTTTATATTGGGTCATTACCTATGAAATTGGCGTTTTTTTCTCACAAATTGAGAACCTCGTCACTTCTATGATTTAAAATATTTATCAGTTGCTTGGTATTATATCGAATGATGACCATCATGGACAGCTACCAATAGTAAAAAAAACCTTATTACTTATAGTTTTCTAAACATAAAAAATACCTTAAAAATAAAAATGACTTCTCATTTTGTTAGCAGAATTGACCACAATTTTTTTTTTAACTTAGGCAAAACTTATTTTTGTCGCTTAATCTAAGTGGCATACGTTATCTTAGTTTTTAAACATTAGTGCATACAAGTTTTAAAACATTAGTGTTCATGGTTGTTATATAAATTAAGAAATTGTTAGTATGAAAAATGCAACTTCTTTAAAATTCCCCATACAAAACGCTGATTTCATAGGTAATGACCGAATATTAAAAACCTATACCCAATCGTGGGTCAGTTCGAACCAATTATAATATTTTAACTGCTTTAATTTTCGTTCCCAGCGAATACCTAGCGACATTTAAGAAAACCGTCGCAATGCACGAGGTGTTCCTACAACGCTTGGCGGCGCACCCAGTGTTCAGGAACGACTCACATCTACGCGTCTTCTTAGAGTACGAACAGGATCTGTGCGCCAAGCCAAAAGGACGCATGGACCTTATTGGTGGACTGGTGAGTCATAGGGATTATAATCTATTCAAGGTTGGACGGTTTTGCACGACATATTGCATAAAGTGTGCAAAACTAGGATGGTTTAATGGGTTTACTTGACTTATTGCACGATGTGTGCAAAATTAGGATGGTTTGCATGAAATTATGTGGAAAATTATTTTTTGAAAATATGTTTTCATTGTGTGTAGGAAAGGTATAGAGAAGCCGCCACCGATGTGCCATTAGGAACTGTTTCAAATCGGTCCGTAATATGTGTCACAAGAGTCTTTTTCAAAGTGTTTATCGCAGTCGCTAAAACAATAGATGCGATGTTCAGTGAAAAAAAACTTCACCCATTCCACTCTCTCAAAATTGTACCAAAATCTCATTTAAATGATATTTATTTCTGCAACATTGGTTAAAACAAACACTTTTACACATTAATATATTTAATAAAAACTAGACAGCACGCGTAGCATGACCATAATAGAAACGGGTTTTGTCGACAGAAGAATAGAAAAAATGACAGATAAGGGACTACTCACACTTATTCAGCTCCATTCGCGTTTCGCTGAACGATTTTGGTCACACTTATACAGTTCTGCTTCTATCAGCCGCGTACAGCGTCGTAAGAGAAAAGCCGTCATAGCGTGTTATCTCCGCAGCTCCGCTGAAACACTTACACCTTGTCGACAAGGTGTCGAGAACCATCCGTGTACAGCGCTGAATTCGGCAGAACAGCGCTGAACGCGGCAGAACAGCGCTGAACTCTATCTAAATTAATAGCACTCGCATGATGATAACACATTTGTCCTCATTTTATACTTGTTTGCCACGAAAACTGAATAGACACGGAAAGCTGAACGGATGCGTACGCGTCTCCATACAAAATTGGAGTTTTCTATGGGCATAAGCTGAATAGAGCTGAATAAGTGTGAGTAGTCCCTAAACAATCACAATCGGTCATTTTGTCTATTCGTCCGTCGACATAACCCGTAGAAAACCCGTTTCTATGGTTATCATGCTACGCGTGTCGGTGTTTACATAAGAAAGAAAAATAAGACAAAAACAAACTCAGATGTAAATAATTCTTTACAGATGCGTTCAATGACAACAACGACAGACGAGATCTACCTCGGTGCCACAGTGCGAGATGTCAACGACTTCTTTGAGCAGGAGACCACGTTCCTGCAGGAGTACTACTCACATCTGAAGGAGGCTGTCGCGAAGGTTGATCGGATGACTAGCAAGCATAAAGGTAAGTTTGAAATAATAATATTAATCTGATCAACTTTTTCAAGATTATGTCAAAATCAGCACACTAATAGGGAATATGCATGTGATTCAAATAAGGGTCAATTTTTTTATTTTATATTATCAATATTACATCTAAATTATGCCTCCATCAATATTTTTGAATACGTAATATTTCTTTTTGAGCGAGAAATTAATTTAGTACCAAAAAACTGTGGGAAATTCAAATACTTGAAAAGCGACGGTATTGGTCAGAGCGGATGTGACGTGACGACATAGACTTATGACAACAATCAAAATGTCAATGTGTTTTGTAGGAGTGTTTGACATTGACTTGACACGTTTGTTTGTTGTCATAGACTGTGACGTCACCATGCCAAGCGCGCCAAATGGAAGGCGTTTAAATAGCCCGGGTCGGTTGGAACTTTTGCTTTTTTGCCGTCGAAATTGTTAAAACTATCGAATAAAAATATTTAAAAAATACATGCATATTATACATTGCTTATTGCGTAATACACGATTAATCAGAATTGGAATTGGTTTGAACCAAATGGAGCGGGCTATGCTCGGAGTTTCTTTAAAGGATAAGATCAGTAATGAAATTATCCGGAAAAAAACCGGAGTTATAGCTATAGCTATAGCTTGTAGAGTAAGCAAATTGAAGTGGCAGTGGGCTGGCCATGTTTGTCGAAGGACCGATGGCTGGTGGAGCAGACGAGTCCTGGAGTGGAGACCGCGTATCGGCAAGTGTAGTGTGGGAGTTATATGGAACGACGACCTTAAAAAGTTGGCTGGGAAGGAGTGGATGTGGAAGATGGGGACAGGGTGTTGTGGCGCAGCCTGGGAGAGGCATATGTCTTGTATCGGATTCATTGGCCGAAATTGTATAGCATAATCAGCCTATAATATTCCCACTGCTGGTACACAGGCCTCCTCTCTGTGAGAGGGAGCGGGCCGTAATCCACCACGCGGGCCCAGTGCGGGTTGGTAGATGTCACATGTCTTCGAATTTTTGGTTCTAGGACATGCCGGTTTCCTCACGATGTTTTCCTTCACCGTTTTTGAGAGCAGTGGCGATGAAATAATGTACACAAAGCAAAGCGCCTGTCAGGGTTCGAACCTACGACTTACAACTCGTAAGTCGTGGCCGTTACCACTGGGCCACCACTGCTCTCGATTGTAATCAATTCGCTCGGAATTGTATACAAATCCCTAATCTTTTATTTCTTACTTTTACAGAGGTAGCTGATGCTCACATCAGATTATCATCGTGCATCACACAGTTGGCCACACGAGAACAGCCTCCCACCGAGAGATTCCTCACTAGAGCTGCTGAAACCTTCGACAAGTGCAGGGTAAGTGCCGTCCGGTCAGCACTCAGGACATGCCCAATGTTTTCCTCTCGTAAGCTCAGACGACCAGCAGGCGTAGCATGGCGCTTTCTATCTATACGAAGAATAGACATAGCTTTTTCTATACAAAGTGACAGTTCGTTTCTTCATTTTTGACATCGCACCGTAGAAATCCTACAATCTGTCATTTTGTCTTTCGTTTCTAACGATCTTTGTCTAGGTCTTTTTATATGTAGGAAGAAAGTTTTCTATCCCAACTGTCAAAATCACCATCAGAAAAAATATCCTATGACAAAACAAAGAACAGGATAGAAAACTTTCTTCCGAAATGGAAGAAAGTTTTCTATCCCAACTGTCAAAATCACCATCAGAAAAAATATCCTATGACAAAACAAAGAACAGGATGGAAAACTTTCTTCCGAAATGGAAGAAAGTTTTCTATCCTTACTGTCAAAATCACACTGACAACCGATATATCCTATGATAAAACAAAGAATTCTGAGTCGAATTATGAATTTCGAAAAAAGTACAGTTGACTCTTTCTACTTTGCTGCCGTCGACAAAAATATAGTTCCGTGTAGACAGTACGACGCGTCGTACTGTCTACACGGAACTATATTTTTGTCTACTCTTGTCGACAAAACGGTGCGCATGCTACGCCTGCTGGGGGCCTGCCACCACCGCTTACAGCAGTATTAAGCGATAAGGCCGCCCTTTGTATATTTTTTAGTGTTTGTTTTTCCTTTCGTTATATATTTTTGTGGTGTACAGTCACGAGCACCAATATGTATACACTAAGCAACTTTTAATAGTGATTTTCTCCTACCGTATTGATTGTAATTTTATGTTATATCGAACATAGTATGTTGGAACCCATATTATTATGATATAGGTATCATTTCAAAGTTGCAGTCGTTATTCCACGAAAAAATGGTTATTGAATTTTGCTAAGTGTATACATATTATTGCTCGTGACTGTACAATAAAGTATATATAAATAAATAAATATTATTTTAATCTTACTTTGTGGGAGAAATAGATGGAGTTTTACGTCCTGTAGAGCTTCATCTCTTTCCTACACTGAAGTAATATTAAAAAAATACTGCTGTAAGCGGTAGTGGTAGGCCCCCAGGTCGCAGCGGCCAGCGATATAGTGCCCGCCGGCTGCGTGCGGCGCGGTGCGCGCGCTCCATGGGGATTTTATTCTAATGTATATATCTCGCTGGCCGCTGCGATCTGGCGGCTAGTGCGCGCCTAGCCTAAGAGCGTCCAGGTTTCAACAAACTTGTATCGGCACATTACAAATTTTACGAAAATTTGTGTTAAGTTGTTTTTACGGTTACGTGTTTTGAAAATTATACTTTTTCTCCAGAAAATCGAGGGTCGCATGGCATCAGACCAGGACCTCAAGCTAGCAGACACTCTCCGCTACTACATGAGAGATGCACATGCTGCTAAAGCAGTTCTCGTAAGGAGACTCCGGTCAGTATACTGCAGTATTTTGCATTTTAGTATTTTTGAGATAGAGAAATAAATAAAAACCGGCCAAGTGCATGTCGAACCACGCACAATGAAGGGTTCCGTAGTTGGGATGAATTTATCCAACAAACTTAACATTGTAGTTGAAAAATTTGTTCTCCCATACAGCGTGTATGGGAGAACATGTTTTTGCAACTGTAAATTTAAATTGGTCGATTATTATTCAGTAAATTGTGAAGCCTACTTAGCTGTGATAGTTTTCCTTTTAATTTCGTTACATATACTACTGGCGTGAATTTTTTTAAATATCCAAAACCAACCATTTAGCTGGCAGGGGGGGGGGGGGGGACACTTTAACAAAAATTTGCACTTGAAAGCTTAATATTTCGCAAACGAATCCCTGAATCCAAAAATGGTTTTCGCAAACTCGCATTATTATCAACTAGTTGCTGCCAACGGCTACGCCCGCGTGTAATCTTTATACATTATAGCTTATTTTACTCAGGGTGAATGTAGCTTTCTAATGGTGAAAGAATTTTTGAAATCGGCGCAGTAGTTTTTGAGTTTATTCATTACAAACATACACACAAAAATACAAATCTTTCCTCTTTATAATATTAGTTATCAATTACATAGTATTATTATCTTTTGTTTCAGATGCCTCGCCGCGTATGAAGCAGCTAATCGAAATCTCGAAAAAGCCAGAGCTAAGAATAAGGATGTTCATGCGGTAAGTAATCCATGCGTCATGTTCGTGAACGGGCGCTGTCAGTTGTGACTGGTCATCTCTTAGCTGCCATGGCTTATTTTAATTTTTGAATTGTTTGTATGTCATAATTGCGGACGCTTTTAACGCGCTTTTTACATTGTTCTCACATTTATAATTTCAACATGAATGATGTCACCCATATATTGTAACAATATTTTGATTTAAAAGAGTGTCCGTGGAGTTTCTTGCCCGTTCTTCTCCATAGGTACCTACTACGCTTTGGAATGGGCAACTAGCTTCATATTTCTGACTGACCGACTCCTTGACAATTCAAAAGTGCCTGTAAATGGTTTAATTGAAATAAATGCTTTGAGTTTGAGTTTAAACATAAGCTTAGTTTAAAGATACGAAAACAACTATAAATCCGCGAAATACATAACATACGAGGGGTGTTCAATAAATAGTGAGAATGAGTATGACGCAATTGTCTGTTATTAAATGTTATTTTATTTTTCGACGTAGTCACTTTTCAGGGTTATACACTTTACAAAAAAATATTCTTTCTGATCCCTTAAAAAATCGTGTACGGCGGCGACTACTGCGTCACCATCTTCAAATGGTGATGAGATGATCCTTTTACCACAAAAATCGGTAAACATCACTGGAGCAAGGTCCGGTGATTATGGAGGATGTGCCATCAATTCGAAGCCAGCTTCTTGAATGGCAGCCATCACAAGTCTGGATTTGTACGCGGGTATCTTGTTATCTTGGTAAAACAAACAAACAACAGAACACGTTCCGAAACGACGCAAACAAATGACTTCTATTTTATTTAAACAAAAGAGCATTGATTGTTTTTTTTTATTATCATCATAGCTAATGTCTGGGCTATGCCTGCCAGTATTTTTTTTTTCTTTTCAAGGAGATTGTATCGCATTCTCACTATTTATTGAACACCCCTCGTACATAAACGTGCGTCGACTGTAAGTGTCCTCGTGTATGGGTACGTGCTTAAATACACGAGTAGCACTTTGCCAGCGGCTGAGGCAACTGAATCCGTCGACGCGTTTACGGCTGCCGCCGCCGACGAGTGTCGACGGCTGCAGTTGTTTCTGCCGTTGGCAACATGCCGCTGGTGTATATGAGCATTCAATCGGTTGAAAGACACTGAACGAGACACAACAGAGGCCCTAGACAAAGTGACATTCTATCAGCGATAACGATGATGGAAAACGCAAAAATGTATAGGACTGACATAAGCTATCGAAAAGCTTATGTCAATCCTATTGAAAGTCGTTGTAGAAATACGAAACGCTTTCGAAGCGATTGTCACTTGTCTAGGCCCTCAGAAGTTTTACGTGGGTAGCACACCTCCGCCGCGACACCGCAGTAGTTCAATTGTACTGACTCGCGTCTTGAACTACTGCGTTTTCGCGACTGTGGTGTGCTACCGGCGTCATTGTTATAACATCTATGGGCGTTAAGTGTCTCTCGAAAATACATACCTTCGTTTTAAAAGTTTTGTAATTATGCGAATCGACGACAATTTATTTAGCACGTGTGAAGTGATTTTGTGATAATGGTATTCACATTTGATATTTATTTGTTTTATGCTGGGTACATAGTGAGCCAACGATTTGATGACCAGTCCATCTGGTCAGGGCTTTAGACATAATAACAACGAAAAATTTGTAAGAAAAAAAAAAATCGAATCCGACTGGTGGTTCCAGTTAGCTCGTGGCAGCCGCACGGGTCGATCCATCAGGTTAAGCTACGCTTGCCGGGGTGGGTTCGTGGATGGGTGACCAATGTGACCATCTTTACATACCGAGACTCCTCCGTGCCTCGGAAAGCACGTTAAGCCATTGGTCCCGGCTGTCATTCGTGGATATTTGACAGTCGTTACGGGTCGTCAAAAGCCCGAAAGTCTGACAACCAGTCTTACTAAAGGGTATCGTATTACCCAGTTACTGGGCTGTGGACGTCAGATAGGCACACGCTCCATGTGAAATACTGGTATTCAGCTGCATCCGGTTAGACTGGAAGCCCACCCCAACATAGTTAGGCAGAGTGTTCCCATATATTAGCGCAATCAAACAAAAAAACAAACTCTTCAGCTTGATTATTTTAGTATAAACTAGCTGCGGTTTCACCCGCGTAAGTCTCGATCCCATGGGAATGTCGGGATAAAAAGTATCCTATGTCTTATTACAGGTCATGGTCTACCCATGTGCCAAATTTCATCTGAATCCGTTCAGCCGTTTTAGCGTGAAAGCGTAATAAACAAATAAATTCACTTTCGCATTTATAATATTAGTTAGGATACGATAGTTGGCCCACTGTGTACCCATCTCAGAAATGTTTGACGTGTAATCTTTCTGTGCAATATGCAGCCTATGGAAGTACAAGAGGTAAACACTAAACACGCTTGTTTTGTGTAGAAAAAAAGTTTGTTGGTAGATATTGTGGCGTATTTATGTATTTGAATGTTTAAATGTAAAATGTAGTAGTGTTGTCTATAGAAAATTTAGTAATAACTAGCTGCCTGCCCCGACTTCGCACGGGTAGTACTAAGTACTTATCTACGGCGCACCTACCTATCTAACTACCCTACCTACCCTACCTACCCTACCTACCCTACCTACCCTACCTACCCTACCTACCCTACCTACCCTACCTACCCTACCTACCCTACCTACCCTACCTACCCTACCTACCTTACCTACCCTACCTACCCTACCTACCCTACCTACCCTACCTACCCTACCTACACTACCAACCTACCCTACCCTACCTACCCTACCTACCCTACTTACCCTACCTACCCTACCTGCCCTACCTACCCCACCTACCCTACCTACACTACCAACCTACCCTACCCTACCTTTCTACCTACCTACCTATCTATCCTGGCTACATACCTAACACCCGTGCGCATTAGCATGGCACCTGGCTCAGAACTCAATACTCCTCCCGCTACCCGCGCCGCGCCCCGCCGTCGCCGTGCGGGGCGCGGGGGGAGGTACAAACGTCATTGAGCCAGGGGCCATGCATTAGCATGGCCCCTGGCGCATGGGTTGTAACTACCCTACCTACACCTACTTGCCCTGAGAATTACGAACATAACAAAAAACGAATTATCCAAATCGGTCCAGCCGTTCCCGAGTTTTAGCGAGACTAACGAACAGTAATAGGGAATGTGCATGTGATTCAAATATGGGTCAAATATTTTTTTTGTGCTATTATATGTTACTTCAGAATTATGCCTCCATCAATATTTTTGAATAAAATTTCTTTTTGAGCGAGGAATTAATTTTTTTTAAGTCCAAAAAAACTGTGGGTAATTCAAATACTTGAAAAGGCTAAGAGCGGATGTGACGTAACAATCCGGGATAACAATCAAAATGTCAATGTCAAGTCAATCAACAAGTGTCAATTCAATGTCAAACGCTCATATAAAAAGGAGTGTTTGACGTTGACTTGACAGTTGCTTGTCTGTTTTTACGGACTGTGACGTCACCACACCAAGCGCGCCAAATGGAGGGCGTTTAAATAGCCCGGATCGGTTGGACATTTTTAAACATTTTTTTAACTACTTTAAATTGCTTTTGTGCCGTCGAATTTTTTTTAACTATTATTAGACGATGTAAACTATCGAATAAAAATATTAAAAAAATACATGCATATTCCCTATTCTTTTTATATAAAAGAAGACTAGCTGATGCCCGCGGGTTTCCCCCGCGTGGATGTCGGTTATTATATACTAAAACCTTCCTCGAGAACCACTCTATCCATTGGTAGTAGTTTTTGAGCATGAGCATTTGAGCATTATGTTGTGGCAGATACTTTTAAAGGGATTCGTGGCTAAATGATAACAGCCACTCGGGTTGATCGAAGTTAAGCTACACTTGCCGCGGTCGTTTCTTGGATGGGTAAACATCCATTACATATCAAGACCCCTCAGTGCCTCGGAAAACACGTAAAGCATAGAGATATAATTATAGTATAGAGTGCGCGCAAAAAACTATGAACAGTAGACACGTGTTTAGACAACACGGCGTTCCTCACCACACTCACTCACTCGTCAGTTCGAGATTCATTCATTTGTACGTCACAGTGAAGCGGTACAAAATGTTATTTTGAGGTTTTGGGACATTCAATCATTTTGTACGGGACATTTGAAGTGCCTCTTGTATGTCCTACCCAACGAAATCTATAGCTCACTTGTCTACGATGCGCACTAAGCGATTTGAGCAATACGCGCACTCTATGTAATATTATATCTCTGATGTAAAGCCGTTGGTGCCGGCTGTCATTCGTAGATGTTTGACAGTCGTTACGGGTAGAGTGCGTTTCATCAAATAGTTCCTATGTCGTAATGTTGCTTACACTGTACCAATACGAATACGCTACGCCGCCTAGGTGCTACCAAAAAGGTTCGTTTAAAAAAATTAACAGTGGAGCCAACATTACCGCAAAGGAATGATTTGATTAAACGCACTCTAGTTAGAAGCCCGAAAGTCTGACAGCAAGTCTTACCAAGGGGTATCGGCTTACCCAGTTACTGGGTTGTGGAGGTCAGGGGGCCTAAAACGGACACATTAGCAATTCCTCTAAAAACTATTCATTTCCTGAATTTCTAGCTGTCATTAGCAATTCTCAAATTTGATACAAAAAAAAATAATAATCATTGGATGTGTGGATCATTTTACGAATCTCCATAGAAAACTCAAACAAATGAATTATTTCGTAATATGAATCGCATGCAGATCATAATTATTATGAATTGCCAGTTTGTGACATTTTACGATGATTCATAATATGTTCCTATTATGATTCTACCAAAGTGACTGTTTTAAGCTCCCTGATAGGCAGTCGCTCCATGTAAAATACTGGTATTCAGCTGCATCCCGTTAGACTGGAAGCCGATCCCAACATCGTTGGGAAAAGGTTTGGCCGATTGATTGAATTAAATGTAGTGTTGCATTGTCAGTAATGTTGTGCATGTTTGTGTATGTAGGAGATACTTATACAGGATGTTAGGGTAAACACCGTTATCCTTGAAACCAGTGGTTTGGTTTCATTTATAGAACGGTAAATTAATGGAAAATGACAACTTTTTTTTTCAAAGCTACTGCATTTTACCACAAGATTATTCCACCCTTTCACCCTATGCGCTAGAGTAACGAACTTGCGTCTCAACACAGATGGGGGGCGCGGGACTTGACCTGACCGGCCGCGAGCGCGCCCCTCCCTCAGGTCATTTATTGTTATATTTAAGTCAACTACCCATGGTTTGAGTGACAACGGCGTTTACCCTTACACCCTGTAGAAATTATGTATGTAAAGGTGAACCATTACCGGGAGCACTCGCCTCTAATGTAACATTTTACGCAAAATACGCGCTTTGTCGTGGAGTTGCGGATACCAGCCCGTATTACCTATTACCTATTACCTAACATTTCAGATTTAATTTTGAGCAGAATCCCACACGTCGCCCATACGGTTGATATTGACATCAAGCGTGTTGGCGATACAGACCACATCAAGGCCACGTCGCAGCCACAACGTAACCACTAGCGCGACCGCACACTAGCGGCCGACTACATCGCAAACACAACTTTGCGTCAAAGTCAAATAATTTATTTCAAATACGCACATTAAAGGCACTTTTGAAAGTCAAAAACAAAGAAATAGAACTGATTCTAGTTGCCCCTTCCAAAAGGTAGTTTTCGTATGGAGAAGAATGGGCAAGAAACTCCACCGTTACTCTTTAAAAAAATATTTTGTATACATCAATTATATAATTACATGTGAAAACGACGCACCTAGAATATAATTACGACGCCTATTAGATTTGGTTTTGTAGTGATATGAGATTTGAGTGGTACAAATCTAAAACCAAATCAAATGCGAGACGCAAAGTTGTGTTTAACGCAACTGCAAGAAGCTGTAGCGACACTATTCACATGTAACCATTGTTTGCCTACATTTTGTCGCTGCGATGTGGTGTGGTTGTGGTAGTTTTGGTCGGGACCTAAAACGGCATGAATTTATGAAGGTTTGAAGCTAGTACCACCCTAGTGCCACATAGTTCACTGTACTAGTTGGCTGGCATTCATGCTGAACTGGGCCGGTTTGACGCAGCCGTGAGGCGCACAATACTATTTTTATGCCACGAATATTGTGTGCCTTATCTGGGTCAAACAAATTTATTTTCTTTCTTTACTTTTATCATATTATATCAGCATCATCATCATATTATCTTATATGATAGTATTTTCATTATAGGCGGAGCAAGCCCAAGCGGACGCATGCGCGAAGTTCGAGCAGTTATCTGCGCGTGCGCGGGAAGAACTTATCGACTTCCGTACAAGGAGAGTGGCGGCTTTTAAGAAGAGGTAAATATGACTTGACTATGAGGAGAACTGGTGGCCTAGTGGTAACGGCCGCGACTTACGAGTTGTAGGTCGTAGGTTCGAACCTTGACAGGCGCTTTACTTTGTGTAAATTTTATCACCACTGCTCTCAAAACGGTGAAGGAAATCATCGTGAGGAAACCGGCATGTCTTAGAACCAAAAATTCGAAGACATGTGACATCTACCAACCCGCACTGAGCCCGCGTGGTGGATTACGGCTTACTCCCTCTCATAGAGAGGAGGCCTGTGTCCCAGCAGTGGGAACATTATAGGCTGATTATGTAAATATGACTTACTCATAATAATATAACATCACGCCTTCATCCCCGAAGGGTTAGGCAGAGGTGTAGCTATAGTACATCAACATTTCGCCAGTTATATTCAAGTCCCATTTAGGGGGCGAGCTATTGCCATCACCCGGGAACAAATCCAGACTGGGCTGCTACTGAGAATCGTCGTGTGTTAGAGGGGCTTGTGGCTCAGAAATAACAGCCGCACGGGTCGATCAATCAGGTTAAGCTACGCTTGCCGTGGTTGATCCGTGGATGGGTGACCATATTTACATACCAAATCTTATTATGTTATATTTACATCTGTGCCTCGGAAAGCACGTTAAGCCGCTGGTCCCGGCTGTAATTTGTAGATCTTTGACAGTTGTTACGGGTCGTCAGAAGCCCGAAAGTCTAACAACCAGTCTTACCAAGGGGTAACGTGTTACCCAGTAACTATTTTGGAGGTCAGATAGGCAGTCGCCATGTAAAATATTGGTATTCAGCTGCATTCGGTTAGACTGGAAGCAGACCCAAACATAGTTGGGAAAAGGCTAGGCAGATGATGACTTGTTTAGTCGCGTGCGTTATGATTTTATGAATCATCTTATATGGATTTTGTTTTTCCAGTCTGTTGGACCTCGCCGAACTAGAAATCAAACACGCGCGCTCTCAGCAGGAGTTATTCAGAAAATCTCTGCAAGTGCTCAAGGAATGCCAATAAATACAATATATGTATGTTATATTATATTATACTAAACACTGTATATTCCATGAGATGTAATGAACTGAAGGGTTGGACGGATATTGTGGGATATTGACGGATATTCGGATAGTATGTTGTAGGTGCAAGATCGATTGATACAAACCATAGTTTGACCGATTGTTCATGTTTGATAGGCGTTGGGGGGTAGTCAGAAGTTTGGAAGACTGGCAACCAGTCTTGCCAAAGGGTATCGTGTTATCCAGTAACTGGGTTGTGGAGGTCAGATAGGTCGTCGCTTCACGTTAAAAATACTGGTATTCAGCTGCATCCGGTTAGACGGAAAGCCAACCCACACGTAATAAGGTTTAGACTAGGCGGAAGAGGATCCGAAATATCCAATCAAAATCCTACAAAATCGTTGACTCAATCCTACATTAATATTTTTTTTTATTTTTTGTTTATTATTATTATTATTAAAGCGTTTGGAGTCAAAAGAACTAAGAGTCATTCGTTCATTTATTTTTGAACGGTGACGGGCGGCGTAGTCGTAGGAAGTCATGAGCTAATATCATTGACATAAGGTTTAAAATGCATTGACACGCGCTTTTAAAATGAAACAATTACTGTCGTATTTTACAGTAATATGCAGTTTAATTTCTCAGACTGAACGGTTTAAGGTGGATCTGCAGTGGTAGCTCGCGAAATTCATAAAATACAATAGATGCAGATATATTTAGTAACGTATTCCGCTTAACTATTCCGTAAGATAAAAAACCCTGTAAGAAATCGACATGTGTTTCACCTCTAAACGGGATGACGATTGACCAGTCGCGAACCTGAACACGACGTGTTGCCACGCCGAGCGCTGGACGCAGAACCGCATACAACACGTCGTGTTCAGGTCATCGGTTCTACGGCTAATATGGCCGGCCCAAGCAGACATACAGGGAAACATTTTTGTGTCATCATTGTTCCAAATTTGAGTTCCTGACCGATTAAAAAGTCAAAGACTTTGATATAGAAAAAAAAATGTAGCGTGGCTTGATTGACCGCTAAACAACTTTGTTAAAAAACTAATTAGTTGATTGGATGCGCGTGCGCCGCGTGCGTGGTTTACCAGTTAAGAGCAGTCCTGGAGTGTAGCATTGAATGGTCGTCCCATCAAAACCCAGTCTGTTTCTTCATTAGAAAATGTAGCTTATTTGAACGGGTCAACAAAAATGCTATAGTGTAGTTTACGGACACGCCAACGTTCGAGGCATCCTGGTCACAAAACGTGGGAGCGAGATGACACGATTCACCATCCTACTCGCTCGTTTTATGACCGCGACTGTCACAATTCTTGGCGTTACGTTGCAAGTATTTGTCAAATAGAAATGTTAATTAATATGGTTTCTCAAGTGTTATTAATTTAATATGTTGTCAACTTTGATTGGTCGACAGTTAACTAAACACGACAGTTAACATAAGATCTGACAGTGGATTTACTGACCGGAGGCTCTGGCTTTTGAGAACATTAAGAAAGTCTGTCTAGAAATCTAGATGTCACACACATGTCTCAGTAATTAATTTATAGCATTTATATTAATAAAATATAGCTCATGCAATTTTTAATTATAAGAGATTTTTATAAAGGTGGTAACACACTATGATTACGCGCGCGTTTAGTAGCACATCAGTAAATGACAGATAAAAGATAAACAATCACAAGCCGTCATTTTGTCTATTCTTCCGTCGACAAAATCCGTTCCTATGGCGGTCATGCTACGCGTGCTGTTGTACATTCTGTTAAATCTCGCCATGAAAACTTATCTGAAGTTAGCTATCATTCCACCAGCATTGCTATTCTGTAACCATCTAACCGTGAGAACTTAGGTGAAATGAGCTTGAAGTGAACTGCTTTAGCATTAGTAGGTATCGATGACAATGATAGCTCACTCCACGCTCACTTCACCTAAGTTTTCACGGTGAGATGGTTACAGAATAACAATGCTGTAGCTAGAGAATGACACTATTGACAGCTTACTTCACCTAAGTTTTCACACAGAGATTTTAACAATAGATCTACTGAACTCCCGAGTAATCAATTCTCGCGTCTTTTTTGTATACCAAAAGCTATAGTGGTTTTACGTTCGTAATGGAGAACCATGACACTAGTGGAAACTTTTAGAACAAGAACAGTTGATTTGCCATACCAGACTATTATTATTCCCCTGCAGGTCAAAGGTCTCTTCTCATACAGAGAAGGCACGAGCATTGATCACCATGCTTGCTCAAAACTGGTTGTCGATTTCAGACATAAAACTATAAGACCAGTCCAAGAACAATAAATTGATTTACTTAAGGGCCTACCCTACCTCAAATTGCTTAGCATGATGCCGAAAATACTGCAGCATTAATTTTGAAATAAATATATGTTAAATTTGAGGATTTATGCTAGGTCCAATGTTTGGCAAAAACACGATTACATACAATTTTCTCTATAGAAAAAAAATACAAAGTTACCTCTAAACCGATGGTATTCAAAAAATACTTAAAATTAGATCATGAAACTGCATAATAACTGAACAAACTATAAAGCAGGTCTTTTTAATTTTTTTTATTACCATTATTTTCACCGTTAAAAGCAATTACCTAAATTATTCGAGGCCTGAGAGCCACCAGCACCCCGATCCGTCTCGCTCTCACTCAGGCCGCGAGTAGTATGGTGCGAGCGAGATAAAATCTGAGGTAGGGTACGGCTTTAACTATAATCGAATTTAAATTTTATTTGTGATTATGATAGTGAAAATCGCGCGTTCAAGGATGTGTAAGCACCTTTATATATTATAGACAATTTCCAAGTATTTGACCGACTTTCAATTAGGAGGAGGTTATTTTAATTAATCTTTTACAAGTTTTTTTTTTGTTATTTTCCTATTCTAGTTTCACGAACTGTGTCCAAATAAACTTTTTTTTTTTTCAGTCTAGGAACACAGTAGTAATAATAATAAACCTGCAACACTAATCCTAGAATAGTGAAGTCAAACTATCACTCGTTATTTTTTTATGTACGGTGCGAATATTATTATGATTTTATTATTATATTATTTAGGTTAATGTTTTTCTATTAAACGTGAAACGTGGACCAAATTCTTTTTTGTAATGCTTTTAATGCAGTCCAATTTGTATTTTTCTTGGTCATTTTAGGGTTCCTTCGAAAATAACGGAGCGTTTTAAGATAATTCCTGTTTCAATTGATACGGAATCCTGATAATGTTACTTCAGATCACACTTCAAAGTCAGCATATAAAATAATATAAAAATAACTTAAAAAAAACATTACTTAAAATTAAGTATTAAAAAAAAACGTAAAATGGTACTGATTATTTTTGCCAACAACTTTTTTTGAATGATAAAATTAATATAAATCATCCTATTCGGTGTTAAGTTTATCTAAATCACTTGTTTTGGCTATGCAACTAAATAAATTAGAGCGATTTTTGTAAGCAAGACAAGATTATGCAAGATAACAACTCGCGGTCTTTTTCTACCAAATGATAAAGGTATCACGTAAATCATACGAGTACATCAATCATACACATAAAAACCTACGCTAATTGATTTAGTTTAAGGTATTCTGATCCCAGTTTGTGGCATTCTCATCCCAGTTTGAGGCATTCTCATCCCAGTTTGAGGCTTTCTCTTCCCATGTTTTGGCATTCTCGTCCCAGTTTCTGGCATTATTGTCCCAGTTTCTGGCAATTTTTTATAGTACAGTATTCTTGTCTCGATTTCTTGCATTCTTGTCTTGCGGTATAAAAAATTACTTTAACCAAAGTCTTCGTACGGTGTGTATGTATCGTGTAAGAGAAATGTGTTATTTTTAAATGTTTATATTTTAAGAAAATATATGATTATCCATATTTATTTTGTGTTTTATTTATTCATCTTGTATTGGTGAATTTTAAAATAAGCTTTAAAGAAATCGGAAAATAAAAACCCCAAGAAATGATTAAAATTATAATTTATTTTAAGTGTTCGCTGTATTCAAAAACATATTCAACATTTACATGGTGTAAATACCGATATCCTTGAAACCAGTGGTTTGGTTTCATTTATAGAACGTAAAATCAATGGAAAAATACAACTTTTTTTTTAAAGAAAATCTACGTTTTTCCACTTGAACTTGCGTCTCAACACGGCGGCCGGCGGTTGGCGGGGGCGTGCGGGGCGCGGGACGTTACATGACCGGCCGTCAGCTGTTTCGCAGCTCTCTCGAACGCTTATCCATGAGTATCGGGACAGTGACGGATATTTACATTTTAAAATCTTTTAATGAAAATAAGGTTTTTTTGTGTTGTTACTGGGTCATTTATTTTTATATTTAAGTCAACTACCCATGGTTTGAGTGACAACGGTGTTTACCCTTGCATACTGTATAAGTAGTTCTAATAAAAAAACAATGTTTATGCGTAAATTAACTTAAAAATAGAGATATAAGGCAGAAAGTTGACCTTTGAAAAGTGTCTGAGCGCAGATGTATTTGCAATCCTCAATGAGTTAACAGGCCTACATTTTTTTTTTTTTTTTTTTTATTTGACTTATTTATTTAAGTTACCAAAGTGCGAACACATTATACCAGTTATTGTTTTCAATAGTTTTCATTAGTTTCACATTGGCAGGTAAAATCTCAACATTTCCTATTCTGTCAACTTAGCCTCTCAGTCCACTGCTGGACATAGCGCCTCTCCGAAACTACACCAAAACCCACTTCATCCTTCCACATAGCCTATCCTACGCATAAATTTCTATAGCATAATCCAGCCTGTAACTCCGTTGGCTCTTCAGCCGTAGTTCCACGTAAGTGTATCCTATACCGCCCGATGTGATGTTGACGGAAGCCTCGCTGTTTTGAAAGTCGTAGCAGCTGATTGCCTGGAAAATGAGAAAGAATTTGGATTAGTAGTGTGGCGGCATCTACATCGCCACATGCGAACTACGCATCAAAGATCGTCTTACAAAAATCCTGACGTCACATAAATCCTGCATCGCGCAATTAGAGTTTACCGCGCGATGGACATATACACAATCGTTGGGCAGTTGCTCGCCAGACACAACACCCGTCTGGTCGGAGGATCCTCCCTTTTCTATAGAGGATGAGTGAATTTTACACCCTGTTCCTCATACCCCTAAAGCAGTCACCCACGTAAGTCTCGATCCTAATACCCTCGTAAATATCGGGATAAAAAGTATCCTATATCCTATTCCATGTGATGGTCTACCCATGTGCCAAATTTCATCTAAATCCGTTCAGCCGTTTTAGCATGAAAGCTTAACAAACAAACAAACTCACTTTCGAATTTATAATATTAAGTTAGGATGAGGATCGTAGCAGGTGGCGCTCTGCAGTTTCTGCCTACCCCCATGGGAGGAAGGCATGATTATATATCTTTGTGTACAATCGAAAAAATTGAATTCTGACGAATAAGCTTATGGTAGCATAAGCTTATTTTCTTACACAGACATTCAAATACAATTCGGTCGACATTCGCGTAAACATACATTTCCTTGGTAACGAACTTGTCATCTGCCATCTCTGTTATTTTGACGGTTTCAAACGATTCATCGTCAAAGTGGGTCATGATTCACTTAGCCTGACTGTACCTTAATTGGCGCCGTCCCATTATACGTATATGTCTTGATCCGTTTCTTCAAAGGAATGGCTTCGTATTTCAATTTATCACGAAAAACTATCCTCGTGTCCTTGGTTTGCTCGCCAAAGAAGTATGTAGAACTTAGCACAGTTGTTAGAGTCATTATCAAAACACATATCATTAATATTAATTTCATTTTTACTGTTTTTTTTTTATAACACACTGAACTTTGTTGGCACTATAGGTACTTGTTGTTATTTTTGCTACAGGTGAAAAAATTCTGAAAAAAAAATTGAGGGTTATTTCTTTAAACAATAAAATTTGTGAAAACCTCATCAAAATCTGTTGCGTGGTTTAGAAGAACAACGCGGACATACAGAAAGACACGAAAAGCGACTTTAATCTATTAGTTACATGGTCAGTGGGTCGTCTTAGGGGTGATTATGTATGGATTAGGAACCTTATGTAACACGATAATTACTTTCAGTCTTTAACAACGAATACAATACACGAATCATATTTTCTCCACGAATAGGCGGTGACATTCAAAATTGATTTACCGACTACCTTCAATTTTAAAACTTTAACTACTAATTCGTGTTTTGTAAATAATGTAGAAGACTTTCTCACTAATTGTCTATTACTTCGTGTTTAACTGACAACATAATAAGTAATAAAACTAATTTACCAAAATTTTTGTCAAGTTTTACAGATTGCGAATTGAATGTGAAAGTTTTTTACCCGACTGCCCCAGAAGGAGGGTAATGTTTTTCGAGAGTATGTATGTATGTATGTCTATTTCTTTGGCACGCTCTGTAGCCTAAACGGCTTGATGGATTTTAACATTTGAGGTGTCGTTAGATTCGTCTTAATTGTGGGAGTGACATAGGCTATAATTTTTTTTATATTTCATCTGCAAACAAAAAAAAGGGAGCGGTAGGTTTTTTTTTTAAATAAATCACAATATTGGTATCAAATAAAAGCTAGTAGTTAAGTTATTCCAAAAATATAATTTAATTAAACAATTTTTTTTTTAAAATAAAGCTTGAATTATAACAAAATTATTTAAAAACAAAAAACCCGCCTGCAAAAACGCATAACTTAAAAGAGAAAAAAAATTAAATATTTGTATACGAGAATTGGTCCAGGACCCTGCTGTATGAATTTTTGAATTATAAGATAATATCATTATAAACAATACCGAGAAAGATGGTGTAATTAATTAAATTAGAAGTAATTAGGTATTTAAAAGCTTAGATTCGATACTGAAATACAGATTTTAAATGTAGGTACTTATCTCAATCAATCTGCCTAGCCTTTTTGGGGTCGGCTTCCAGTCTAACCGGATGCAGCTTAGGTAATACTATAGCTGCATTCGGTTAGACTTTTTTTAGTAGGTACCACTTTGTCGGCCTGATTTATATGTATACGAATACCAAATTACAGCTTTCTGGTATCAACAGTCTCTGAGCTAAGCCGCGGACAGACAGACGGACATGGCGAAACTATAAGAGCTCTTTGTTGACTACGGAACCTAAATCAATAAGTAAAAGAAAAATCTTAAACGCAAATTTTAACTTATAAACACGATTTAAAGCACACACGAGTACACGACTTACTTACCTATTTAATGTAAAATAACGATGTTTTAATTTATTTTTTAAGTTGAAGATAGTGTTATCATTAAACGTTTTTTTTGTAAACTATAAACAATTCCGAGAACGATGGCGTAATAAGTGGTCACATTGTAAGCGGAATGAGGTAATAAAAACCTAAACTCTGAAGTATTTACAAGGCTGCACCCTAATTGCGTAATATATGATCAATCAGATTTGGAATCGGTTCGAAACAAATGTCTAATCCATTGCGTCATAAGTTACGTTGTTGAGCAGATTTTGGTACTACGCATGTTTTAGTTATCCAACGACCTGGGAATTTTAGGTTATACGATAACTCTTGAATTTCACTAAAATAGGTTCTGATTTTTCATAGTAGGCTACCTAACAATTCTCGAATCTTAAGTAAAACAGACCTTGACCCGTCAATTAAAAAAAATAAGTACGAAGGTCAGTGCAGTGCATAAATTGACCGGACAATCATCATAAAACTTACAATACATTTCCTTCAACTGACAGTCGGTTAGCGCGGGAATGCAACAGCTGACAAATTGACATGTGTCAAGTTTCTTACACTTCTTGAAAATCGAAGAAAATAATTTTCATCTTTAAAAAAATATAAATATATTTATATGGATTTTGACCTATAGTTAGACTCTTTTCTTGGGCAAGGATCTAACATCTTGATAATTTCGCTGTTTACTTGTTCAAATAATTATTTAAAAGAGTTAATGTGGAGTTGTTAATTGTGTGCGTGCTGGGACCACGGAATACAAATGAAATGAAATGAAATTGTTTATTCTGTAAATAGGATATCGCAATCACTTTTACACGTCATATTATTAAAAAAATAAAATAAGCTAGATGAGGTCGGCGTTTCCTATCTGACTACTCTGAGAAGAAAGGCCGAAACAAACTCAGAGGTCGCAGTCTCTTTTAAGGTCCAGACATAATCTTGGTCAAGCCATATGAGGACCATGTAGATTAATGTCTGAAATGGTCTTTTGAGGAAAGAACCACACAGATTTGAGTGGACCTGTCCAGTCAGTGCAAGCATTTGTCAGTAACCGAGGAGCTCAACTCAGAGCTGAAGGAGCTCAACGACTCGACGAACAATACCAAAAAAAGGACATTTGGGTAGGCCGCAGTAAAATAAAAAATGATCCACATAGTCCTCACATTCACAATAATCAAAAAAAAAAAAATACTTTACAAAGTAATAATGTCATGTTGTATAAAGAATAATCAACAATGTCAATTTGTAGGTATATAAAACTGGTATAATTTAATGATTTTAGATACTAATTAAAATTAAAATGTCAAGTTCTAGGGTTTTTTCAAGGCTTAGCAGAGCGAGCAGCTCAATCCCATGCATTTCTGTCTTCTAAATAATCCGAAATTTTATAGTACCCTTTTTTACATAGTTTGGTTTTAATACTGCTTTTAAATCGTTTAATGGGTAAGTTTCTAATATCAATGGGAAGTTTGTTGTAAAAGCGTATACATTGACCCATGAACGAGTTGCCTACTCTGTGGAGACGAGTGCGATGTACAGCAAGATTGTGTTTATTCCTAGTATTTATACTATGAATATCGGACATTTTCTTAAAATTTGATATATCCTTGTGTACATACAACAGGTTTTCAAATATATATTGTGAGGCTACAGTCAGAATATCTATTTCTTTGAATTTTTCTCTAAGGGAATCTCTTGGACCTAGGTTGTAAATGGCTCGAACAGCCCTTTTTTGTAAAACAAAGATATTATTGATGTCCGCACAGGTTCCCCAGAGAAGAATCCCATAGGACATAAGACTATGAAAATAGCTAAAATAAACAATTCTGGCTGTATCTACGTCGGTTATCTGTCTAATTTTTTTAACAGCATAGGCGGCCGAACTAAGCTTTCCTGACAATTTTTCTATGTGTGGGCCCCATTGTAATTTGCCGTCAATAGTTATTCCAAGAAAAACCGTTGACTCAACAGGGTCCAACTCTATTCCATTGACTTGAACATTGGTAGTTAGCTGCCTGACATTTGGCGTTGAAAATTTAATCAGTTTAGTCTTTTTCTCATTCAGGAGTAGATTATTTACATTAAACCAATGCACAACTTTAGAGAGTGCATCGTTGACTTGTTCAAAGTTGACTAACTGACGTTTGATTTTAAAAATGAGCGAAGTGTCATCTGCGAATAATACGATCTTGTTATTATCCCTTATATGATAAGGTAAGTCATTTATATAAATTAGAAATAAGAATGGACCTAGAATTGAACCCTGTGGAACGCCCATAGTGACCGCAGATCCTGCAGATCTCTTGCCATTAACATTGACCCTCTGAATTCTGTTATTCAAATAAGAAGTCAGAAGTTCGAGAGCCTTGTCCCTCAAACCATAGTGGTACAGTTTCCTGATGAGTGTATCATGATGTACGCAATCGAAGGCCTTGGACAAGTCGCAGAAAATGCCAAGAGCATCTTGCGACTCCTCCCAGGCCTCGAATATGCTCTTTAGTAATTCCACGCCCGCGTCTGTAGTAGAACGACCTTTTGTAAAACCAAACTGTTTCAGATGTAGTAAATTATGTGCATTGAAATGTCCTAACATTTGTTTTAAAATTAATTTTTCAAAGATTTTGCTCAAAGTAGGTAATATCGAAATAGGCCGAAAATTCGTAGGATCAGTTGTGCTGCCAGATTTGAACAATGGAATCACTTTACTAAATTTCATCAGATCAGCAAATACACCAGATGCAATACAAGAGTTAAAAACAATTGCTAAAAAGGGTGAAATAACATCAATTATTGAAGACATGGTATGTACTGACAACCCCCAAAGGTCAGCAGTTTTTTTTACATCAAGATTTTTAAAAGATTCTAAAATGTCTTTGGCAGTAATAATTGTGAATGCAAAAAGCTTGTCACATTCTGGTACACATTCTTTTAGTATTGAATAAGCAGACGTGGAGGACGATGATGATAGAGTTTTGGTTGTTAAAATGGGAATATTTGTAAAGAAATTTTCAAACTCAGTCGCCACCTCCACGTCTGCCTTAATATCTACATCATTGATTTTTAGATGGAAGTCACGATTCCGTACTGTCGTTCTTCCCGTTTCTGAATTAATAATATTCCAAGTGGTTTTAATTTTATTTCCAGAAGATTTTATTTTATTTTTAATGTGTATGGTTTTTGCTAAGGAACAGGCTCGTTTAAAAGTATTGGAATATTTTTTAACAAATTCTTTAAAAGCTTCATCATGGTTATATGTTTTTTCATGATATAATTCAAATAACCGTTGCCTACTCTTGTAAATACCCGTGGTAGCCCAATCACTAAATAAAACGCGGTCACAAACAGGCAATGTTTTTGAGGTGAAAACTTTTCTAAACTCACAATTGATTAGGTTAAATAGTAATGTATAAGCTTGATCCGGGTCGTCGTGATAAGGCAAACCCGGTAGTTTTTCCATTAAATTATTTCTAAATTGACCTAAGCGATTCTTGTTTACAGGAACAAAACTCACAAGTTTCCTTTGAGCTCTGACTATTTTCTGAGGGAAAGTGACTAACTGGCCACAGTGATCAGAGTCCAACTCATTTATAATTAAATGGCTAGAAGGTCTTAAGTTCGTAAAAATATTATCAATACAGGTAGCACTAGTGGCAGTTATTCTAGTCGGCTCAGAGAATGTATTGTATAAGTTATACGACTTTAATAGAGTTATAAACCTATTTACTGTAGCAGATTTTTCTAGTATATTGATATTGAAGTCTCCACAGACAACAACTGTTTTATTACTGTTAGAAGTCTTTAATAATACTTCTTCCATACATTTCTCAAAAATATCATATGAAGCACATGGGGGCCTGTACACGCTCATTACAATGAACTGCTCAAGCTCAATGCATGCTATTTCAATAACTCGCTCAACAGAGAGGCTCACAATATCTTTACGTTCTTTAAATTTAATATTGTTACGAGCAATTATTAGGGAGCCACCACGTATCATATTAACTCTGCTGAATGAGCTGGCAACCTGGTGGTTGTTAAAGCTGAACATGAACTGGTGGACTTTTAACCAATGTTCGGTTACACATAGGATATCAATAAAACTACAGTTCATAAACAGCTCCAATTCTAATTCCTCACCTATCACACCCTGTATATTTTGATGAACAATTTTTAGAGTATTATTATTATATTTATTTAGATTACAATTTGATGGGTGAGATGATATTACAGAAGAACTTTTTGAAACATTTTGATGATTTAAGCCAGTATTTATATTTTCTTCATTTATTATGCAAGAGGTTTCCTCTGTTGTCCTAATTTCTAATTTAAATGATAATCAATGTCATTAGTTGTTGCCAAATTATTGGCAGGATTATTTAAAATGTCACTGCGTTGCTCAAAAGAAGCAAGTTGTTTAGCCAAGTTTTTGGCTGAAATGGAAAAAAAATATGATAGCGACACAGCTATCTGTCTTTTATAATAGTTAGAAAGATAGTACATAACAATATTATATCTATCTCTTGTACACATATTATATCTAAATCAAATTATTACTAACATAATTACAAGGTGTCTTGTCTTTGGAGTATCTGATCTACACTAGATAAATTGTTATTTTTATGGATTTTGTCAATAAATAAACAAAATAAAAGAAAAAAAAATACCGGAATTCTGTAGCAGCACATACATTCAAATTCCTTGGAACATTGAACTTCTTTCACAAAAAAAAAAAGTAACTTATTGTTTAAGTATTAGAAGCACTGTTTAATTTTACAAGATTGACAATATACTGACTGAACAGTTCGGTTGCCAGTAGGCGCGTCTTTGATGAATTGTTTGTGACTTCGTATGCAAAGCGTGTCTGAATCGATACCTACGACCTTTAGTATGCACGTGTCTGTTAAAGTACCTATAGGTATATAATATACAGCGTGTAACAAAAATCCTGTCCAGTCCGTGAGGGTGCTGTTAAGAATCATACTGAGAGTGTGTTAATTTTGGAAAAAAGAAAAAATCACCTTTTTCTTCAATGGGGAAATTTTACCGAGTCATTACATGGGGCGCCGCGCCGGTGGCCATCTAGCGGGTATATTATACATAACATCGGACAGGATTTTTTTTACATATTGTATACAAGGTGGAGACGACAATACAACAATAAATGAAAACACTGGCAATACTAATGCATAAGAGTATTTTGGAACTATCAAATAAATCCTAACATCGAAATAAAAAAAGTCATTTTTTCAAACAAACTAAATAGTAGTGATGGGCCGACTATAGGATTTGCCGATCTTTGACTAGCTATCGTAACTAAACTACTAGAAATATCTGATTAATTTTTTGTATGTACACCGAGAACGTCATTAGATATACAGAGTTTCATTTTTTGTCGTATTGTCGTCTCCACCTTGTATACATCGTGTATCAGAAAGCTGTAGTCATATTTAAGGGTGTGGTACCTACAGACCATCATCCTGAACAACTTGCTCCATGGGAACAACCAAGATCGTAATGGCGAAAAAATTATCAGTCGTCCCGTACATTTGGGTCGAGTACAAGAGAAAGTACTAAGTTCTGAGTTGAGCTCCACTATTACTGACAAATGCTTGCACTGACTGGACTGGTCCACTCAAATCTGTGTGGTTCTTTCCTCAAAAAACCATTTCAGACGCTTATCTACGTGGTCCTCATATTGCCTGACCAAGATTATGTCTGGACTTTAAAAGAGTTTCGGCCTTTCTTCTCAGAGTAGTCTGATAGGAAATGCCGACCTCATCGAGCTTATTTTGAATATGACGTGTAAAAGTGATTCCAATCAATATCCAATTACAGAATAAACAATTTCATCTCATTTCATTTCACTAGGTATTGAAGAATTGTATGGGACCGTTGATAATTTTTTTGCGATTAAGTACGATGGTGGTTTCAGGAAGAAAGTTGGTCATAAATGTACCAGATCCTTAAATATGACCACATCTTTCTGAATACATGCTGTATAATACCTACATACATACATTAGAACTAAACTTTTTGTCATAGCTCTATTTATTCATCAATATTTACAATGTCCAAGGTCGATTTGTAGTCTGGGCCGTTATTGGTTGACACACGTGTATCTTCACAAATATCGGACCTAGTATAGCATAGACGTATATGGGTATGGAACAGGGTGTAAAGTTCACTCATCCTCTATAGAAAAGGGTGGATTCTCAGACCAGATGGGTGTTGTGTCTGGTGGACTACTGCCCTACGATTGATGTCGGGACGTTGTATATACAGTCGTCGCGCGGAAAACTCTGCTTGCGCGATGCAGGATTGTGCGTGACGTCAGTGTGATGCGTAGTTCGCATGTGGCGTTGCAGATCCACAGAAGAATAATGAATGTCCTAAGGGCCGGCGCACACCTGGTAAGCGCGGTTGTCACTGTTAAACAAATATCAACGTTGCGTGCCTAAAAATAAAGTTGAGAATAGATAACCTGAGACGCGCGCCTCTTTCCGCTTACGGCGCGCTCTCGAGCTGATGGAAGTTTATTTATTATCAACTTTATTTCAAGTTATACAAGGTAGATATTTGTTTGGCAGTGACGAATGCGCTGCGCTGCGCCTTGCCAAATGTGCGCCGGCCCTAATGGTCATCAAGCGGTTACTGTAGGTAACATTCGTTTCAGACTTTTCGGCTGTTATTCGGCGTTCGCAAGTGCCTTTTTCGAATCGTCAACCAAACCTTTCATTCTCGGATAGAGAATTCAGGCATTACGTACACTTTGCCTTCCTTTTTTTTTAAGATTGATAATTCATCTATTGACTTCTCCCGCTCTGGGCGGAGCGGGAGAAGTCATTAAACCCACCCGTGTTTCTTCAGTTGCCTGGTGCCAAGGGTCCCGGTATCCCTTTCGGACTTTCCCGCAACCCTGGACACTGGATACTAATTAAATAAAAAGAGAATATATTTAACTAATCTTCTAGTTTTTATTTTTTCAGTAGAAGGTCAAATGTTCGATACATTTAACCTTCTACTGAAAAAATAAAAACTAACTAAGTACCTATGTCATTAAAAAGATAATTAAGAAAGATGATGGATTGTGTGAGGAATGATACTTATTATGACAGAGAAAAGAGTGAATGACAGCGTGACGGCAGGGGAGAATAGAAGAAGAAAACGTGTTGACCCCAAGTAACATGGGACAAGGGCAGGAAGATGATGATTAAAAAGATAAAACAGTAAAACTATTCGTACAGCTAAAAAACTTAAATTAGGAGACATAAAACTCAATTCAAAATATTACTCACCAAGTTTGACTCACAACATCAATGTATGATTTCCTTTTCACTGAGATTTTGTCCTCTTTAGATTAGATAGAAAACTGATAGCAACTGACAAACACTCCGACAAATACGTAAACAATATAACTAATTTTAGTACTGGGTTTCAATATACCTAGCACACTGAACAAAAATAATTTCAGACGGTAGTTTTCAAATTTTATGACAGAAACTGACTTTTCGCAGTTGGTCAAAAAAAAACTGACCTTAACAAACAACAGAAACTGAGAGTATAGTGACTTACGATGTGTGACATTGGTCTGCAAAGAATATAAAGCTTAGACGGTTTCGTCACTATACGCGTCAGTGTTCATAATTTGAAGATATACGACCGACTTGGTCCAACACCGCAATTGCAATGACCCCTTTCCTGTTGACTGCTTGAGGATATGACGTTCTGATTAATTCTGAGAAACCCGTAGGCTGTTCTGTTCCTATTAGTAATTGGACTTTTGGTACGCAGAAGAGGTAGGTAATTTAATTTTCCTGAATATGTCATGCATGATAGGTAACGATGACATATCAGAGGGCTTAGACAAGTGACAATCGCTTCGAAAGCGTTTGGTATTTCTACAACGATTTTCAACAGAATTCGCTGATAGAATGTCACTTTGTCTAGGGCCTAAAGTGACATTCTATCATTGATAACGATGATGGAAAAGGCAAAAATGTATAGGACTGACATAAGCTATCGAAAAGCTTAAGTCGTTGTAGGAATACGTAACGCTTTCGAAGCGATTGTCACTTGTCGCCCTCTGTAATGGTAGTTTTTAACCAGATGAATAATAAAATGGAAGCTTGAGAATGTTTTAAACTGCACCCTAATTCTGTAACACACTGTCCATCACAATCTGAATGTTGAATGTTTTGAATACGGTCGTTACGGTTCGTCAGAAGCCCGAAAGTCTGACTACCAGTCTTGCCAAGGGGTATCGTTTTATATAGATAGGCAGTCGCTCCATGTAAAATACTGGTATTCAGCGGCATCCGGGTAGACTGGAAGCCGACCCCAACATAGTTGGGAAAAGGCTAGGTAGATGATGATGATCTGCTGTGACCATACTAGTTTTCACACAACACTAGAGACATTAATGCGTCGAATTTTAAGCACTTTACTACTAATTCCGAAGTGGTTTTTAAATTCGTCTACACAATTTTTCCAGAGGTACTCGGAAGAGGCGATTTAAGAATATTAGGATACGCATCACATTACCTGTTATGTGTGGGCGTATTATCAAACATTGGTGGTTATATCGTTGTAATCTCATCTCATGGTCGCGTGTTGTGGCCTTGTGGTTCTCTATTGGAGTAAAATATTAATATGAGGACAACATACAGGATTTGGTCCTAATAGTGTCGTCATTCATAAAAAAAATTGCTTGTTCATGTCCAGGCGAAAATATCCTTTGTATGTTCCGCGATTCTTGGTAGTTTTCGAGTCATAATTATTTCTTGAAAATTTTATGGGAACCGTATTTTTATGGTTTTGGAATATTCTTTCAGACATACCTACAATAATCATCTGCCTATACTTAAGGGCCATAGTTTCCTGACTGAGCTTGCGTATGTGGGCGGAGCTTAAGTCCCTACTCTAGACACGCGCGGTGGCGCGCTACACTAAAATGTTGATCAAAGAATATGCAGGGGCGCAGACATGCGCACGTAGGTCGCCATTTTTGCCTACCATTCTTGTGCCTCATTAATGGTAGATGCAAGGCTGATATTTGTATAGATCGATACTTATGTTTGTGCGTATACGTATATTTTATGTTTTGAACAGGACATTATTTTTAGCATATATGTGGAAGAAAACTTTTTACAAAAAAAAAAAAAATAACCGACTTCACAAAAAACAATAAAAAAGTGAAAAATAACTTTCTTTCCCTTTCCTACATTACCAGCAAATAAATGATTTATTTATTTCTTTCTTTCTCTTTCTCTTTCTCTTTCTCTTTCTCTTTCTCTTTCTCTTTCTCTTTCTCTTTCTCTTGCTTTCTCTTTCTCTTTTTCTTTCTCTCTTTCTTTCTCTTTCTTTTTCTTTCTTTCTCTTTCTCTTTCTTTATCTTTCTTTCTCTCTCTTTTTTTCACTTTCTTTCTCTTTCTTTCTCTTTCTTTCTCTTTCCTAAATTACCAGCAAATAAATGATTTATTTCTTTCTTTCTTTCTCTTTCTCTTTCTCTTTCTCTTTCTCTTTCTCTTTCTCTTTCTCTTTCTCTTTCTCTTTCTCTTTCTCTTTCTCTTTCTCTTTCTCTTTCTCTTTCTCTTTCTCTTTCTCTTTCTCTTTCTCTTTCTCTTTCTCTTTCTCTTTCTCTTTCTCTTTCTCTTTCTCTTTCTCTTTCTTTCTCTTTCTTTCTTTCTCTTTCGTTCTCTTTCTTTCTCTTTCTTCAATTGGGTTTTTCCATCTGAAATTTCTCAGTGGTAGCCCGGAGTCTGGATTTATTGCCGGTCAAACAGGTAATCCAGACATGTAATATAATACATGGAACTTAAAACATAACTGGCGAAATGTGGGTGTACTATAGGTACATCTCTGTCTCACCCTTCGGGGAATAAACGCGTGATGTTTTGTTGATAAATATGTTTGATGAATGACTTATTAAAAACATAGAGTAAAATCACGTATACAGCAGATTTATTTCCTTGTTTCTTTCTTTCTCTTTCTCTTTCTTTCTCTCTCTTTCCTTCTCTTTCTTTCTCTTTCTTCAATTGGGTTTTTCCATCTGAAATTTCTCAGTGGTAGCCCGGAGTCTGGATTTATGGCCGGTCAAACAGGTAATCCAACTTAAGGGCCATAGTTTCCTGACTGACCTTGCGCATGTGGGCGGAGCTTAAGTCCCTACTCTAAACACGCGCGGTGGCGCGCTACACTAAAATGTTGATCAAAGAATATGCAGGGGCGCAGACATGCGCACGTAGGTCGCCATTTTTGCCTACGATTCTTGTGCCTCATTAATGGTAGATGCAAGGCTGATATTTGTATAGATCGATACTTATGTTTGTGCGTATACCTATATTCTATGTTTTGAACGGGACATTATTTTTAGCATATATGTGGAAGAAAACTTTTTACAAAAAAAGAAAACAATTGACTTCACAAAAAACAATAAAAAAGTGAAAAATAACTTTAGTTTCGGAAGTCGGTGTCTTTGCTGGTGTATTTTCATAATTGACGGAATTCAGGCAGCCAAATTGTGCGGAAAGAGCCACTTTTTCGCAATGGTGCTTTTTACTTCTCAGTTTTTAGGGTTCCGTAGTCAACAAGGAACCCTTATAGTTTCGCCATATATCGGTCCGTCTGTCTCTCCGCGGCTTAGCTCAGAGACTCTTAGTACTGGAAAGCTGTAATTTGGTATGGGTATACAAATAAATCACGCCGACAAAATGGTAAACCAAAATGAAAAAAAAAAATTGTTTATGGTGTCTATGCCGATAGTGACATTAAAATGTAAATCCGGGATGGCTGGGCTGGGAAAATTTTGTTTTGTTTTAAATCGTACGTGTGAAAGAACTTCGTTCCTGACGGGGGTCCCCCGACCGCACACGTTGATGTTATTACCTACTTTCGACATAATGTGATCTAAATTTTCTAGAACAATTCGTTATTATTTAACTTCAAATATGAAAGAATGAATAAACAATCGCTCACCAGATGATTACAATAGTACATTACTATTACTGCGTAGCCAGTCGCAGCCTGCAACTGACGCATTGATGGACGATCTTGAAAATGTGGACCGAGGCACACATAAGTGAGTTCATCAATGCTTGGTTGCGGCCAAGACTTAAATAGTACTTTTCTCAATTATGCGCAGAAATTCAAACAGAGTAAATTATAAATTCCAAAATCAATGTCGGACCATGATAATTTTTCACGCGCCAATATGTTCACTTGTTTATTCTTTTAGGGAAGGTGCGTATTTACGCGACCAGGTTTTTCACAATAGCTTTTTTTTTGTAGACGCAATTCTTTAATATAATTTATATTACGTTACGAATCAATGTTCTATGCAAGTATTCTTTCTTCCGTACATTACTGTCGCGGCCTGCAACTGGGCTATTGATGGACGATCGTGAAAATGTGGGCCGAGGAAAAACCGAGGCACACATACGTGAGTCCATCAATGCCTGGTTGCGGCCAAGTCTTGTAGGTATAGAACTTTTCTCAATCTCACAATGCGCGGAATTTCAAACTAAGTAAATTAATTATAATTTCCAGAATTAATGACGAACAAGGATAATGTTTCACGCGCCAATATGTTCATTTGTTTCTTATTTATTTTAAACGGGTTATTCCCAAAGTACCCCATTATTTTGATCTAAAAAGATAAAAATCTCATACATTACTTCGCAAGTTACTCCAAGGAATTTGTATTATTAAAAAATACTTATTATTTTATTCCCATTCTGCTCCATAGGTATCGTGAATTATTCTCAAAGTACTCCACCGATTATTCGTTATCAATCTTCAAACTGCTCCATAAACAGCTCTATTTGCAAAACAAATCGAAATTTAAATAAAATCTTTTCTCAAACATGCTTGGAAATTCTAGCATTATTTTGATAAACTTCTTCGATATAAATCAAAATTGCTGTACTGGTCAAAAACAAGTGACGATGCGGTCAGTGTGTCGTCTTAGGGGAATTATCTGTTGTGTTGTGTTATTTGAAAATGGAACGAACTTTTTACTACAACGCGCAACGCATCAAAGATTTTTAATCAATGGGACTCACGTTACTCTTTCACAAATGCGATCATGATCCTTATTGGTAAGGTTGCACGGAACAATTTCCTATGAAAGTATTTTTTTACGTTTAGGTTTAGAAGTTTTTTTTTGTAAACGCTATTGTAATCTTTATTTCTATAGAGTTGAGGATCAATGTTCTATGCAAGTATTTTTCTTCCACCAAGTCTTGGTTGGAAGTTGGACGTAACCTTTTTTGCATACGCGATTGTACTCCTTATTTGTATGACTTTACAGATCTATTTTCAATGCAGAAAGAAAACACTTGAAAGTATTTCGAGCCCTGGTTTTTGGCACTGGTGTCTAAAGGTGGCTTGGCCCTGGTACCTACTCGATTTTACATAATAAAATAAATAATTTGTCTTTTCTTTCAACTGCGTAGTAATTTTATCTTACCATTAATGCACTGTTTTTAGGTTTCCGTACCCAAAGGGTAAAACGGGACCCTATTACTAAGGCTTCGTTGTCTATCGGTCGGTCTGTCGGTCGGTCGGTCGGTCGGTCGGGCTGTCGGTCGGTCGTTCGGTCGCTCTGTCGGTCCATCGGTCGGTCGGTCGGTCGGTCGGGCTGTCGGTCGGTCGTTCGGTCGCTCTGTCGGTCCATCGGTCGGTCGGTCGGTCGGTCGGGCTGTCGGTCGGTCGTTCGGTCGGTCTGTCGGTCCATCGGTCGGTCGGTTGGTCGGTCGCCTACCCTACCTACCTACCTACACTCCCTACCTACCCACCCTACTTACCTACCTATTCTACCTACCTACCTACCCTACCTACCCTACTTACCCTACCTACCTACCCTACTTATCTACCCTACCTACCTATCCTACATACATATCCTACCCTACCTACCCTAACTACCCTACCTACCCTACCTACCCTACCTACCCTACCTACCCTACCTACCCTACCTACCCTACCTACCCTACCTACCCTACCTACCCTACCTACCCTACCTACCCTACCTACCCTACCTACCCTACCTACCCTACCTACCCTACCTACCCTACCTACCCTACCTACCCTACCTACCCTACCTACCCTACCTACCCTACCTACCCTACCTACCCTACCTACCCTACCTACCCTACCTACCCTACCTACCCTACCTACCCTACCTACCCTACCTACCCTACCTACCCTACCTACCCTACCTACCCTACCTACCCTACCTACCCTACCTTACCTACCCTACCTACCCTACCTTACCTACCCTACCTACCCTACCTACCCTACCTACCCTACCTACCCTACCTACCCTACCTACCCTACCTACCCTACCTACCCTACCTACCCTACCTACCCTACCTACCCTACCTACCCTACCTACCCTACCTACCCTACCTACCCTACCTACCCTACCTACCCTACCTACCCTACCTACCCTACCTACCCTACCTACCCTACCTACCCTACCTACCCTACCTACCCTACCTACCCTACCTACCCTACCTACCCTACCTACCCTACCTACCCTACCTACCCTACCTACCCTACCTACCCTACCTACCCTACCTACCCTACCTACCCTACCTACCCTACCTACCCTACCTACCCTACTTACCTAGTATGGACCATACCATAGTTGGGAAAAGGCTAGGCAGATGATGACCTACATAAAAACCATATGAACAAAAACAGTATGTACAGTCACGGACTTTAATTGATGAGCCACCTTCAAACTTTTCAATTTTGCAGTTTCATACATTCACGAGATTACACGATTAAACACGAACTCAAATCGCAAGCTCGTAAACAAGATGACAAATAAATTACTTTTAATCGGAAATATCCATAGAGGTTGACTAATAACTTCTCAATGATAAAAATAAATACAATATTGCATTAAGTTTATCCAATCTATTTGATACCGACCTCCTTTGAATCATAGCTCATTAACTCGATAATTATGAAAACATAACTGAAGACAGTGACAGTTGAAATATCAAGATGACAAATAAATTACTTTTAATCGGAAATAGTCTTATCCATAGAGGTTGACTAATAAGTTCTTAATGATAAAAATAAATACAATGTTGCATTAAGTTTATCCAATCTATTTGATACTGACCTCCTTTGAATCATAGCTCATTAACTCAATAATTCTGAAAACTTAACTGAAGACAGTGACAGTTGAAATATCGATGTCAGAGAATTTCTCCGTACGCTAACGTTAATAACGCAACAGTAACCTAGCAACAATTATTTATCGTTGCTAGTCCTGCAATTGGTTGACTTTGAGTAGTCACTCTGCTGTCAAGGTGACTCTCAGGTTAGCCAACCGGTATGAAATATAATTTTCTTCTTCAAATACGAAGACATATGACTTTGCGTGTCGGGAACCGATAAAACCCGATTTGCATTACACGGCTAAAATACGAACAGTGCCAGGTGGCTCATCAATTAAAGTCCGTGACTGTACGTAGAAACCGCAGCACTAATAAAGCATCCACGCGAACAAGACTCTCTGTAGCGAGCAGTCTAGACACGCACACTATTTGTTCGTGATTATTTGCACTAACATACACAAACGTACGTAGTCGGTCAATAGCCGGCGCGGAGCAGCGAGCGACACAGCCGTCCCGTCTCAATGCTAACGCGCGACTGCCGCGCGCGCCCGCGCAGAGCACCTCTGAACCTGTATCTCTAAGAGGGGTAATTAAAAAAAAATGTTTAATTTACAAGTCTGCTCAATACAATCTGTAGTACTTCTAACCATCAATTTTTCAGTATAAAAATATTTCCAAACATCAAAGCCGTTTAGAAGTAGTAGGGAAATATTAGCCAAAAATTGCATTTTGTTAAATATTTTTTAAGGCAAAAGTATTAGTCATACGAAAAAATTGCTCAATACAAAATGTTGTACATGAATCTATGGCAAACATATATTTTTCAGATCTTTTAACCAAGCCGTTAATGAGGAGTAGGCTTTTTAAAGTGACCGTGTTACGGTACTAAACGGGACTAAAAGCTACAAGTGACAGAGTCACATAGAACATCGTCTACATAAACTAAGTGGGAAAAATACGTAATATTGAAGCTAACTCAAAAACTACGCAAGCAAAGTTAATAACATTTATATGGGAGCCAGGACCAACTCTGAAGCATAACCTACCAAACAATTGGCGGAGTAATCGTGTAACAAAAACAAGAAAAAAATAAGAAAAAACTTACAGACGAATTGAAGACCTCCTTTTTAAAGAAGTCGGTTAAAAAGAGGAATTTAAGTTCGAGTAATACGAATCCTACCTATGAAGCATTGGATTAGGAATTTCTTTCAGTCTTTCAAAAAGTGAAAAAAAGTGTGTTACTCAATTGGGGTGAACAAGTACTTATTCTGAGCGGAGCGTATGATAACGCTCCGCTCGCAGTGGCCCCTCGCTCTTTACAAGGAAAACTGAAAGTCATAATATATCGAATGATAGCTCTATCTTCGTCATGATGTCATTCCGATGAAAGGTCGCTGAACTTTGCAATGTGTATGTCCAGTTTTTGAGATTACCTATATTTGGAATGAATTTCTATAATGCGTCTTTTTCGTTACGTCACAATTTCTACCATAAACGTTAGGTTAGGTCCATGCGGGAAAGTTCGAAAGGGAAACCGGGACCCTTGACAACAGGCAACTGAAGGAACACGGGTGGGTTTTAGTCAGTAAAAGTCTGACAGGAAGAGCGGGAGAAGCCATTTGATGATTTACCACCCTCAAAAAACATGTTAGCCTCATGCGACTTTCTTTCGAAAGAGAAAGTATGAATTTGGGAAAAATGAAAATCCAAGATGGCGGCTGCGAAAATTTTCAAATTTTTCATCGTGGTTGTCGTTTTCATAGTTTTCAAGGGTGCTTATAAACCGGTAGTGAAGTCAAAATGAAAATCCAATATTGCGGCTGCGAATATTTTACGTGAGAAAGGATCTTTCGTTCCTAATGGCGGCCGGGCCGTACATGTATTTTTTTATAATTAGGTTCGGTTTATTAGATTACCGATTTTTTATCATAACGGTTTTGATCTTACGTGAGGAATTGAGTACAACTGCTTCGTTGGTTTAGTGGTCGGAAGCGCTATTGCTGAGCTCTTGGTCCAGGGCCTGGCTTCGATCTCCGGGTCGGCCAAAGTGTTATTGGGTTATTCCATCTGGAATTTCTCAGTAGCAGCCTTAACTCTGGGTTGTAACAGGTGAAACACGATATCTGTGATCACTGTGACTGTGACAAAAAATAACAGATCCAAATATCTGTTATTAAATCACAGACTGTGATTTTTGTATGGACGATAAATACGTATCTCAATCGAATATCATCTTTATTTCTTTTGATTTAAAGTCGAAAATCGTATCTATCTGTTATAAAATAACAGCCTGTTATTTTTGTACGGATGATAAATACGTATTAACTCAATTGAATATCTTCTTTATTTCTTTTCGTTAAAGTCGAAAATCGTAACCGAAGTTTTAACAGTAACAGTCTTGAGGATCTGTGATTTTAAGTAACAGATATTTTTTATCGTTAGGAGCAACTGCATATCTGCTATTTTTTAATATCTGTGATTTCTATCTGTGACGATAAATACGCCTCACTCCTAAACTATTGGGTTTCTAACGTCAAACAAAATGAACGCGACCAATGAAGATTATCCCAGTAAGTAGTAGAGTTAGGTTGTGAAACACGATATCTGTGATCACTGTGACTGTGACAAAAAAATAACAGATCCAAATATCTGTTATTAAATCACAGCCTGTGATTTTTGTACGGACGATAAATACGTATCTCAATCGAATATCATCTTTATTTCTTTTGATTTAAAGTCGAAAATCGTATCTATCTGTTATAAAATCACAGCCTGTGATTTTTGTACAGACGAGAAATACGTATTAACTCAATTGACTTCTTTATTTCTTTTCGTTAAAGTCGAAAATCGTATCCGAAGTTTTAACAGTAACAGTCTTGAGGATCTGTGATTTTAAGTAGCAGATATTTTTTATCGTTAGGAGCAATTGCTATCTGCTATTTTTTAATATCTGTGATTTCTATCTGTGACGATAAATACGCCTCACTCCTAGTAAGTAGATACATACATGGACGCGTTGCCATGGTTACCGATTCCACAACAAATTATTAGCTTCAAAACAAACTAGCAATTTAAATGAACATAGTTTTAAATAATTTAAAGAAATTAATGTCATATTATGACTAAATTAAATAACTAAGTTACCCAAGCTAATATTTGAGTGAGTATTCTGTAAGAAATTAAGAATTTTAAATAATTCAGGTAAGTTAAATTTATGCATGACCTACTAAATTATTTATCAAGTGTTTGTTCTGAGAAAACGTTTAAACTATTGTCCTTGAGCCCCAGTAGTGGGTAAAACAATTAATTGATGGTAGGTAAGGGTTAAGTGTAACCATGAACCCTTTTAAGTATCATCAAGAAATAGTATAAAAAAAATCAAATATGTGACGACTTGTTTATTTGTAGTACTCTGTGCTAACAGCTCATGTTTTCTAATAATTTAATGAATGTTATCATTTTCATGCCCTTACCCATCCCAATTAATTTTTTGGGGTCGGCGCAACATGTATTTTTCTTCCAAACTTCTCTAATAATTGTCATCATGGTATCATCTATTTAATGTACAACATCTATTTTCCTTATGTCGTCTCCCTTGAAATACAGCTTATTTTACCATGTTGTATCAAATTACCCGATACCTACTCCGCTTACACGGGTAGATTTAAATGAAAGAAGCACTCAATTCCTCCAGTACTTTCATTTAAGTTTAGTTCTTATATTTAAATCTACCTAGATAAAATCTAAATCGAAAACGTATATATTAATATCGATTTCTTACTTTAATTAATTAAAATACTAACGGCCATGTCCTCTGTCGAGCAATATAGAATTATTTCATTTGGATGGAAGGACCATTTATGTCCGTATAAAAAGCAGTTATTTTTTGTAATGTAATGGACAAATATTAAGCACCTACACTTTTCGCAAAATGACCAAAAATCTTGTAGGTACTTATGCATGAGAATTTGAGTACCAACTACCTAAACTATTTATTTCTACAGTTAACAACTAAAGCAGGCTGGATGAAGGCAGGATTTTGAAATCCTAAGTAATATTATACATGCAAAAGTGAGATTGTTTATTTGTTTGTGTGTTATGCTTTCACGCTAAAACGGCTGAACAGATTTAGATGAAATTTGGCACATGGTAGATCATGACCTGGAATAGGGCATAGGATACTTTTTATCCCTATATACCCACGAGATGGAAACTTATGCGGGTGACATAATAAGTAGACAACCTAAGCTAAACACATCCCTAAATATGTTTCAGATTCAAATTAAACTCTACAAAAAGAAGAAAGTACAAAAAGGCAAGAAAAATTACGTAATAAGACTATAATTATACAATCTTTTGAATAAGTGTAATATCAAGGAAATATTAAATCAATAATGTACCGGTTACCAGGAGCGTGTCTCGTGGTGTGTCTGCTGATGTCACGGGTTCACACCAAATGGGTGGAAGGAAGGATCGATACTAAAGACGTAAGTTATTATTAGACTTTATGAAAGTTTTTCAGGAAAATAACATAACATAATTTCGCAGATAAGTAACTGCGGAAGCATTGGGTCAATGATCCCTCTAGTAATGAATATTTGGTAGTATGTAATAAAATAACATGTTTATTTTTTACAGAACTGGGCATTCCTGTCTCGTTTCTGCTTCCTGTCTTTAGAAGGACAGTTCGAGTACCTGATAGAGTATGATAAGGAGTCAGGAATACCCAACCTATTGCTGTACTATGATGATGAAAGCCAGTGGCCTTCTGTCTACCATAGCAGTAAGGTAAGCAAGGAACGACCCTTGGTGTTTTGTATAATTGTTTCTACCTCGAAATTACTTTATTAAAAATACTTTCTCATTATGCGCGAATTTTGTCCCATTTGGGCGCCATTATAAATTTTGGCGCCCAACTGGGTTCATAAGATTTTAAAGAATCTGAATTCCAAAAGAACAAAAATACGTTTTTGTTACGGTAACGTGGATATATGAATATTTGTCTAAAAATCGACGCCACAGCGACGATTCCAAAGCATGGGGTCCTGTCCTGGGTTCAATCCCCAGGTCAGGCAAAACAAAACAAATTAGGTTTTCTATCAGAAAGATTTATCAGTAGCAGCCCGGTGTTTAGATTTTGGCTCAGGGCTATACGAGGTATGATGTTGTTATGTTATCTTTCACACCCATTTCTTTGCAGACATGTAAAGAACGAGAGGAAGTATTAAACCGAGCTGGTCAAAACCAGATAATAAGGCTCTCACACTGGTACCCAGACACTGAATACTCTGGCTGCATCATCACTAAGCATAATAAAGAAGTACCAGCAACCAAGCAGAGGTATGGCTTTTTATTTCTATTTGTTGAGAAGTAGGATTCATCATCATCTGCCTAGCCTTTTCCTAACAATGTTGGGGTCGCCTTCCAGTCTAGCCAGATGCAGCTGAATTCCAGTATTTACATGAAGCGTCTGCCTATCTGACCTCCACAACCTGTTACTGCGTTACAGGACCATCCAATTTTTGAACGTCAAAATTACATAAGACAGTCCCCCCAAACGCCCACCCTTCGCCACTTGCCAGTGCTTTAGCTGGGACGCAGAAGTGGCGCAACAAACTCCCCAGCAGCACAGCTGTCTCTAAATTGGTAGAACTTGATTCTGATTTATATGTATATGGTTAAACAGATTATTTTTGTAACTTTAAGCATCGTTTATAAATAAGGGGCTAAATCTTTAAGCCTGGAAAGCGGGTCCTTGACCCCGGTCTTTCTTATCGTAATTTCGTCGTTCCAAATTGCCCACAATATGTTGCCCTAGATATAAAACTAAACCTAACAGCTACTTTGGCTAACAAATATTGCTTTTAAACTAACTAAATGTCTCCCAACAGTAATCTGACTGCAATTGTACTTTAGCCGACCCACGAATGAATGAGATAACTGCACAAATATGTGGGTCATTGTTGTATTCATAGACGAGTCAGTAACGACTTAGTTATAAATTGGCTTGTATTTATAGCCCTGCAATGGGTGTTAAGGGACGGCGGTGTTGCCCAGTAATTGGGTTATGGAGGTCAGATGGCAATCGCGACATGTACAAATAAAATTAAAATGCTGAAAGTTATATTAGCTGACCTTTGCCGTACGCGTAGTTGGGTGGGACAGAGCTAGATTGCGCGCGGCTGAAATCGAAACTAATCGTATGCCGCCGTTTACATAAAGTCAAATGAAGTATAAATATATTTAATTAATTAATAAATATATATGATTAAATTATTAAAGAGGATCATCGCGATCATAATAATAATAATAATAGTCCTCCAGACCGTATTTTCGGCCACGGCGGCCAATCTCAACGGAGACTAGCCATCGGCGCGGGAGATATTATAGTGCACAAGTGTTTGCGCAGACACAAGTACACTCTCTCTTCCCTCACTCTCATAGTCCGATGGGACGGCAATCCGACACGACCGGAGAGAGATCAGGCGATCGCGATCATACTACGGATGGGTAGCCATTATTTGTAAGTTATTATGCCCTGGTTGTCATACTTATCTGCCTATATAGCCTTTTTCCAACTAAATACCAGTACGTTACATGGAGCGACTCCCTATCTGACCCACACAATCTAGGTTGTATGATACTATACCCCTTGGTATGACTAGCGAGTCTTGCCAAGAGTAGTTATCCGTGTCAGACTTAAGGGATTCTGACTACCCCTAACTACTTTCAAAGATCTACGAATGACAGCAGAGGCGAAAGGCGTGCGTTTACGTGCGTTTTGAGGCTCGGCGGAGCGGTCTCAACATGTAGTGAATGTTACCCATCCACGAAACGACCGCGGCAAGCGTACCTTCACCTTCGAGGCTGTTATTATTTAGCCACTAGCCTCTCTTTCTTTCAGATATCAGTATCCATAGTTGCAATAAGATAGCTTTACTTTTTTACAGCACAACACCAAAGCCAACAGATCCACCGAAGAAACCAAAAAATTCCACCAAACTTACACCACCCGAACCTTCTTACTACGACCAGTTCCTAAAAACTACGACTCGTAACCCGAAACCCACATTATCAGATAGCAGTACTAATACCACTTGGTTTGAACTACTACCGACGGATGACCTGAATTTCACCACTATGGTGCCTGAAGACGAATTGTGGGAGAGTATTGGACCCGGGAACGGCAGCCATCTTGGAAATTTAAATAATGAAGTTGAAATTTTGTTTGATAATAGGAATAGGAGTGGGGTAAGTGATTTTAATCTTTAATTATTAGTGTTTGATTTGACTACATCTATTTAAACCGACCCGATCCCCAAAGCTTAAAGCAAAGATCAACAGGACTCCAAATAGCGAAATGAAAACAAATAAGTATTACAAGGTTCTTGTTAATTAATGTTACCTAATATTCGACTTGGTTAAAGTGGGTTTTACAAACTCTAAAAAGCCCGACAAAAACCGTGGAATTACTTATCCAACTCCAGTCAAGGGGGTAATTTCAGCCGTCATACTAAACATCTTTCGCTATGGCACTCATAGGTGCAGCGCAGACGACACACTTTTTGTGCGAGGTACAATCAATTCGCGTTGTCCTATTCTAACTATCCTAACTATCCATACTAATATTATAAATTCGAAGGTAACTCTGTCTGTCGGTCTGTCTGTCTGTCTGTATGTTACCTTTTCACGCCTAAACCACTGAACGGATTTCGACAAAATTTGGCAAGGAGATAGATGGCATCCTGGGGAAGGACATAGGCTACTTTTTATATAGGTACTTAGAAAGTTGTTTAGTAAGTATAGCGGGTAGAATCAATCCCTTGACTTATGTCGGTGACTAAATCGCAACCCTGTACCTATAAAGATCTAATTCTGCCGAACTCTTCGAGGAAATCAGGCGAGATGTTTCATGTTTGTTATCCTTAATAATCCTTGACAAATTTTACATTTTATTCAATTGCAGCATAAAATAAAACGCTCACTAGAACTGTACGAGCGTTTCCGTCGCCGGCGTCTGAAAGCCGAAGCTCAAAGCTTAGCAAGTCAGAGCGAGAAAGAAAGACTGTTGGTCTCATGTCACAACTCTCGGAGGTTTCGGTCAGCGAGGGAACGATGGTGGTTCATTGCTATTAGCAACTGTGAGAGTAGTAAGGTCAGTATACCATAGAAGTAAAGGGAAATATCTCTAAAAAGTCCCTTAAACCCCTACTGTGACGTTTAATTAATAAGTTATGCGTGTTGTGGTGGGGGTTACGCGATAGATTCGCAGTCACAGACTACAATTTTGCAGTCTTGTCCGAGCAGTCGTAGCGATACCACGCCTAACGCAGTAGTATTGGAAACAGTATTTTATTGTACATATCTAACCTAAACCAAGATAGAAGATACCACACCTACAAAGGTGCGACACAAATCAAGTCATGCGCAAACAATTTATTTAGGAAAACATTTGGTTTTTACTCAGGCCTTGCAAATTGTTCTAATATTAATTCCGCGACCCATGGCGCATACGCCTACCTAAGGCGCGAGACTTACCAAGGTGCGAGTGGCGCGAGGGTGGCGATGGTGCAGCGTGGGCGTTGCGCCAGTCCTTTCATATTTCATAAAAAATGTATATGAGCGACGAGGCTTAGAACATACACAGGCGGTGGGGCGCGGGCGTGTCGCAGGCGAAATATGAAAGAAGCGGTGCAACGACCGCGCCGCACCATCACCTCGCCTGTGTCACGTCTCTTCTGTATGTACCGCGCCTTAGCCATTCTTTGTGTTAATTATTGTTAATGTTAATAAATTCAGTTTTGCTGAACCTTAATTAACTTTTTAGGTGATGTAATTTTAAAGTAAAGACTTTTTTAAAGTAACTTCGTTAAGGCACTTTTCTAGTTCGGCTGTATATTATTTTTCAGGGTTTAGACGTTAAATACAAGTTCCTAATGACTAATGGTCCAGATGGTGACTTCTGGCATGAACACTTTTCCGCTGATGAATTTTGTGAGTATCTTATCAATTTTAAAATAGGTAATTAAGCACCAAATAATTACTATACGTAATCTGAGAAATACTGGTCTCATATAATATAAAATAATAAAAAATAAAACGAAAAGAAGAAGGTCCGTGGCTTCGGTTCATAGAAACTTATTGAATTTCAACTGTTTTCAAATGTCATGTCCAGTAATTTAACGGCGGTTGTTATTTCAATTAGTTATTTACAGCAGTCAGTTAATATATTATTAAAATTCGTCTAAGAAGGCCCCTCTGCGAGTTGGCTTCGGTCCCTTGTACTCCCTCCAAAGGACCGTGACCTATGGTCCCGAGATTTGTTGAAAAATGATTAAATAGTAATGATTAAATAGTAATTATTATAGATAACTTGTAAAATGTGTGTGTTATTTTTTTGTGTGGTTCAGTCTTCTAGCAACCGACAGGTTCTAGCGACCGGTTACATTCGGTTGCTAGAAGGCTGATCCACACAAACAAATAACACACACATTTTACAAGACCAATGTCTGTCATGACTCGTTTTATCAATCCACAGATGTCCTACCAGTCCTTCTAGCATATACCTTTGCCTACGTCATCGTAATGATAGCAGTAGTGATGTGCAGCGTCGAGCTGAAGTCTCGACATCTTCTCCACTCGACATACAAACTGTTCCTGATGTCGATAGTGTCACAACACTCGGGCGTAATGCTACAAAGTTTGGCGTATATACGATACGCTGCTAACGGATTTGGGAGCGACAATGCTAGGATAGTTGGTAAGATTCGTTTTAGATAATTGTCTCGAGTCTTTTGTAGACCCTATACATCTATCCGCCATAGTCCGAAGAATTGCTAAACTAAGTGGTAGTGGGCAGGGCTCATTGCTCGCAGAACAGATGACCAATGGGGCCGAAAGGTTCTAGAGTGGCGACCGCGTAGCGTTGGAAGGCCACAAGGTGGACCGATGACCTGGTGAAGGCCGCAGGAATCCGCTGGATCCGAGAAGCAGATAACCGGTCGAAGATGGCGGTGCTTGGGGGAGTCCTATGTCTAGCAGTGGACGTCTTTCGGCTGAAATGATAATGATGATGTTTTTCTAACTGATTCGTTGGTCTAGTGTTCGCAAGCGCTACTGCTGAGCACGAGGTCCTGGGTTCGACTCCCAGGTCGGGCAAAGTGTTATTGTGTTTTTCAATCTGGAATTTCTCAGTAGCAGCCCGAGATCTGGATTTGTGTCCGGTTGATGGCAATAGGCTCGCCCCCTATTACATGGGACTTAAACTAAACGGCGAAATGTGGGTGTACTATGGGTACACCTCTGCCTAACCCTCCGGAAAGTACAGGCGTGATGTTATGTTATGTTTTCTCTAATTTCCAGGCCAATTTTTCTGCGGTCTCTCAGAGATGACTTTCCTGTTGCTCCTAGTACTAATGGCGAAGGGATACACTATCACCCGAGGCCGCCTCAAAGTCGGCTTCACGGTCAGACTGACTGTGTTCATGTGTTGTTACGTGGTCACTTATATCGTGCTGTTCGTTTATCAGGCCAAGGTAAGGAGATTTTGGTTTTTAAGAGCCTTTACTACTTCTAAGTTATACCAGCCGCACGGGTCGATCCACCAGGATAACCTACGCTTGCCTGGGTTGGTCCGTGGATAGGTGACCTTTACACTCCGAGACTCCTCCGTGCCTCGGAAAGCACGTTAAGCCGTTGGTGCCGGCTGTCATTCGTGGATCTTTGACAGTCGTTACGGGTCGTCAGATGCCCGAAAGTCTGACAACCAGTCTTACCAAGGGGTATCGTATAACCCAGTTACTAGGTTTTGGAGGTCAGATAGGCAGTCGCTCCATGTAAAATACTTGTAGTCAGCTGCATCCGGTTAGACTGAAAGCTGAACCCAACATAAAATATATATTGATTGATTACCTCAGATCAAATTCACTTTTTATCTCGCTCACACCGTACTGCCCGCGGACTGAGTGAGAGCGAGACTGAGTGGGGTGCTGGCGGCTCCTAGGCGCCGATAGTTTAGGTAATTTTTTTTTACGGTGAAAATAATGGTACAACTGAAAGGTAAAAAAAAAACGAAACTAAATTCATAACAATAAAGCATAACATAAAGTATGGCGCAATTTATAAACGATACCGAATCGTTACACGATATAGTAATCGCACTCCGTAGCGATACAGGGTCCGCCGGTTAGTCACTTTGGACCAGTAGGTATCGCTATCGAGCGCGACAGCTAATCCCGTTACGATTCGTATAGGTTTTTATTGTTTTTTTAACGGATCATTAAATCGCTCATTAACGTACGAGGAAAATTAATACATTTATTTATTTAACACTTATTTATAGAGTTTCGCCTGTAAAATATTTTTAGTATGTGACTCACGGCTGCGCCAAAAAGGTTCATTTCAGCATTAAATGCCAGACAGATACTGTCTGACGCTGGTTTTCTAATGAACCTCAACCTATGGACTAAGTGACGAGAAGTAGTACAAACAGTTTCAACATTGCAATTTCTTGTTCATTTAAATAATTTTATTTGTATTCTGTGTTTCACGAACTGTGTCCAAATAAACTTTATTCTTTCTTTCTTTCTTTCAATGTTATAAAATCTTTGCTTCCAGGCCTTCGACCCAGGTGAAGTGCTGTACCTATACGAGAGTCCAGCTGGCTACGGTCTCATTGTGTTGAGGATCTTAGCGTGGTGTATGTTCGCTTACTCTACCTTCTTCACCGTCAGGAAGTATCCGGAGAAGGTATGATGAAATTCTAACAGGGGTAAGAGGTATACGGAGTAGTTTATGTGGACGTTGTAAATAATAATGAATGTAGACTGGGTAAAAAAAAAACATTTTTTTGGGGTATGAGGAACAGGATGTAAAATTCACTCATCCACCATAGAAAAGGGAGGATCCTCCTACCAGACGGGTGTTGTGTCTGGCGGGCAACTGCCCAATGATTGATATTGGATTCTTGTATATACATATGTCCACTGCACGGTAAACTTTTAATTGCGCGATGCAGGATTTATGTGACGTCAGGATTTTTGTGTGACGTCAGGTCTTTGATGCGTAGTTCGCATGTGGCAATGTAGATACCGCCACAAGTCTGTCATTCAAATAATAAAAAAATATTAGACACGTATTTTTTGTTTTATCATATTATTACAAAAAATATAAGTAAAAATCTTTTTAAAAACAAGCTTTTAATGAACTAAAACGTACTAAATAAAACTTACGTAAACATAGAACTTTAATATTTTCTTAAAAGCTTGAGGCTTATCTTCAAGTTTAATGTAAGAAGGACATTTACGCCTCAAGCTTTTAAGAAAATATTAAAGTTCTATGTTTACGTAAGTTTTATTTCATTAAAAGCTCGTTTTTAAAAAGATTTTTACTTATATTTTATTTTCTACTTTTTAGCATTAGGATTTGTTTAAATATCTGTTCTATCACAAATCCAACGAATTAGGTTTTCCCATGGCCACCTTCCGGCTCCATCATCAGACCTTGAACACTACCCAGTGTCAAAGAACTTGTTAATACGTAACCAATGAGTCCAAACACGATGGTGCTATGTTGTTTGATTGAGGAGTTCCTATGCCCAACTTCTGGCTCCATCATCAGACCAGCTCGATGGTATTATTTTTTCAAAATGTCTTGGTAGTTGTATAAGTATGCGAAGTTTCAGCTCAATCGGATGCCAGGAAGTGCTTGAAAAATTGATGACAAAAGGAGTAACCGGAAACACATACGAACAGAGCAAGCTAATATAAAGCTTGTAAATAAATGATTTAGATAAAACGCATTAAAGTAAGGGAGTGGGGCTCACTACGTCACAATTCAGTATAAAATCTACGGACCAGAGACGTCATGCCCCATTTTAACTCTATGTATTGCCGTAATTTTTTATTTACATAAAAAAAGAAAAAATACTTTTCCAATATTTTTTAATAATATAATCTGACGGCATCCCTATTGTTGTTTTGATTGACTAATCAAATGCAATGCAATGTCAATGCTGATTCTTCTAGGCCAGCCCTTTTGCCACGTGAACTGTGGACCAACCCCTTGGCGATGTCTCGAAAAACTGAGATTTCAACCCCAAACGGCTCAAACAATAACTCCCAATAAGATTGGAGTATTTGCGCCGATATTAAAACCTTGGTATTAATGCTTTGCTTTCTTTCCAGAATATATTCTACTGTCCCTTCTTCATATGCGGCACGTTGTGGTTCTACGCTGGGCCCCTGTTTATTCTGACTGCTAATACTTATATCGGTAAGTTAAAGTTATTATTTGGTTGACTGCCTCGTTGGTGTAGTCGCAGTGTTTTTAAACTGTCGCGACCCCTAGAGCCCCCCCTGGCCCGTCCCGGGCTTGCGTCCAACGCTCGGCGTAGCTACACGTCCTGTTCGGGTTCGCGACTGGTCAATCGTCATCCTAAGGATGCCTCGTTGAAAGGTGAAACACGTGTCGATTACTTACAGGGTTTTTATGACTCTTGAGTAGTTAAGCGGAATAGGTTACTAAATATATCTACGTCTATTATATTTTTAGCCTATTGTTTCTATGTATTACAGATAAATGGGTGCGAGAGAGCGTGGTCACCGCCGTCCTGCTCTTTATAACATTTTGTGGACACATAATGTTTCTGGTAAGTTATTCATTTAATAGGATTTTTAAACAAGATAATTCTTACTATTATTTTAATTGCGAAAGTGAGCTTGTTTGTATTTTACGCTTTATATAAATCTGTAATAAATCGGCTGCACAGATTACGATGTTTGGCACATGTGTAGACTATGATTTAGATTAGGACATAGGATACTTTTTATCACGATATTCTCAAGGAATCGAGATTTAAGCGGGTGAAACCGCGGGATGCGGCTAGCATTTCCATAATAGTAAAGGTAACAGTCTAAAAAAAAATAATATGTTGGTAGGTACACGTATATTCAAAAGGAGGGGAAAGAATCATTATGACATCAAAAAATTCGTGGGTATCGCTGTCAACAGGAAAAATGCTCAAAAGACTGGCAGCATCGCAAAGAAAAGCGATTTATTTCGCTAAAATATTTATGTTATTTATTTATAGTTGCTGACATTACCAGTATTCGCAAACAAGAATTTTCCCTACCACGTGAGGACAACTCAAATAGGTGTTATGGAGGTATAATTTTTTTTCTTTATAATCTGTTTTTTAATCTCGTAGACTAATTTGACAGGTGCAAAAATGTCAAACTCAGAATTGAAAAAACAAACAACAATCACTTGAAATGTCAAATTATTCAACAAGATTAAAAATGGCATACATATGATTTTTTCTTCAATTTTTTTTTTGTTGTTTTTCGCACAAAATAATTCGCCGTTGATCCTGCGGCTGTTATTCGTGGGTCTCGTATTACCCAGTTACTGGGTTGTGGAGGTCAGATATGCCTATCTGACCTCCACGTAAATACTTCGCGTCGCTCCATGTAAATACTTATTAACACTGTAATTTGAAAATATTGTAAAAGCCAATTATTTTTAAAAGAGTAACCGTGGAGTTTCTTGCCGGCTCTTCTCCATATAAAACGACCAATTGGAACCGTGCACCTAGCTTCTGCACTTGTGAGTGCCCATGTAGGTTTATGTGAAATTAAATATTTTGATTTTCGTTTAAAATACTGGTATTCAGCTACATCCGGTTAAATTGGAAGCCGACTCCAACATCGTTGGGAAAAGGCTAGGCAGATTGAGTGAATTTGAAATAAAACAGTTTATTTTATTTGCAGGTGACAGGCAACTCGGCTCTCGATGGTTTTGGTTCTAATGCTTATCATCCTACTAATGCGCCGCCACAGACTGTTATAATACCTCTGACAAGGTAAATAAACTCTTTTGTTTCTACAGGGTCAAATGAAATTAGCTAGATTAGGAGCTCGTGGTTAAGTAGCCGTATGGGTCGATCCGTCAGGTTAAGCTACGCTTGCCGGGGTTGGTCCGTGGGTGGGTGACCATCTTTACTCATCGAGACTCCACCGTATCTCGGAAAGCACGTTAAGCCGTTGGTCCCGGCTGTCATTTGTGGATCTTTGACAGTTACGGGTCGTCAGAAGCCCGAACGTCTGACAACCAGTCTTACCAAGGGATATTGTATTACCCAGTTACTGGGTTGTGGATGTCAGATAGGCAGTTGCTCCATGTAAAATACTGGTATTAAGCTGTATCCGGTTAGACTGGAAGCCGACCCCAATATAGTTGGAAAAAGGCTAGGCAGATTGATTGAGGTATCGATACTTATCCATAACGTACCTACGTGAAGATTACACAAAAAGTTAAGTCCGTTGAATTTTTAAAGAGACTAAAAAACAAGTTTTTGAACATTTAGCTTAGTGAACTACCTAATACGTCATATTATGTACTAAGTATGTGAGCTTGTAATCACACCAACAATAAAATGACATGAAAGCTAGTGATAGACATTTGGCCAAGGATTTTTTACTAAAATAATAATATTATTCCATTATTTAATTTTTTTATCCAACTCAGTATAAAAAATTGCACACGTTTACTTTGCAGGCGTACGGAGGAACTAATAGGCACCATGTACACTCAGTACATGGCTACGGCACCACCCCTGTCCTTAGAAGACCAAATACCAAAGCTGAAAAATATACCAAAAAGAATAGACTCTATATCTCCGAAACACCGCCTCATTTCTCAAGATAGCACAGACACAAACTCCTCAGCAGATATTAGACCAGTAATACCGAAAGATGAAACCTCGAAAGAGATATTCACCGTTGAAAATCAAATTTCGAAAATGGAACCGGCTGTGTTGCCATTACCAGTTCATAACAAGATAGTGTTGCCAGGTGATAATTTGGAAGATATTAATAGGGGAGATTTGCCTAATGTTATGAGGTCGAGAAGGAATATTTTGGAGCCTATTAAGAGGGAGGAGAATGTGCCAACTTGGTCGTTGGCGAAAGGACCTTGTATTGTTGGTGTGCAGAGGAAAACTGTAACTAAAAGTGTTGATGAAGGTATGTGGATCTTGATGACTTTACTATGTCCTTCTCATTAAGCTGCCTCATTGTCGGAGCCTATAGTCTCAGGTTTTAGGGCCCTGTCAATATATTTTGTAAGAATATCATCGTGAAAACATAGGTGAAGTCAGCTGCTGACACTATTGACAGCTCACTTCACATCAGTTTTTAAAATTATAAAAATACTCGTTTCTTTTATTTATAATATGTATTTGGTTTTAAGACTATTCACATGTCTGGGTGATACCAATATCGTGCTTGGCGCAAAAATTAATAATATAGTTGTAATTTCGATCAAAAAATCGTTCGAATTTACGTTATGTTAGAAAGAAAGAAAGAAAAAAAAATATTCTGCACAAACTAAATGCACACATTACACGCATGCATGCACGCATGCATGTCCACTTCGCGCGTTCGTGTTAGGGCTTCTGAATTCATCGGTTTGAGTAAAAGCTTGTTTCAGCCTTTTTTGTCAGAGTAGTCCGATAGGAAACACTGACCTCATCTAGTTTTTAGAATATGATTGATGTGTACAAACCTACTTATAGAATTACAATTCTTTATAGAAACCTATTTACAGTGTATAATAGTATGTTATGCAATTAGTGAATAAATGACGGATTTAAAGCGAGGGCCATAGGTGAATCACGAGCAAGTGAAGGATTCTAACGACTGAATCACGATCGTAGGGAGCAGAGGCGGCTCGTGATATTTATTTGTGGGGGTTCACTAAAAAAAGAAACGTAGAACTAGAGCTTACCATTTATTTTATTTGTAAAGAAAATCCATTCGGCGATCTTTTTGGCGAGCGAAGACATCTATCACTTTCTTGTGAAAATCAGTTATGGAATTAATTAAGCGTTTTTCAATGCTTATCATACAACAAGATACACTGTATTGTTCCATTTTTAACACAAATGTCGCGCACAAACTATTTTTAATGGTAATTATTTAGAATAAACACTGCGAATCTACTGACAGCCGAGTTGAGCCGAGCGTTTGTTTACATAAGATCGGCAACAGCGCAAAGGCATAGATCGCATTCCCGCGCGCGGCCGCCTTGCGCCGTTTGGCAACGTCGCGCGTGAGCGGCGCTCCAAATTAGGCTAATTTCTCATACAAAATCTTTTGTTTCACGCGTCGGACTGTGTCGATATTTCTCTTTCGCACTCATTGAATACAGTGCTAGAAATCGTACTGAACTTTGTTTCATAGGAGCGCAATCGCAGGCGCTCCACACGTTACAACTTGACGCCCAATGACCAATGTACGCGTAGGAAATGGTTTTCTAGTAAACTGCTATTGTATACATGGGCATAGTAGAAAGAATGTATGTATAGGATTATAATAAAGAAATATAGATTATGCTATTTTCGTGGGAGTACACTGCACCAGCGCTCTTTATGACGAGCCGCCTCTGGTAGGGAGTGATTCATGATGATTGAATCACGACCGTAGGGAGTGATTCAAGTGTTAGAATCCTGATCGACGCGAGCGATTCATGACCCTCGATATAAATCCGTTTTATTCAAGAGTTGCATACTATACTTTATACCATGACTATGAGAAAAAGAACATGCAACTTCGAGTATATTGTTATGTCAATTTTATGCCTTGTTTTCATAGTAACTACACCGAAGCATAGAATACATACTCCATAATGTCGATGACTTCTTTTTCTTCGACAACTCATTAAAATAAGTTAGGAAAACAGACTCTGAAAATGTGCTCAGCTTGATTTTCATTTTTCCATTTGCTCGAACAAACTCACACTAAAACTCAGCGTAGGCTTTGATGTAAACCAGCCGTGATTTATTGGGTAGCAAGCTTTCTACTATATCGGCCGCCCTCTCTTTCATAAACTCAGGTGTTAACACATCTTCATCACTTGAATACATTTTCAATCGATTTATTAAGTAACACTAAACTTTTTGTTCGTACAACTTACAATATTTATTGATGCGAATATATTGGTGTGTTCTAAATTCAAAGACCAAAACAGTGATTAAAAGTGATTTTTACTCACTGTTTTCAGTGAATAAAATAAGCTTTTTAGAGGGGGAATGGTATAAACCTATTTATAGTGTTTGTACAAACCTACTTATAGAATTACAATTCTTTATAATTTATCACCATAAGTCATTATTCACTTTTTTAATTGCAGATACAACAGAGATCAACAGCTTACTAGTTAACGGGAAGAAAGTCCCTCCAGTCAGGAATGGTCTTCAGTCCAGTTCAGGAGAAATATCCACGATAATGGAAGGTCGGGTACAAAGTTTTCCTAGCGGTCTCAGTAAAGCAACTATAGACCTGTTTACTGCTGGTAGTAATAAAGGCTGATTGAGGGTTGATAGAAAGAATACTCATTTTGTATTGTTATAAAATAATATAGATAATAGCGAGGGAAAATGGCGCCCAAATGCGACTTATAAAAATGTTTTAATTTTTGATAAATAGTACCCTACTGTGATTTACCTATTGATATGGATCCACAATAACTGGAAATAACTGTAGTTCTGATATTCTTAAAATTTACTGCCTAAAAATCGAATGTGATCTCATCTGGGTGCCATTGTCTGTAGTGGCACCCAAAAGGGACAATTACTGTCGATGTCAATAATACGCTGTCACTGTCACTAAGACCTGTACTGATAATAGCAGTTTGGGGACTATGGTTTTTTTTAATTAACATTAAACCATAAATATCCATAAAAATCATTAAAATATAGTAAAGAAAAAAAAATCAAGTAATAAAAACTAAAACCCAACTACGACTTAAAAGGTATAAACAAGACACCACAGACAGACAAATTAAAAATCCGGAGTCACACGTGTTAGGGCATAAATCGAGCAGATTACGTGTGACTCCGGATTTTTAATTTGTCTGTCTGTGGTGTCTTGTTTATACCTTTTAAGTCGTAGTTGGGTTTTAGTTTTTATTACTTGATTTTTTTTAAAATTCTTTTGGGGTATATATATATATATATTTTTGAAATGTGCTCATTAAGCCCTTTCATTTGATACCCAACATGGTACGAATAAACCATTTTTTTTTGTTAAGTTCCTCACTTTATGTCCTCTAGAGGGCGCCATTTTTAATTTAATGTGACTTCACATAGCCTATAACCAGCGGACAATCACGACGCTTCTAACGATACCTCATTTGTCAAATTGTGATAAGTGGTTTGAAAGATAGGAGGGAACAGATGAACATACATACATACATACCGGTCAAAATCATAACCCTCCTTTTTTCTTCGCCGTAGTCGGGTAAAAATGGCGCTTAATGTGACTGATAAGAAGGTATCATTATTTTAAATAAATCAGCAGAATATGTTTGATTCTACAGATTTGGGGACGCAATAAAATGACCACAATCAAATTATGTGGAGCAGTACACCCATCACTTAGAAAAATAATAAAACTGCAGCATTGGTCTAGTGGTCGCAAGCGCTACTACTGAGTATGAGGTCCTGCGTTCCATTCCTTTGTCGGGCAGTGTTATTCCATCTGGAATTTTTCAGTAGCAGCTAGGAGTCTAGATTTGTCCCCAGTTTATAGCAATAAGCTTGCCCCCTGTTACATGGGACTGGTTAAATTTGTGTGCACTATAGGTGCACCTCTGCCGAACCCTTCGGGGAATACATTCCTGATGTTATATTATGTAAAACAATAAAAATTACTGGAGTCCCATTTGGGCGCCACTTCTCTGCTAATGGCACCCAAATGGGACAAAAGTGGTTTTAATTTAAAGTAACAAATTAAGAAACTTACCGTTGACTGAGGAATTATAAACTCATTATTTTTAAGTTTCTCATTTAGAGCTGATATTAATATCTAGTCTTAGTACCTAGTAATAATATAATAATTTTAAGTAATTTTGTAAATATCACTTACCCTTATGTTAGACTAATATTTAAGTAATATAAATAAGTTTCTGAGTGTGTGTGATGTTTTCTAGTCATAGATTTAAAATAAAAACTAAGGAAATATCGGTTGTTTGATTGAATTTCAATGTTTATGTTATGACTGAATGAAAAGAACAATGAATGTCGGAATGTAACAACTTCATTGTATTGCTGAAACTTTACAGCGAATACAATTTTCTGTAGTGAGTTCAAATCTTGGGACCAGTTTAACTTTTTGCAAAATTTGTATTAAATTTTTTTGTTTGTTTTTATGCTTTTTAAATACTTTTTTTTTCGGAATTTAAACGTTTTTTAAATCACTTCCATCTGTTTTAAATATCCAAATAGGAGCCCACCAAGCCGGTTACTACCAGGGTATCGTGTACCTAGTAACTGGTTTGTGGAGCAGATCAGATAATCTACCACTCAATGTAAAATATTGGTTTCAGCTGCATCCGGTTAGACCGGAATCCGATTCCAATACCGTTGAAAAGTTTTTGACTTTGTATTAATTTTAACTTATATCTACTTTTCTCCATTTTATTAACGATCTCTTGTTTTAAAATGTCTCATTATTTATTTTTGACGTTAAAACAGTTTTGTATAGCCAATTTACAGAAATGAAATATCTATACACTTAATATCATAAAGCTGAAGAATTTGTTTTTTTTTTGTTTGAACGTGCCAATTATAAAATTCCTTTTGCATGTGATAGCCTATTTCTTGAGATAGGTTATATGCTATTTAACATCACGCTATGACCCCTAAGAGCCGAACAAAAAGAAAAAATGCCAGAAAGAACGCGTATAGCGCGGCCGGGCGATATTATGTAACGGGACACATTTAAAAAGGCCATAAGTATTTTATGTTAAAACAAGAAATATCTCGTGGAAGAAGTCACAGGCAGGAGTTAATCATAACCAAAACAGTAAAAGGAGGTCAAATTAGCTACTGCCGTGGGGATGAGACCGAAATCTCTCTTTATCAGTTTCTTGACATCATTTTGACATTGTATTATTACCTCATGATTGCTTACTGCTTAGCTTCATCATTTTTGGTGGCTAGGACTTAGACCGGCTCCTAGCCAAACCGGTTTCCGGAGTAGCTACGGACCTCCCGATATCTAGAGCATGAAATTCAGTCCTATACAAAATTAACGTGAAAACTTCGCTTGCGCGATGCAGGATTTTAACTTTGTGAATTAATTACGCGAAACTCGTTAGACCTAACCGAAATGCGAACATTGGAATGGGACTAAAATGGAATGAAGTTTCTTGTGGCATTTCTTATTTTCATGTGGAGTTTTTGTTTTATATTTTATTTTAAGGTTGTAATTTCGAAAATGCTTTTATGGTTTCTCCTATGAGAGCGAAGAACAGGCTTGATTTCTCTCCGTGATGGCTTCGCGTGGTCCCATTGGTTTTCAGTTTTATTTTACGACGCACCTGTCTCTTGTGCGGTACCTTATTATTGATTTCAGACAGAGATATCAATAGGGTTTTAAGGAATGTTGAAAAGAGAGAAGTGTTACGTTTCAGTATCTACCTATTCATTTCAGTAATTTCAGTGCACTCGTAGCGACACCTTTACGGCTTCATGAATACTATACAGTCAGATAGCGAACAAAGAATTTGAAGACAACATAGACGAGAGACGGTTAACACTGGATAGAGGACGCCACACAATTCTGAATCATGCTAGTTCAATTTAGCGACAAATCTAATAGTGGTTGCTTACAGAAACAATTGAATAACAACTTGAATGGTTTCATCAAAGTCAGATATCTTTTATCCGTGGAATAAAATCTCCGAATTTTTGACAGTTTTTCCAAACAAAAACTGTCAAAAATTCAAAAATTATTCGTAGGATAAGACTTATACTCAGTATAAAAGTTTGGTGAAATTCGCCCTTATAACAGGCGCTTGTCAATTTGTTTGCGTCAAGATGGAGGGACCTAGCCTTGGATACAAATCAGCCTACTATAAATCTACTATTTGCTACCTTTGCAAAAATTTTAGCAACCTCAATGGATACGAAGTTATTTAACAAATAAAATACTTGGTTCCAGACAGACAGACAAATAAAAAAACCGGAGTCACACGTAATCTGTTCGATTTATGCCCTAACACGGGCGACTCCGGATTTTTAATTTGTCTTTGATGTTTTGTATAAACCTTTTTAGTTGACTTTTTTGGTCGTAGTTGGGTTTTAGTTTTTTTAACCACTCTTAAAAACCATTGTTGGCAAATAGTGCAAACAATAATAAAAAAGTGTAAAAGCTTCTAATACTTTTACAGCCAGTTTCTGATGAAGAAACTGGCCGTTAAACTGTTCTATTTATTAACTAAATAGAACAGTTTAGGTATCGCCGTCTGTGGCGTGTGTGTGACGCATGGAAATGATTCCTATAACGAATAAATGTCAATTTTCAAAGCTGCCATCTTGAATTTGTCTGACCTTCTTGAACGAAAAGAGGATCATTCAGTTTATTAGAGTATCAATTTGTATTTTTAGCTTGAATGCGATTTTTTAGAATATCGTGTTAATAAAAAGCAGGTTATTGTAAAAAAAAACGTATTTATTGCGTACATTATTATAGTGTAGTTATTTTGGTCTCTCTACACAATATGCTAAGCTCTTACTTCATGCTTAGTTTTAAGAGGTAGGTAGAAGTGTTACCTTACATTACGATCTAACTAAAATATAATATAAGCTGTATCTTTTCATAGACGAAATATTTTAAGGGGTCATTGTACTCATCATTATGAACAACTTTCACTATGGGACCAACCCTGAAATCACGAAAAAAATTTCAGCTGTTCCCTACATTTTGACGAGCTATGCGAACATAAATTAACAGCTGTTTATTTTTAACATAGCGCTCTGGCATAACATAAGATCTGTATTTCTTTACCTTTGTTAAGAACGTTTACGCTGAAAGTTAGCAACGTCACAAATAGATGTCAAATATTTCGCCGTTTTGATTAATTTGGCAATATTACTGTATAGAAATATCAAATTTGGCTTGCTAACTGTTTAAAATATTGACTATGAAATGCAATAAATAATATCGTAACACCGAATATGTATGTTTTAGGTGTAAAAAAGGCACTTGGAAAACTTCCAAATCCTTTTTTTACAACTAAAACTAAAGTCTTAACAAATAGATAAATAAAAAAATGGTCCTAATAAAGTTTGTAAAATTATTTTTTTAACACCTTTAATTATTTATGTTTAATATAATAAATTTCAGTTGTTAAAGTTACTGTTTGCGCGTCGATGTTCCTACCACCCTGTATAAATACTGTTTCTAACCACCAGATATTCTCGACGGCATGTGAAGCCAAGTCAGAGACCCATGGGCGGCTTTAAAACTCTGACACCAGCTTAGTCACTAACCACACGAACGGCATGCCAGATAGATATTTCTCGACGGCATGTGAAGCCAAGTCAGAAGACCTTGGCCGGCTTTAGAACTGTGACACCAGCTTAGACACTAACACGAAAAGAAGATTACTGTTTCCAATTCTGCTTACCTCTTAAAACATTGCCTCAAGATACATAATATAAAATCTACCTTCATTACCTAAACCACAGTCTATTTATATTTCCATACAGTTGATGAAGTATTCAATCTTAGTCCTGAGTTGTAGTACTGTTACTCGGGACTAAATACTCTGTGGCATTTTATTTTATGTTAGAGAGAGATGGAGTTATACAAGACGTGGAGTGCCATCCTTGTCTCGCACTGAAAGAATTTTATTATGACTGACACTATACGCCGGGACTCCATTTTGTTTTCAATGTTAATTTTTTATAGCGTATTGAAGTTTTTTAATACTAAAATGAACTTCTTTATGGAATAAGTACAGTTTGACGAATTTAGTAGTCATTGTAAATATTCGTAAACGAAAGATGTTTCCGTCTAGTGGTCCATCAATAGGGAATATGCATGTGATTCAAATAAGGGTCAAGTATTCTTTTTAATAAACTATATTACTTCAGAATTATGCCTCCATCAATATTTTTTTTATAAAATTTCCTTATGAGCGAGAAGTATTTGTGCCAAATAAATGTGGGAAATTCAAATACTTGAAAAACTACGCTATTGGTCAGAGCGATTCTGACGTAACAATCTATGACAACAATCAAAATGTGAATGTGTTTTGTAGGAACGTTTGACATTGACTTGACACTTGTTTGTTTGTTGTCATAGACTGTGACGTCCCGGGTCGGTTGGCAATTTTTTTGTTTAGTTACTTTAATAGGTAGGCTTTTTTGCCTTCTAATTTTTTAAAACTATTATTTGGCCATGTAAACTATCGAATAAAAATATATAAAAAATACATGCTTATTTCCTAATCCGATCCGCGACCATGCATCCATTTCGTACCGAGACCCCTCCATGTCTCGGAAATCCGCTGGTGCCGGCAGTCATTCGTAGACCCTTGACAGTCATTAAGGGTAGTCAGAAACTCAAAAATCTGATAGACAGTCGCTCCATGTAAATACTGGTATTCAGCTGCATCAGCGGGGTAGTTGAGTAACACACATAAAATGACAATCGATCGCAATGCCTTTTTGATGACTTACCACTAGCCTATCACTATGAAGCAATAGATGTCAAAATGAAAGTCATTGCGATAGATTCTCATTTTATGTGTGTTGGGTGTGATAGGTAATTGCGTACAATTACCTATCTGGTCAGACTGGAAGCCGACCCCAACAGATGCTGACTGTACATAACATATTAACTCCACATCATTCGTTTTACGAATATTCCCGATGACACAATATTCGTTTTAAGAGACTCTGATACATTCATTCATACTCAAAGATTTCTGTGTTATTTTTATTATTAGTCTACTCCCATTTCTTGAATTCAACGCCATCTGGTGGTTTCATTTCAACTTTATCTTGACCTACTTGGTTCCAGTTAGTGCTTAGGACCGTACCTCCAGATTCAACCTGTAATATTAGAAAAAACTTAGTTATAACACAGAAATTTAGATGTACATCAGTAGATTGCATCCGTGCACAGCTAATGAGTTTATTTCAATCAATCTATGTTAAGGTTGGCGACTGTAGTCCTCCAGACCGTATTTCAGCCACGGCAGCAAATTTCAACGGAGTCTAGCCTTGGGCGCGGGAGATTTTATAGTGCAAGCGTGTGTGCGCAGACACAGGTGCACTCTCTCTTCCGTCGCTCTCATAGTCCGATGGGGCGGCGCCCGACACGAGCGGAGAGACATCAGGCGCAGGCGCCGCGCGCGGGGCTCGGGGGGTCACACCGCCAACTTCCAAACTCCGGGCTGTTACTAAGAAATTCCTAATGGAAAAACCTAGTACCCCACGCTCAGCAGTCGCACTATGCGACCACGAGACCAATGGGGCAGTTGGTTGGTGACTACCGAGATGACGACTAATAGAAAATTATGGAAGAAAAAGACATGTTGCGCCGACCCCAAACTCAAACTCAAAGCATTTATTTCAATTAAACCATTTACAGGCACTTTTGAATATTCAAGGAATCGGTCAGTCAGAAATATGAAGCTAGTTCCATAGCGTAGTAGGTAAGTACCTATGGAGAAGAACAGGCAAGAAACTCTTTTAAATAAATAAAAAATTAATTGGGATAAGGACAGGAGAATGATGCCTGATCGAATCATCAATGAAGAGATCCGTAGGAGAACCAAGGTAACCGACATAGCCCGAAGTATTGCCAAACTTAAGTGGCAGTGGGCAGGGCACAGGGCACATTGCTCGCAGAACAGATGGCCGATGGGGCCGAAAGGTTCTGGAGTGGCGACCGCGTACCGGAAGGCGTAGCGGTAGAAGGCCCCACAAGGTGGACCGTTGACCTGGTGAAGGCCGCGGGAATCCGCTGGATGCGAGAAGCACAGAACCGGTCGAAGAAGCGGTGCTTGGGGGAGGCCTATGTCCAGCAGTGGTAGGGATGCAAAAAGTGTCCAAAAGTATCAATATAATTTATTCAGCCCCTCGTCAGTCAGCTGTTTCGTAGCTCTCTCGAGCGGGTATCCCTGAGTATCGGGACAGTGACGGATATTTACTTTTTAAAATCTTTTAATAAAAATAAGGTTTTTTTTTGTTTATTTTTTTACTGGGTCTATTATTTTAATATTTAAGACAACTACCCATGGTTTGAGTGACAACGGTGTTTACCCTTGCATACTGTATATCGATATTTTTTCTGCAAGCCTAAACAGTGTACGTCTTTCAGCTGAAATGATGATTATGGTGGGAAGGAGAATGATGAATACTTACAAAACTCTTGTTCATAGCTCGCCTCACTTCATCAGAACCTTCTCCGTATATCTTCTGAAAGAGAGCATTTAATGCAGCATCGCCTTCAGGCTTCTCTTCTTCTTCCTGTAATGAGAAGAAAAAAAATACAGGGTCACATAAAATTTGCTCCTCCGAAACTCCGCAACTCAATCTTCCTAGTCTTTTCCCAAAAATGTTTTGGGGTCAGCTTCCGGTCTAACCGGATGCAGCTGAATACCGGTATTTTACATGGAGCCTATCTGACCTCCACAACCCAGTAACTGGGTAATACGATACCCCTTAGTAAGACTGGTTGTCAAACTTTTGGGCTTCTGACGACCCGTAACGGCTGTCAAAGATCCACGTTTGACAGCCGGGACCAACGGCTTAACGTGCTTTCCGAGCCACGGGGGAGTTCTCAATACGTAAAGATGGTCACCCATCAACGGATCAACCGCGGCAAGCATAGCTTAACCTGATTGATTGACTTGTGCGGCTGTTATTTCTTAGCTACAAGATATCTAAATATTATAAAACGGAAAATGTTGATGCTTCGAAAAATAATTTAAAAACATTAAAAAATATTTTTTAAGACTTACCATTTTCTTCATTTCCTTCTCAATTTTATCCCAGTCTTTTTTGAACAGTTTCGGCGGCTGTTGTGGGCCAGACGCGTCTATTACGGCTGTAACATAATGCAAGCAAGTTTAATAACCTCTTATTACGTTTCGGTCCCTCTTTTCAGAGTACTCAAGTAGGAAACATCATTTATTTTTTACTAGCGGTTTCATTCCTGCTTCACACGGTTCGACTTGACAAAACATCGTGATTTCTTAGTTATATTTAACTTGAACTTTATTATTAACGTAATAAACCTTCCGGAATAAATTCTCTAAACGATGGTGAAAATCTCATCAAAATAATTATGTTGTGTGGTTTAGAAGAACTACGCGGATATACAGACAAACATGAAAAGCGACTCTAATTTATAATATATGTATACTTAGATGTGTAGTGTAAGTGTTTATAATGGAAAAGGATGCTTGGAGAGATTTGGGGGAGGCCTTTGCTCAGCAGTGGGATAGTGATGCACAAGAAAAAAAAAGAGTGTTTATAACCAATTTATATTATTAGGTATTAATGTGGTAAAATTGGGGCAAACAAAAGATGGATGGACTATGGCTAGAAAGGCGGTGACTACCGAGATGACGATTAATAGAGAAGCCTGGAAGAAAAGATATGTTGCGCCGACTTCAAATAAATTGGGACAAGGGCAAGAAAATTGTGATCCTCTGAAGCTGCGCGCTATCGAAACTTAGTTATGGGCTCAGGCAGCGGACCCCCCCACCCCGACGAGGGGCGGGCGCGCAGCGCGCCAGTGCTCGCACAAAGAGCATAAACACTTGAGAAATACTAAACACACTTCATTATCGTTAATTGGTTTGGGTTCTTGAATAAATAGACCACATACTTATGTATAAACAATAAGCGGGTAACTAAAATAGAACTTACAAATAGAGAATGTTACGTAGTGGGCTTTGTTTTTTGTTTTGACCGTATCTCTAAAACTGCTGGATCGATTTTTATGAAATTTTCGCAGGTTTATTATGAATACGTAAGTAATCTAACAACAATAAGAGATTATGACATTAACAGAAGAAAATAAACACAAGGCACACCAATTTTGACGTGACACACGTGTCAAACTTCAACAATAAAAAAAAAAAAAAAGAAATTATGGTTTTTAATGAGTAAGCCGACTAGAATATCTATCTGCCCATAGACTTAAATTGCCACAGACGATAAAAACCCTTATTTATAAGTAGAAATAGAGATTTTTACCGCGCGAATCGCGCGAACCCGCTGGATTGATATCGTTCCAGTGCAGCTCTACGACGGTTTCCATTTGGAACAACGGTGATCCACAACGCATTCTTACAGATATAATTTATTGTTTAATTTTAAAAAAGTAACTTTGAGTAAATGAGGTCTTTCTTTTTGCCGTTATAGCTCATGTTATAGGCAACTTTTTGAAAGATTTTTTCTATAAAAACATGTGATTCTTGTTTTTCAAAAGTGTGCCACATCAATATCAATTTTCTTATTGAATGAAATACCTTTATGAATTCACTTATTAAAGCATCCAGAGCATGAGAACCTGGGTTCGAATTCCAGGACAGGCAAAGTGTTATTGGGTTTTTCCATCTGGAATTTCTCAGTAGCAGCCCGGAGTCTGAATTTGTGCCGGGTTGATGGCAATAGGGTCGCCCCCTATTACATGCGACTTAAACTTAACTGGCGAAATGCGGGTGTACTATAGGTACACCTCTGTCTAACCCTTCGAAGAATACAGGCGTGATTTTATGTGTATTAACACTTTTAGTGCCAAGCACCCGACTCACGAGTGCAACGATAGTTCGTTCGCGCGCCCACAACTCGCATCCGGGTCGGACATATATATAGATATACGCGACGCGCTAATGAACTCGACTGACTAATTGTTATAGATATATGAGACACATTTTATGGCATGCTAATTTGTATGCAGTCTATGTACTTGGCAGTAAAAGTGTTAAAGCAGCCAATGATAAGGCCTGTATCATCATCATCATCATAATTTCAGCCGAAAGACGTCCACTGCTGGACATAGGCCCCCCAAGCACCGCCACTGCGACCGGTTCTGTGCTTCTCACATCCAGCGCATTCCCGCGGCCTTCACCAGGTCATCGGTCCACCTTGTGGGCCGTCCAACGCTACGTCTTCTGGTACGCGGTCGCCACTCCAGAACCTTTCGGCCCCATCGGCCATCTGTTCTACGAGCAATGTGCCCTGCCCACTGCCACTAAAGTTTGGCAATACTTCGGGCCTATATTATATTAAGATAATAAAATCACACTCACCCTGCGGGATAGCCTTAACATTATCCTCTTTCCTATCCCCTTCCAACTGCGTCCACCTCAACCCTTCCTTCTTCCTTAGCTTAACCTCTATTTTGGATGGAGTGACGACGTGGATACACATGTTAGGTACTACTTCATGGGCTAAATCTAGTTCTAGACTGTATTCAGAGTCCGATTCAGGCAATGCACTAGATAGAGATAGCTGGAAAGATAAAACATTTTGATAAGTACCTATGCTATTTTGGTTATATGTGAAGGGCTCGTGGCTAAGTCATAAAAGCCGCACGGGTCAATTCATCAGGTTAAGTTCGGCAGTTCTTCGGGCTATGTCGGTAACCTTGGTTCTCCTGCGGATATCTTCATTTCTGGTTTGATCATGTAAGGAAACTCCGAGCATAGCCCTCTCCATTGCCCTTTGGGTGACTTTAAGCCTTCTAATTTTCCCAACTATGTCGGGGTCGGCTTCCAGTCTAACTGGATGCAGCTGAATACCAGTATTTTACATGGAGCGACTGCCTATCTGACCTCCACAACCCAGTAACTGAGTAATACGATACCCCTTGCTAAGACTGGTTGTCAAACTTTCGGGCTTCTGACTGCCCGTAACGGCTTAACGTGCTTTCCGAGGCACGGAGGAGTCTCGGTATGTAAAGTTGGTCACCCATCCACAGACCAACCCCGGCAAGTGTAGCTTAACCTGAAGGTTCGACTCGTGCGGCTATTAATACTTAGCCACGAACTCCTCGGTTGGTGGTATCTGTGTTTCAAATTTTTTTTTTTTTTCCTAGCCTACGCTGTTCCACTCCTGGGCAAAGGCGCGCGAAAGATGGACGGTGTGGAGGGAGGCCTCCACACCGTCCATCTTTCGCGAGCCCGCGCGTCCTCTTTCCAGTTTTGATGGAACCCATCCAATCTCCTACGTGGTTTTCGTGTTTCTAATAAATAGATATTATACAGGGTGTTAGTGTAAACACCGTTATCATTGAAACCAGTGGTTTGGTTTCATTTATAGAACGTAAAATCAATGGAAAAAACAACTCTTTTTCTTTTAAGAAAATCTACTAATCTGTTTACCCGTGCATACTGTACTTACACTTCTTTCTCCATAATTGACTTTAACTTTATCCTTAGATGCGTTCTTGACGAGTATTGTGATGACAACCTGAGCCTCTGTTTGATACCAGTCATGTTTTATTTTATGCCGCGGTGGCTGTGAACAAATGTAATACAACTCAGAAACATATTGATACTTATGTAAAGTTACCAACTTGCCATTAGGCGGTCAGTCTACTTGTTTGCCACCCAATAACATACACTGTGTAATTTGTATGTTATTTTATATATCTAACTAATATTACAAACGCGAAAGTTTGTAAGTATGGATGGATGGATGTTTGTTACTCTTTCACGTAAAAACGGCTGAATGGATTTAGATGAAATTTAGCAAACAGATAGTTTATAACCTGGATTAACAGATTTTATTCCGATATTTCCACGGGATCGAGACTTACGCGGGTGAAACCGCGGGGCGCAGCTAGTTATTTTTAATAATGCTAGCGGACCCGACAGACTTTCTGCCCAAACAGTGCCACCTACTGGGTTCAATTGTATTTTCAAACCATCCAGGGATCCACTCAAAAATACACACAAAATTTCATCAAAATCGGTCCAGCTGTTACGAGGAGTTAGGTGACAAATATACATACAGAAGAATTATTGTACATATAAAGATTATGTGGTGTGTGTATGCTAAACAGACAACAGAATAAAAGTTTCAGACTCTTTTTTTGGAACGAAGAAGAGCCACTTTTTCTTGAAAAACACTAAAGTGAAGAGAATGCTTATTCAAGATCTGATGGAATCTTTTCAGCACTATTGCTACTGTTACAATCTGGTTAAAATCATCACCACCATAATTATGTTTTTAATTTATTTTTCTAGGAGAATAAAATATTTTTTATTCATTTCGCATAATGCCGGTCGATAGGTAATTATAAATTCATAATTAGTATCATATTTCATTGAAATGCAAACTCAGTTTTTTCATTAACAACTTTCTATGAGTCACTTTTACTGTTTTTAGGAATACAACAAAACAACACGGACATACAACAAAAGCGTTTTATTGTTATTTCAAAATGACCATGTTTTATTGGCTCCTTGCCAGTTCCATCCCTAAGAAACTATACTACATTTGAAATTAGATTAGACATTTAAATAAACCTTTTTTACAGTCCGTTCAACTGATTTTGAGTTCTATTCCATTGGTGGCATGACAAATAGCAGCTGCAGTAAACAGTTGCTATTGTGTAACCTTTTTTTCCTTTTAATGCCATCCTTATGCCTATGGTATGGAAGTCAAAAACAGTTGATCAGACTGTAAAAAAGGTTTATTTAAATGTCTAATCTTATTTCAAATGGAATATAGTCAAATATTCATGATAAAGCAAATCCAAAGGAATTCCTTTTTACTTCTCTATAATGTTATTAAAAAATGCATATGCCACCAAAATGGCCATTATGGCGATGGTCAGTATCAAACTTTCTCAGATATTTGCAAAGGTCTAATTTTTGGTTTGTCATTGTTAAGATCATCCATACCAAGTATGGATTCCCTTTTTTTCTGTTTTTGTTTGATAAATAGCAACTACGGCAACAACTACCGGTATATTCCAACTAACTAAAGATTTGGAACCATTTTAAGTATATTATAACTTCATACTTCATTGTGAACCTAATCAACAGCACAATTCACATTATCAATAGACAATTAGATTGCTATAGACAACTAATACCTAAAGTAAGTTTTGTTTTCTTTTCAATATTGGTTCATCTGTACATTTGGCGAGACCTTATGCATAAAACTTACCATGGTAACGCATTTTAAAATTGTTAATTGTACAGGTTTATTATAAAAGCATGTAATACTTGTATCCAGGTGATGATGCCGTTGAATCTTTCCTCTTTTTAGTTGAGTAGTTTTGTTTTTAAGCCATATGCCAGCCAGTTATTTTTAAAAGCTTGATGCAAACCTTATTTTTCTAAAAGGGGTGTTCCTACATGTTGATCATTGATAAAAATATCTTACCTAGTGTTAGGAATATGGTATTAAGTCTACATATAGTTACACAGAAGCAAGAAAACCAAAAAAGGTAACCATTTGAATCTTTTTGAAAAGAAAGTGCCTTAGATTCTAATATGAAAAATTTATGTAATTAAAACCATACCTGGATAATCGTATTATCTTGAGTCTCAGTCATGTTTCCTTCTCCGATGCTCGGAAAAAGTAAATCTCCCAGAAATCTTCAAAAATAGTATTTATTTTTACACCGACACACAAATCGGCAGATTTTTCTAGACTGATGGTGCGTTCAGAATTTGTGTTCGAATTTAGCAATCGGGATGTTTCGTCGAATTCTTGCGAAACACTTGTAGAAAATTATACTTCTTTTGCAGTAACTAGTTATATCGAATAGTGTGTAAAATGGCTTTGGCTGAGATATTATTTAATAACAAAATTCATAATTCATTCAAAATCGACGCTTCAATATTGTTTGCTCTTGGTTTTCGAACAACTGAGACTTCATTACACGCATTCTATTACGAAAATTACTGTTTTCATACAACTGCTATAATTTTTTACAACTGTTTTTTTTAACGTTGTAGTATAATGCCTATTTACTTAGTGCTCATGTTTTGAATAACTATTGTTATACCTTTGAGCTTTGTGCTGAAAATATAAGACAAAATATAAGAAATAGGATTACTTGCTGTTTCAAACTCCAATTAATTGAAACAGAACGTCTTTGTCAAGGTTAAGAATTGACATCAAAACGAAAACAGCGAAATTCTCTGTGGCGAATTTGTCAATGTCATTCATTTTGTGATTTTGAAGTAGGTATTGCAAAAAATATTTTATGGTTATTAATAATTCGGAGAGTATTTTTATTAAAACATAAAACTCTACGAAGCCTTTATCTTAGGTCGTATGATGCGGGTAAGCAGTACTTAAAGTTTTTTCAGTAAACTTTCTTGTGAGGTTAAGTATGTATGTGCCTTCAACTTATTTACATAATTATAATAATAATAGATGTCTTATCAATACGACAATAAACCAATAAACTTTGGAAGGTCATGTATTATTTTAAACAGTAGCTATTTCTGTTACTTTCATTTCCAATAACGAAATTGAAATGCAAACCGTTTTTTATTAATTTTAAACCATTATTATTGGAGGTCGGATAGGCAGTCGTTCCATGTAAAATACTGGTATTCATTCAGCTGCAACCAGTTTGACTGAAAGCCGATCCCAACATAGCTAGTTGGAAAAAGACTAGAGTCAGATTGATTGATTGATAATAAGTATTGAAATCTGAATACAATGGGTAGTGGCTACATTAAAATATACAAATAAACATATACAAAAGATCCATCATTAGGCCTTTATTACAAACATTTTGTATGTCAAATTAAGTAACGAAACAAATATACACACAACAACAACAAAAAAAAAAAAACTGTTTACGGTAACGCATAATGTAACTCATTCAAAAGATTGTGCTTCGTGGATACCTGTAGAACTATCAAATTTTAATATATTTCTGAAGTAATCTTCTCACTGTAATAATATAATAGCGAAGAGCCTCAACCAACATCTCAGAAGGCTCACATTGCGCGGTTGGGATCAGGGGCTTGATTTAGAAAGCGGTACTTCTGTACACGGCGTGAGGAGGTTTCTCTCTGAGCGAGCTGAGAGAGCCTTGACCACCGGCAGCTTTAACCCTGATTCTGATGCCGATGGGCTACTTATGGCTAAAAATATTTAGAAATGTAAGGATTACGTATTTAAAAAGAAATAAAGGAACAATAACTAATATCTTTTGCCTTTCCAGAATTGGCACCTAAACCTACTAAGAACAGTGACTCGTTTAGATTTCATACGACAAGCAAGTACCCAAAGCATGTCTGGTATCAAGAAGATAGCGGTATGTCAGATGACATCAGTCGCTGATAAGGCAGCAAACATGGAGGTTGTCAGTAGTTTAATTAGTAAAGCTGTCAAAGAAAATGTGCAGGTGTGTTCAGACAGAAAATATTAGAAATATTGTCAGAAAAAAGCATGTTACTGACATTTGTCAGAATAAAAGTGTGTTACTGGTTTTTGTCCGACAAAACAAATTAGTTAACTGATATTTGTCTGAAGATTTCAGTCCACAGATATGAAATTTGTCAGCCTATTGATATTAAAATAAAATAAAAAAAGTAGATTTCTTTTTTCTTTTTGAACTTACTCGGACGGAAAGAAATCTATTATTTTTTCCATCTTGTCTGAATCCTAGCGTTTAATGCGAAAGTGTGTTTGTTTGTCTGTTACGCTATCATGCTATAGCAGCTGAACGTATTTGGATGAAATTTGGCACATAAGTAGACCATGACTTGGAGAAGGACATACAGGTTTTCCTCCGATGGCAATAATGTCTGATAATTATAATATTATTTTGCTTTTTTAGATGCTATTCTTCCCTGAAGCCTGTGATTATCTTTGTGACAATAAGAATGATACACTAAGCTTCGCTGAGCCGATCATAGGTGGCGCCACAGTCAGTGGATATAGAGAACTGGCAGCTAAGCATAATGTTTGGTTGTCTATGGGTGGCGTTCATGAAAAGGTTTGTATCTTCTATCTTTTGTAACTGTCTGTAAGGGTCATTTCACATAGACACGACGCGACGCGACGCGATTGTACTCGCATATCTTAAGATAGTGATACAATATACAACGTGATTTTTTTAATCTCATAGCTCTATGGTATTAATGAGACCATGTCAAAGAATATTAAAAAAAAAAAAAAGTTGTGGAACTTATTATCTAGGTATACATAAATATACAAATTTCAGCCAGAGTGCGAAAATGACACAGATTTGTACAAATGTTACACTCTGCAAAATCATTTAATTAAAAAGCGTCTCTTGATTCGACAGAATAAAGTGCAATTCAGGTCGCAAAACGCTAATTACCTAAGGTCTATTTAAATCCTTGTTTCCAATATTGATGTTATTTCCACTTAAACAAACATCAACTTTATGTTAGTGTAAATAAAGTTGATTTAGACTAACTAGTACCGATGAAAAAGTCATTAAAAATATAAAGTTGTAGCGCAAACTGAACCTTATATGTAGGAATTACAGTTGTTTTTCCTAAACCTCGTGTTTGTTTACATGTTTGGCAAATAAAACGCAGAATACAGTTATATTCACCGAGATGATGCCTCTCTTTCTAACTCGCGTAACTCTTATATCTTCTGACTATGTTACGCTTACTGTATTGGCCCGATAAGACGAGCCCACCGCGTACTTGTAGCTTCATACCTAAAATGCGAAGTGCGCCTTCTGTACTATTCTGTGTCAGAGCGCGAAAGTAAAATATAACATTGGCATTTATTGTCCCTGGATTAAACTGAAATTCCATGTTATCTCTGGTTAGTTCCAATAAATTTTTAGTGTATATGATGGATATAACCTAGAATTGATAACACAATCTTAGTGTACTTTAACATTATTATTTTGATAAACGCTTTATTGTGTTGTCAAATGCAAGTCAGTAGTATAAGTTAAATTACTAAAACCGACCTTACTACCACGAAATAGAGGCGCTATCAAAGTAAAACTGGTAACAATATTCATCATCAGCATCATCATTCTGTTGCCCTGTATCCCCACAAAAGGAAACAAAAAACAATACTATTAAAAAACATAAAACTGCTATTAACTCCATCTATATTCTCAAGTAAATTCATAGTTATTTATGCAACTGTTATATAATAAAGGGTATGCCGAGTGTGATAATAGTATCACATGAGTTTTTTAATACCTAAGTATATACAGTTGCATACAAGATTCTATCTACACCCATGATATCATACTTATAAAAAAGTTTCTTTGCAATACCAATATCGAAGAAAAATGGTGCGGTACGACGTGAATTCGAATTTTTCGAATTCGAATGTGTTTTGTTTTTAAATTACGGTGCTTTGTTAGTGAAAAGCTCGTGAATGATAATGTTCTTTTTTTTAAATGAGTTGCATTATGAAATTCAGTACAACATTATAACACCCGTTTGGATGATATTATGGTTACTATGACACTGGATGTTTTAATTTTGGCTATAAGCTAACTGTTTCAGAAACTTTTAGAGAGGATTTATAGCATGGGTGTAGATAAAATTCTTTATTTCAGAAATGAGTCCATAGTGTTAGTATCAACAAAATAATTTAATAACTGGTGTTAGTAATTGGGAGATAATGAGTATTAAATCAAATGGTATGGATTCTTAACCAGTGCAGTAGAGCACTACTGAGTCCATAAGTTTATACCCTCCACCAAAAATCCGTCAACGCGCCTTTTATTTCTTTCCGCATTTTATTTTTTTCAGGATGAAGAATACCCCTCAAAAGTTTGCAACACTCACATAATCATAGACAATAAAGGGAACATAGTGCAGACTTATCGGAAGTTGCATTTGTTTGACGTTGAAATACCGGAACGTAACGTCCGGTTGAAAGAGAGCGACTTTTGTATGCCCGGAAACCATATTGTTGCACCTGTTGATACTCCCATTGGAAAAGTTGGTGAGTTTCCTTTCATAAGACAAAATATAACATACAGCTGAATACCAGACTGGTTGTCAGACTTCCGCCATCTGACGACTCGTAACGACTGTCAAAGATCCACGAATGACAGCCGGAAACAACGGCTTAACGTGCTTTCCGAGACACGGAGGAGTCTCGTTATGTAAAGATGGTCACGGCAAGGGTAGCTTAACATGTTGGATCGACCCGTGCGGCTGTTATTACTTAGCCACGAGCTCCGGACGAGCTTAATTTAGCGAAGGCAATGATCGGAATAAGAATCGATGCTTAACTTTGATAATTTATTCAATACTCGTTGCTATAGTTTGACCGAGACTGCCGTACCTCGCCTTAGGTATGTGCGCGGCGAGACAGGCGTCAGTGCAGGTCGGGTCTCATTCGTGAACGCTCACGGCGTCCCGCCGTTCATTCGTCAACGCTGTACCCCGCCTCGCCCGTACAGCGGTTCGGTCTAACTCAAAACATTTGTCAAAACTTAATAGTTTTGATACAATAAGTTCTACTTATATAATATCCTTGCTAAAGCATTTTAAAGCTTTTTGGTAAAGGATCTTAAAACACTAGGGAGGTGTTTTTACAAGCTTTATATTAGCTTACTCTGTTCGTGTCTTTCCGGTTACTAATATTGTACTCCATTTGTTTAATAGTTTATTTTTTAAATTTAATACAATTTAGTCTCAATCAGGATTACTAACTAGAGTGATTATATCACGCTTCGAACCTTTGGGGCCGAGCAAAAAGAAAAAGAACCAAGTACGAGTCGGACTTGCACGAAGAGTTCCGTACCACCCTACAATATTTAGCAAAACACACCGAAAAAAAATATTTTTTTGTATGGGGGCCTTCCATTTTTAAGATAAGATAAGATAAGATAAGATAAGATAAGATATTTTATTTCGCAAATATGGGTACAGTACATGGTGTAAAAAAAAAAAAAATATAATTAAACAAGTTCAGCCACATTTTACCATTAGGCATGCGAAAGGTACAAGACCAACAACAAATACAAAAATTAACTTTATTTTATTTTTATTATTTCTTGGTAAAGCGGCGATAGAAATACACAATCTGTGAACATTTCAACTGTCTATCTACCTATTACTGTTCATGAGATACAGCCCGCTGAGAGACAGACAGACGGACGGCGGGGGCTTAGTAATAGAGTTCCGTTTGGTACCCTTCGGGAAGCCAGTAGTATATATATTTGTAAGCGTGCACGCCCTTTGTGCCTGGAGGCTTTTATTTAGTTAATCTATGTTTACATTTACTTTTTATTTCTGCTTGAGTACATATAGTTCTCGATTTTTTTTTTGTTTGGTATATTGGCGTGTGCTAGCTGACATATGGCTAATAATTAGATTTATGTTTTATGTTGCGTAACGTAAATGATTTTGTATAGAATATTTTTTTTCTAACTGAACAGACAGCTTTGGAGTATGTTGCGCCACTTCTTCTTCCCAGCTAAAGCACTAGGAAGTGGTGAAGGGTGGGCGTTTTGGGGGGACTGTCTTATGTAATTTTGAGGTTCGAAAAGTGCTGATTCCCAGCCTAGTTTGAATAAATGACTTTTGATTTTGATTTTAATTTGATTTAATAAAATAAAATTTCTTTCAGGTCTCGCAATATGCTACGACATGCGTTTCCCAGAGCTGAGTACATCACTTAGTATAACGAAGGCAGAGATACTGACGTACCCTTCTGCGTTTACGCAACACACGGGGGCAGCACATTGGCATGTGTTACTTAGGTAATTAATAATTGATTTTGAACTTTTGGCTGAATATTATAAAATCCTAACTATCACTACATAGTATTAAACAAAGTCGCTTTCTCTGTCCCTATGTCCCTATGTAATGTATGTAAATCTTTAAAACTACGCAACGGATTTTGATGCGGTTTTTTTTAATAGATAGAGTGATTGAAGAGGAAGGTTTATATGTATACGAAGCCGGGGCGGGTCTCTAGTACATATTATAAAACAAAGTCCTCCGCCGTGTCTGTCTGTCGTCCTGTTCGCGATAAACTCAAAAACTACAGCCTCGATTTTCATGCTGTTTTCACCAATGGATAGAGTGGTTCTCGAGGAAGGTTTTAGTATATAATAACCGACATTCACGCGGGCTGAAGCCGCGGGCATCAGCTAGAATATTATAAATGCAAAAGTGAGTTTGTTTGTTACACTTCCACGCTAAAACGGCTGAACGGATTTGGATGAAATTTGGCACAGGGGTAGACCATGACCTAGGCTAGGTTAGGGTTATAGGATACTTTTTATCCCGATATTTCCGCGGGATCGAGTCTTATGGTGAAATCGCAGGCAGCGTGTAATAAATAAAATTGTAAATACAGATTTTTGTCTATTACAAAAGAGGTTGGGTTACAAACTAGGTAGTTTAAATTAGGAGGAGCTGTTCATAAAAAAATTAAAAACATTTTATTTTCCTCAAAAAATCAAATTGTTTCTGTGACCAAAAGAGTGTTTATTATACCACTAGCTGCGTCCTGCGGTTTCACCCGCGTAAGTCTCGATCCCGTGGGAATATCGGGCTAAAAAGTATCCTATGTTCTATTCCGGGTCATGGTCTACTCATGTGCCAAATTTCATCCAAATCCGTTCGGCCGTTTTAGTGTGAAAGCGTAACAAACAAACAAACTCACTTTCGCATTTATAATATTAGTTAGGATTAATTTTCGCCCTAAAAAATCAATTTACTAGACAAGTGACAATCACTTCGAAAGCGTTTCGTATTTCTCTAACGACTTTCAACAGGATTGACATATGCTTTTCGATAGCTTATGTCAGTCCTATATATTTTTGCCTTTTCCATCATCGTTATCGCTGATAGAATGTCACTTTGTCTTGCTGCTGGGGAGTATGTTGCGCCACTTCTTCTTCCCAGCTAAAGCACTAGGAAGTGGTGAAGGGTGGGCGTTTTGGGGGACTGTCTTATGTAATTTTTGACGTTCGAAAAGTGCTGATTCTCAGCCTAGTTTGTATAAATGACTTTTGATTTGATTCTAGTGCCTCAGATCTTATTTTCTTATCCCCAGAGCCCGAGCAATAGAAAACCAATGCTACGTCATAGCAGCAGCTCAATCGGGTAACCACAACGCTAAACGCAAGTCCTACGGGCACGCCATCTGTATAGACCCGTGGGGCGAAGTCCTAGCCGATTGTGAAGAGGCCTCGCCCTGTTATAAGGTGGCGGAAATCAATGAGGAGAAATTGAAAGATGTGAGACGGAATATGCCTGTCTTTCAGCATAGGAGGTACGAATTTTATGATTTTGTTATTTTATCGAAGAGCTTGTAGTAACTAGAGAAGAAGGCTGAGTAGTAACAGCCGCACGGGTCGGTCTGTCAGGTTAAGCTACGCTTGCCGGGGTTGGTCTGTGGATGAGTGACCATCTTTACATATCGAGACTCCTCCGTGCCTCGGAAAGCACGTTAAGCCGTTGGTCCCGGCTGTCATTCAATGATCTTTGACAGTTGTTACGGGTCGTCAGAAGCACGAAAGTCTGACAACCAGTCTTGCCAAGGGGTATCGTATTACCCAGTGACTGGGTTGTGGAGGTCAGATAGGCAGTCGCTCCATGTAAAATACTGGTATTCAGCTGCATCCGGTTAGACTGGAAGCCGACCCTAACGTAGTTGGGAAAAGGCTAGGCAGAAAACTCGTGTTTGTTACATAAAATTTCATATTTTTTTATCACTTTTTCAACGGTACTAGTCAGTCTAAAATCAACTTTATTTACACTCTCATTAAGTTGATGTTTGTTTTAGTGGAAATAACATCAATATAGGAACCAACTACAATGTACCTTAGACATTTTATTTCTTTCAGGTGTCAAATACTTACTATTTTTTGTAATCCTTATTTGCAGATCAAACGTATATTCCTTATACTGTTTAAGTGTTCGCAAGGATCTGCTACCTTCCCACATTGAGGCGTCCAATCTCCCACCGGACACTCTGTCCGCCTCGGACACAGAGTCGCACGCAGTTAGTCCGGACGAACCGCACTACGCTTTCGGACACGTGAAAGTTCCTGAAACTTGTGTCTTCTTTAAGTCGAAGCTGTCTTATGCTTTTGTTAATTTAAGGTGAGTTTTGATCTTATAACGGGGAGGATAAAGTTTATTTTTCTGTAAAAGTTTTGAGTGATAGTTTCAATATGTATCTAAGAATGTGTATGGAAATATGTCTTATTTTTTTAGCAATGAGATTGATATTTGATTGAATTTGCTTGTCGTCCCATCGCATCTTGCTTACAAAGAAATTCTCAAATTCAAAGAGATCTAAGAGAATCCAAAATCTCAACGCGGTTTTCACTGACAATAAAATTTCAACCTTAAGGTCGTTCAAATAAAGTTGAAAATTAATAAAATCACAAATTAATCCAAGAGAGAATCAAACCGCTCAGACATGAGGATAAGTTTATATTCTACTTTATTTCAATGTACACAAGGAGAATATTGCTCTGAGTGATTAAATCACTATATGTGAATTTATGAAAGTACAAAAAAAGTCACAATTTATTTTTAACTTTATTAAAACTTACGCAAGGGTCATATTTCTTTGGTAACTCAAAAACTTATGTTTTTCTTAAATTTTGTTTTCAGATGTGTAATTCCTGGTCACGTATTAGTAGCACCAATCAGAATGGCGGAGAGAAACAGAGATTTGTCAGAAGAAGAGGCACAAGACTTTTATAAAACTATTAGAATTGTACAAAAAGTAAGTTAATCGTCTCTTCAAATCAATCTGCCTAGCCTTTTCCCAACTATTTGGGTGTCAGCTTCCAGTCTAACCGGATGCAACTGAATACCAGTATTTTACATGGAGCGACTGCCTATCGGACCTCCACAACCCAGGTAATATGATACCCCTTGGTCAGACTTTCGGGCTTCTGACGACCCGTAACGACTGTCAAAGATCTACAAATGACAGCCGGGACCAAAGGCTTAACGTGCTTTCCGAGGCACGGAGGAGTCTCGGTATGTACCCAGATGTAGATGGTCACCCATCTATGGACCAACCTCAGCAAGCGTAGCTTAACCTCATGGACCGACCGTGCGGCTGTTCATACTTTAGCCACGTTTCCATCCATCCATCGTGTCTTTGGTTTTTGACTTATGTAATTCATATCGCCCCCCTATTACATGGGACTTAAACATAACTGGCGAAATGTGGGTGTACTGGTACACCTCAGTCTAACCCTTCGGGGATTACAGGCGTGATGTAATGTGTATTTTATTGTCCGAAATGAAATGTCTTTTTTTTGCAGTTAATGGAAAGAGTCCACGACGCTGATTCGTGTACAGTTACGATACAAGATGGCAGGGCGGCGGGACAGACCGTCCAGGTAATATAATTTTTATTTTATTTTATCTACACATACAATTAAATAAAAATGGAATGACTGTTTGTGATGTCAATATATCAGCTTTTTACTAAATGCGTAATATGAAAGTATAAGGTACAGTCACGGACTTTAATTGATAAGCCACCTGGCACTGTTCGTATTTTAGCCGTATAATGCAAATCGGTTTTATTCGGTTCCCGACACGCAAAGTCATATATGTGTCTTCGTATTAGAAGAAGAAAATTATATTTCATATCTTTACCGGTTGGCTAACCTGAGAGCCAGAACTACAAACTTGACGGCAGAGTGACTACACAAAGTCAATCAATTGCAGGTCTAGCAACAGTAACCTAGCAACGATAAACAATTGTTGCTAGGTTACTGTTGCGATAGTAACGTTAGCGTACGGAGAAATATTATTAGTCAGTTCGACAAGTTCGAAAGTAACGTCTCTGACATTGATATTTCAACTGTCACTGTCTTCAGTTAAGTTTTTCAGAATTATCGAGTTAATGAGCTATGATTCAAAGGAGGTCGGTATCAAATAGATTGGATAAACTTAATGCAACATTGTATTTATTTTTATCATTGAGAACCTATTAGTCAACTTCTATAAGGATAAGACTATTTCCGATTAAAAGTAATTTATTTGTCATCTTGTTTACGAGCGTGCGATTTAAGTTCGTGTTTAATCGTGTAATCTCGTGAATGTATGAAACTGCAAAATTCAAAAGTTTGAAGGTGGCTCATCAATTAAAGTCCGTGATTGTAATTGTAAAAAAAAAAAAAAAATTTTTTCTTCCGTCTTTTTGTCTGTTTGTTCCGGCTAATCTGCGAAACAGCTATTTGTTTAAGAGTATAATATATCTTTAATATGTAAGGTGATCTTATTGATAACCCTTAACTCTAGGGTATTAATTCTTACTATCCTTACTAATATTATAAATGCGAAAGTAACTGTCTGTCTGTCTGTCGCGCTTTCACGCCAAAACTACTGAACCGATTTATATGAAACACCGATAGTCTAGAGCCTGAGAAAGGACATAGGCTACTTTTTATCGACATACCCCGCGGGCGAAGCCGCGGGTGGAAGCTAGTAATTATGTCAAAGAATCAACTGGCATATGATTTGTTTTTTTTTTTAATTTTGCGTAACATTAGACTCTCGGCGAGTGTATCTAAGTTTCATTGATAAGTACGAGTAAAGCTAAGAAAATGCGACGTTGTCATATTTTTTTATGGACAAAATGTGTAGATAGATAGATAGATAAAACGTTTATTTGGTGCACACAACAGACAGCACAACATACAAAAACACGGTTAAATAATAACTAATTACATTAATAAACCGCTGCAAGTTAAACGCTAAAAGCCAATATACAAAAAAAAAAAAAATAGAAACAATAAAAGAAAATTAGACAGTGATGACAATTGTCTATTTATTTGACAGTGTACAGACGTGCTCGTTAGCAATATTTAATAATTACCTACTCTAATAATAGTGACCTCCTTTAGTGCATTACTAACGTAATGCAACTGAAATTTTTGCTTAGTGTGTAGTTACAGTGAATAATGGACACAAAATAGTAAACTGATAAAAATATCAAATGGATAACAGCCCCTTTAACCCAAGGGGGCCAGTGCACCCATCCGCCTCGCCGTCTAATATGACGACGCAAATCTCAGCCCTCGAGTCGGTAACGGGTGATGTTGTTTCAACTCCCGAGATTCAAAAATGGATGTCAGCCTTCGACCAGCACTTAAATGAAGTTGGTCTATTGCCGCGGAAGGAAAACTCAACTCGGAGCAAAAAATGAAAATATCTAACCTATGCCGTAAAGTTGGATCTGGAACCTCTCAACTGGCAGTCCTATATCAGTCGCTTAAGCAGAAAGCCATTCACGCGTATAACGCGGTTGATGCTCTTCAAGAAAAGCGAGGCCTGACAGAACATATTTCGGAGCTCAAACAGACGATTAAGGACTCTGGTTCTGTGGGAATTGTTTCGATATGGTGAAGAAGGGGGCAAATGATTTCATTCGACCGAACAATTTCAGCTCAATAGCTATTTATCCCAACGATAAATTAAAGTCTAGTGACCAAACTAAAGACCTCGTGCAAAAAATAATTCGCCCTGATCAAATGAAGCTGCATGTGCGTGGTGTCCGCAAGACCAATAATGGAGGCGTTATTGTTAGTACAGAGACGAAACACGACGCTGATAAACTCAAGCACGCAGTCCAGCTCTCTCCATCCGGACTTACCGCCGACGAACCCAACAAGCGCAAACCTCGGATCGTGGTTGTAGGTGTGCCGACTACTTTGGCTGAAACTGAAGTCTTTAAGTGCATTTACGAACAGAACGTAGCCGATAAGTTACCAGCATTGCCTATGGAGTCCTTTTTGAGCTTGGTTAAATTAAGCCACAAATCTGAGAAGAAAGATGCGTCGACCTGTAACTATATCATTGAAGTTACATTGAAACATAGCAGAGTACAGGTACTTCAACTGTATCGACTACGAGGGCGCCTAGAGCGTCATTATCAAGGCCAGACTTCCGTGTTTATTGTTTACTCAACAAAACACTGCACTGCCCTACATATCCTCGATTTTGTTGATGTCTAAGCACATTAGTCGCACGCAGACAAATCGAATAAACAAATCTCGAACGTGATTTAATTTTGTGCAACATTTACTTTAATATAATTATGTGTTTAACTAGGTTATAAAGTGCAAGAAACTATTTTACGCAAACTAAATAAGAAATTACGTATTTAAGACTCTTTTTTGGTCTTTTTATTTTTAAGGTAAATATTATATAAGTAAACAAGGTATGCTATATAAAAATATGATTAGGTAATAAATTAGATTATTAAATTTTGTCATTATTTCAAGATTTCTATTGTTAAATATTGTTAAGAATTTTATTGTCCTTATAACTACCATAAAGTGTGAAGTCATGCCGCCTGTGATACAGGTTTATCCTATCTAACATTATAATACCTTTGTAATTTATTTCTAAGATTTTATGTATATATTTTACCAATTTTATACTGAATAAATATATTCTATTCTATATTTATTTATTTATTTCAGGCGACTCAGGCCCATAGATAAATACCTTAACCTAAACATACATATCTTTATTAAAATAACTTAAAATTATTGTACACGAAGTTATGACTTCGGCGTCTATGACACACTTTAATCAGTGTGTCATTTTTTTTTATTTTTCCTCTGCCCCACTCGTCGCTGCGTATTCCTAAGATGATTGACGATTTTTCTCTAATATTTCAGCATCTCCACTGTCATATAATGCCGAGAAAAAAAGGAGACTTTATTGAAAACGACCTCATATACTTGGAACTAGCCAAACATGACCAGTAAGTTATAAACTATGATTCTAAAGGAACAATCTGCGTTTTAAAAAAAACACTAAACCAATTTTAATCAAATCTTTGTGGGCCATTTTTATAGTCATCCTACTAAAAATAAATAAATATAGTTTGACCGATACCGCTGTTCCGGCAGTGCGGCGCTCATTGGTCAACGCTGCCCTTCGCGAACCGCGCATTCCTAAGGCGCGGAACAGCGGTATTGGTCAAACAATAATTGCTTAAATTTAAAAGTTCACCATGTTCGGATAGAACAACTGGAATCGATAGTCCTTAAGTAAAACAACGAAAGTGAAAGACGCTAATTTTATAAAAGAGCGAATCGAAATTCAAAATTTTGCACAATGTTGTCATATCTCTATAAAACAACAAGTATTTCAACTTTAAATCTTGCCCTTATATCTTTTAGGTTCAAATCCGGTCACCCATCGAAGCCGCCGAGAACGCGTGAAGAAATGATAGCAGAGGCTACATTTTTAAAATCAGAATACCAAAAAGTGATTTCTGGAGAAGGAAGTAGTTGATAAGATAATGTACAGGTAAACCAGAAAAGGTATGCGCTTCGATAATCTTCGTGCTTCCGAATTAGCACGAAAGTCGCGCCACAGAGTAACTCATAGACAAAGAATGAATTGAGCGTTAGCCTCACTAAACTGACCACTCCTTAGAAAGAGATAAAGCGACTGTGCGGCCAATACCTGTCTCTTTTCTGAAAGAAATAGCAAAAGCGCAGTGTTCCAATTTTAATAGGCATTAATTAAAATTGGAACACTGCATTGCACATTGAACATTGAATATTACAGTGACTAATAATAGAAAAAGTAGTTATTATATTTATCCTTACTAATATTATAAATGTGAAAGTAACTCTGTCTGTCTGTCTGTCGCGCTTTCACGCCAAAACTACTGAACCGATTTAAATGAAATTTGGTACACAGATAGTCTAGAGCCTGAGAAAGGACATAGGCTACTTTTTATCGACATACCACGCGGGCGAAGCCGCGGGCGGAAGCTAGTGTAGTATATTTAAGACAATATGTAATTTGACCAATCAGAATTCTATAAAGAACTAACTACTGGCCGCACATTCGTTTTGTCAGCTAAGTGCAGATTAATATTTCGCGTTTGTATGAAGTTTTCTCTGTAGGTTCAAAAGTAAAAAAAAAGTTTTTGGAATTACATAGAGTTGTTAAATTGTAGTTTTGTTATCATGGTAATACAATATGAGCACGTTATTTTATGGTTGCATCAGCTCTATATTACATCTCATCATGGCGCGTTCGTGTTGCCGAAGATAGACGATGATTCCCGAAGCGCATTCTTTTATTGGGATATCTGTAGAAAGGTGTTTGGAAAAGAAATCGTGGACCTCATAATTGCTTTACCATTTTTGACAAAAAAAAGTGTAAATTGTAAGTTCACTAAGGTTGTAACTATCTGTCTGTTTTAAAAGAAAAACAGAACAAGACGATTTATGATGTGCAAGTGACATCTCACTTTGTCTAAGCCCTCGCCTAGACAAAGTGACATCCTATCAACGATAACGATGATGGAAAAGGCAAAAATGTATAGGACTGACATAAGCTATCGAAAAGCTTATGTCAATCCTGTTGCAAGTCGTTGTAGAAATACGAAACGCTTTCGAAGCGATTGTCACTTGTCTAGGCCCTCTGTACTTACACTGGCCATCAAGCTACTACAATCTGTCAAATTTCTTTAGTAGATTTTAAACTTTATCGCTAAAGCATTAGGTTCAAGGTTGATTGGGAAAGTTTGACAATTTGGGGTAGCTTGATGTGTTGACGTCTGTACGTATACTAAATTAAAGTCGTTTCTCGAATCTTCTGCGTAACCGCGTTGTTCTTGTAAACTGCGCAACGGATAATGATGCAGTTTTCACTGTCATTATCATCAGAATTTATTCCAGGTTTATGTGTACAGTCACAAGCACCAATATGTATACACTAAGCAACTTTTAAAAGTGATTTTCTCCTACCGTATTGATTGTAATTATATGTTATAACGAACATAGTATTTTGGAACCCATATTATGATGATATAGGTATCATCTCAAAGTTACAATGGTTATTCCATGAGAAAATTGTTATTGAATTTTGTTGAGTGTCTACATATTTTTGCTCGTGACTGACACACAACACATTTAAACATTAATTAAGCATGTAATTGTCATTTATTTCCCAACCACTTTAAATTAATTTAGCAATTATTATGTAGTTTTAAGATTTAAAATATTAAAAGTTACCGCTCAAATGAAATATATTTTTTGTTAAAATAATAAATGAATAAGCGTTTTAGTAGAATTGACGAAAAAAATGACATGTAATTATTGTTAAAACCAATAACTTCCAATCGAATATATTCCATAGAGAACAGTGGTGGCTCAGTGGTAACGGCCCCGACTTCCTTGTCGTAAGTCATGGGTTCGAACCGAGGCTGGCACTTTATATTAATTATTTCATCACCGCTGCTCTCAAAACGGCGAAGGAAAACATCGTCAGGTACAGTACGACACAATATAGATGTAGCATGAATTTGAAAATTTCCATCCATTCATTTCAATTTTACAAATGTATTTGGTTTTATAACTTTACAAGTTATTGCGTTTGCGTAAAGATTATTTTCACCTAAAGCAGTAATAAAGATTGGTGATTTTGAAGGCGCATTGAGTTAGAATTGTGATCGGATTTACGAATTTTGCCGATACTACATCTAAGTTGTGTCGTACTTTAACCGGTTTATCGTAGTACCAAAAATTAAAAGACATTTGTGACATTGCCAACCCGCACTGGGCCCGCGTGGTGGATTTACCCACTCCCTCTCACAGGGAGGAGGCCTGTGTCCCAGCAGTGGGAACAGTATAGGCTGATTATGCTTATTGATTGTCAAATAAATTCTCAACTTTGAAAACTGGTTAAATTACGTCACGCGAGATTCTAAATTTTTGGAGCGGAGAGGTATACAGGGAGGACGTCACATATTTTGCAATAAAAAAGATATTGATAGAGCTAATAATATTTTAAACTTTTTTATTAGAGTTTACCTACTTTATATTTATGTGCACGTCACGAAGCTGTCTCGTCCTCCCCTTGTCACACGATGTCACACTTTTTAACCCCACCTTGAAGTGAGAGGTAATTTATAGGTGGCCCGTTACTTAGCTACACAGGTTTTCTACCATTCCCGATCCAAAATGTACATAAAACTACAAAAAAAAGTGTATTTTTACGGATTCTAGATTTACGCTTATTTCAATCGAATGTAGATTGTAATTAAATGTGTATACAGGATGTCTTTTTGAGATGGGGCAGTAAGGGCAGGTACTGCCTTAACCTTTACCGTTGTAGCTACAGAAAAATGTTTTTACGAGACTGTCTTTAACATTTCAATATTAATAATTTGGTACAGTTCAATTCAAACTTAAGGGCGGCTCGGAAGTTAGCTACTCGCTGCGCAGTACCCCAGCCTCGCCCCCGTTGACACCTGCCTTAAACTGCCCTGTCTCAAAAATCCACCCTTTATGTATTTTTTGTTAAATAAATTATTTCTTAAAAACTGTTATTATTGTGTTTTACTTTGCCTAATAGGAACAGTCAACTGGACGTCTGTTGTAGGACTATTCTCGGGTCCTGAAAATCAACCTTTTCTTGAAAATTGTTAACCCTTTAACCGCCATGTCATAATTCGCGTGGAGTACATCTAGCGCCAGCAACGTTTAGGTACATTTTTGCATAATGTTGTGAAATATAGTTATCGATAAACAAACTAATGAAATAAATAAAACTTGTATTTATTTTTATCAAAGGTTTATTTCTTCATAAGAAGTACCACACATAAATATATCTCTCCGCCATTCTGATTGGTGCTACTAATACGTGACCAGGAATTACACATCTGAAAACAAAATTTAAGAAAAACAATGTTTTGAGTTTCCAAAGAAATATGACCCTTGCGTAAGTTTTAATAAAGTTAAAAATAAAATGTTGACATTATTTTGTTCTTTCATAAATTCGCATATAATGATTTTATCAGTCAGAGAAATATTCTCCTTGTGTACAATAATGGGTCGTCAGAGGTCATTTGGTTGCATATGACCTCTCTTACATCCCCTTTTAATGGATTGCCGACATCATAACCAATAACCCTGTCTAAATTATAATCGATTTTGCCACCCAGCTTTGCAGATTAATGCCGACCCGAACAAGTCTGTAGCATGCCTCAAACAATGAAAACCATCCGTACAGAGTCTGCACATGACGTGCACCTCAGCCTTCTAAATTCACACTACAAACAGCTATTTTACAAATTCCATTTCACGAAGAACATATTTACGCAATAAAATTCAATGGAAGCGTCACCCGCCAGTAAGTTTATAAGATTTAATCGAGAGGAAAGGACAGGTACCTATATACTGCGCAACAAAACAGTTTGCGATGGGCCAACTGCCAAAAGATACGTTAAAACTTTTAAGAGGTATTGTGGAAAGTTTGCTTTGGCCATTTATTTAATACTACTGTGGAGAATCGGGTGTAAATATAACGTACTAGCTTTTTTTCGCGACGTTTGTCCGCGTCAAATCCTTACTTCCTTAGGTACTAATATTATAAATGCGAAAGTAACTCTGTCTGTATGTCTGTCGCGCTTTCACGCCAAAACTACTGAACCGATTTAAATGAAATTTGGTACACAGATAGTCTACGAGCCTGAGAAAGGACATAGGCTACTTTTTATCCACATACCACGCGGGTGAAGCCAGTACATAATAAAAGAAAGAAAGTCAAAATAATCATTTATTTCAAATAGGCACTTAAAAGGCAATTTGAAACGACGAAATGTACAAAAAAAACATTCTAGTTGCCCCTTCCAAGAGGTAGTTTCGTATGGAGAAGAATGGGAAAGAAACTCCACTGTTACTCTTTTAAAAATGTTTTACAATATTTTGTATAGATTATTTTTATAATGAAAGCTTCTAAATTATATTCTAGGTGTGCATCGCATGCGCAAGTAAACTGACCCCCAACCCACCGCGTCGTATCGCATCGCCCGCCCAACCAATTACTTCTTTTTCCCTTAGCGGTCTTTCTGACTTTGTTATCTATTTCTCGGCTCCTCCTAAGGGTCGTTATGTGCTGTTATAACCTTGTAACCTTCCTCAAGAAATCGGCTATGAAATGGAAAATGATTTTTTTAAATCCGACTGCACATTATCCTGTGTCCGAATTACCCTAGAAAGCGACTACGCGACCATCGCAAATTCCAGAGGGATTAATCCAATAACACTTTGCCCGACCCGGGAATCAAACCGAAGGCCTCATACAGTTTTTCTTTCTTTTCTTTCTTTCTTTCTTTCTTTTCTTTCTTTCTTTTCTTTCTTTACTCAGTAGGTAGTAGCACTTGCGACCACTAGACCAACGAGTCAGTCACCATCACGCTTGTAGTCCCTGAAGGGCAGAGGTGTACCTACACCCACAAGACATGTCGCTAGTTTAACCTACAAACTAACTAGCAGCATGTGCCTACTCTAATATCCGGTTTCATAATGTTTGTATGTACCTTTCCTATTCACAAAATAATTCAAAAAAGGGATATCACTTCATCATCATTTCAGCCGAAAGACGTCCACTGCAGGACATAACCTTCCCCCATGCACCGCCACTTCGACCGGTTCTGTGCTTCTCGCATCCAGCGGATTCCTGCGGCCTTCACCAGATTATCGGTCCACCTTGTTGCCAACGCTACGTCTTCCGGTACGCGGTCGCCACTCCAGAACCTTTCGGCCCCATCAGCCATCCGGGGGCTTAAAACGGTCACTTTAGCAGAATCTTATTTTGAAAATATAATGAATCATCGTAAAATGTCACAAACTGACAATTCATAATAAATAAACGGTCACATTAGCAATTCCTCTAAAAGTTCATTTCCAGAATTTCCAGCTGTCATTAGCAATTCTTCTAATTTGACACAAAAGCAATTCATAATGTGTGGACCATTTTACGAATCTCCATAGAAAACTGTCCAACGGATCAATCACCTATTTCGTAATATGAATCGCACGCTGATCATATTATGAGTTATCAATTTGTGACATTTTACGATGATTCTATTTTCCTATTATGATTGTGCCAAATTGGCTGTTTTAAGCCCCCTGCGTGTAATATTACGTAAGTACGAAATAATTCATCTGTTTGACAGTTTTCTATGGAGATTCGTAAAATAGTCCACAAATTATGAATTGCTTTTAAGTCAAATTAGAGGAATTGCTAATGACAGCTGGGATTCAGGAAATTAACCGCTTTTAGAGGAATTGCTAATGTGACCGGTTTAGGCCCCTGTTCTGCGAGCAATGTGCCCTGCGCACTGCCACTTAAGTTTGGCAATACTTCGGGCTATATCGATTACCTTAGTTCTCCTACGGATCTCTTCATTTCTGATTCGATCACGCTGGGAAACTCTGAACATAATTATCTACTTAGTACCTACTTATCTTTCGCGTCAGATGCTTTAGTGAGAGAGTGGGTTGAAAATTTCGTTACACATGGAATTGAGTTTGTAGAGGTCGTGTTACAGCCGCTATCCGATTACTGAGCACCCTTCAACTAGTGATGTCATGGTTACGAATATCCGAAATATCCGCAGAAAAAATAGGTACGGAAAAAAAGATCTTTATGAGCCTTCTTAAGAACACGGCTACACATCAAGCTTTATATTTCCAGTTTATGCTGATCTCGCATTGTATATAGGATTCCCGTACGATGCGAGGTCAGCTTATACTGGAAATGTATAGCTTGATGTGGAGCCGTGTGTACATGATTGGTTATACAGAGTGTTTGGTAGAAGGACCGCCCCAATTGAGAGTCAAATGCAATAAGTTTTCACCCTAGAAAATTATGGTTTTTGTTCAGGTCGTCATTATCTTTTTTGTTTGTAACAGAGTGTAATAACTTTTGGTGTTATTTTGCAATGCACATTAATTTTATTATACCTACAATTTATTGGTTCCAGAAAATGACCTAAGTAATTGTGTTTCCAGTCTTCTATTGGTTTAAGAAGTAGAAAATTTCATTTAAAAAATATTATTAAGTAAACAATTTTGTGTTAACAAAAATGAGAGTCGAGGGCTTAATCACTGTGCCGTCACGCCCGGAAGTCTATTACGAGACCAATATTGATCACCATAACGGTTACAAACCGATATTACTGATTGATGATGTTAATGAAGATAACGTAACGTGTACCTGCAGTACGACACAAATTAGATGTAGCATAAATTTGAAAATTTGCATTCACTCATTGCAATTTTACGAATGTATTTGGTTATATGACTTTAGAAGTTATTGTGTTCGGGTAAAGATCATTTTAACTTAGCAGTAATACAGATTGGAGATTTTGAAGGCGCACTCAGTTCGGATGGTGATCGGTTTTACGAATTTTGCCGATGCTACATCTAAGTTGTGGCGTACTGTACGTAAGTACCTTACCTATTTGTATCAAACATTCGACACGCAAAGCATGTGTATCATTAGTTCAGTCATTTGTCAATAACATCAATATCGTTACGGTATTTTGGACACTATTATAGATTATTCGAAGGTAGTTATTACCTTAACTACGGAAGTACTTCGGAAATTATGAAGGAAGTTGTTGGTGTGTGTATTTTTCGTAAATGATTGAATGAGAAAAGGTATTTAGAAGGCAGATGTGAATGAAACGTAGGGAGGGGACGTAGGCGCAATGCATTTTTGTGTGACGTCAGGTCTTTAAGGCGTAGTTCACATGTGGCGATGTAGATGCCGCCACACGTGTTTGACCAGCGTAAACGAAGCAAAAGGAGTATATAAGGATCGTAGCAAATTCCGAATTGCCTTCGTTCGTAATCAGTAGTAATTGGTTGATGACGTCACATTAATCATAGGTACGTAGAGATATTAATCATGTATGTCGGTAAGTTATTAAACGAAGTACCTAGAGATTATTCCACGAATCAGTCAGTTGTACATTATTAATAGTTGGTTCAAAGCCGGTTCATGATACACGAGCTGTAATTATTTTGGCATGTTTCCACAAACTAATAAGTAATAATGCTATTGGAAATCTATTCATAATGCATTGTATTGAAGGTATATTTATTATCCTACCAATATTATAACTGTGAAAGTTTGTATGTTTGGATTTTTGGTACGTACCTACTCAATCACTCAAAAACAGCTGAACAGATTTGGATGGAATTTGGCACACTGATAGTTTTTAACCTGGATTAACACAGGATATTTTTAATCCCGGTAGTACCTACGTTCCCGTGGGATATTTTCTGACATCTACACGTGCGCAACTGCGGTCAAAAGCTAGTAGTCTAATGAACAGAGCTAGTTGACTAATCCTCCTATCTAAAATCATAGACATAGATCAAATAATATCATAATCATAGCTATATCATAGTAGGTAAAGCCAATACGATGAGAAAAAAAAAAACACTAAAAAAGTGAAAAATAACTTTAATTTCGGAAGTCGGTGTCTTTGCTTTTTAATTTTCGTTTTTTGCCACCGACTTCCGAAATTAAAGTTATTTTTCGATTTTTTATTGTTTTTTTTGAAGTCGGTTGTTTTTTTTTGTAAAAGTTTTTATTTTTCACTTTTTAGTGATGGTACCTACCCCACACAAGTTACTACCTGCTATGTAAATAACAGTGAAGGAGTCTAATAATTATATCGTCTACATAGACTGTGAGAAAAATACGTAATATTGAAGCTAGCTCAAAAAGTACGCAAGCAAACTTAATAAAATTTATATGGGACCATCTCGGGAGTATACCCTTTCGAATTAAAAAAGAATTTTTAAAATCGGTTCACAAACGGCGGAGTAATCGGTGAACATACATTAAAAAAAAAAAAAAAAAACTATTAATCGAACGTAGTACCTCCTCCTTTTTGAAGTCTGTAAAAAATCAATTTTCACGCAAAATAATTTTTCGGATACAAATATCCGAAAATATTCCACAACCCATCACTACCCGGATAGTTGAAAGTAGTTGAATAGTTCCCAGCGCGGGGCGGCTCCGCTTTGTGACTTCGGAAACAGGGCTTGAAATATTTATACCCTTTAGAAGGGTGTGTAGTTCAGACTATAAAACATTCGGTAACTCAGGAAACTTTGAAAATGGAATCGATTTTCCGTTCACGTTAAAGAATGACTAGCGTTGGGACGTGGTTACTGGAGCGTGGGATATCGACATTTTGATTTTTGGCGCCATTCTGGTATTGAAATAGTAAAATAACCCATAATGCCGAAGTGGCAATGGGCCGGCCACATTAGACGTAAAACCGAAAAACCGATAAGTATTGTGGAAGACGACCATACGTCAACATCATCAGCCTAGCCTTTTCCCAAATAAGTTAGGGTCGGCTTCCAGTCTAACCGGATGCAGCTCATTATCATGTATGTAACATGGAACGACTGCGGACTGCCTATCTGACCTCCACAACCCAGTAACCAGGTAAAACGATACCCCTTCGTAAGACTGGTTGTCATACTTTGACTGCCCCGTTGGTCTCGTGGTCGCAAGCGCGACTGCAGAGCGTGGGGTCCTGGGTTCGATTCCTGGGTCGGGCAAAGTGTTATTGGATTTTTCCATTAGGAATTTCGTAGTAACAGCCCGGAGTTTGGAAGTTGGCGGTGTGATACCCCCGTGCCTCGGAAAGCACGTTAAGCCGTTGGTCCTACGCCTTATCTCTCTCCGGTCGTGTCGGATTGCCGTCCCATCGGACTATGAGAGTGAGGGAAGAGAGAGTGCACTAGTGTCTGCGCAAACACTTGTGCACTATAATATCTCCCGCGCCGATGGCTAGTCTCCGTTGAGATTGGCCGCCGTGGCCGAAAATACGGTCTGGAGGACTATATACAGATGTCATACTTTGGGGCTTCTGACTTCCCGTAACGACTGACAAAGATTACAGCCGGGACCAATCAGCATCGTCTTCACATACAAATATATAATGTAACGTACCTACACAAAATATTATAAAACATTTTAAAAGAGTAACGGTCGAGTTTCTTGCCCATTCTTATCCATACGAGAACTACTTTTGGAAGGGGCGACTACAATCAGTTTCAAAAGTGCCTTTTAGTGACTTTTGACTTTGACTTTCAATAACATTAATAAAGTAACTAAATGAACTATTCATTTATGAAACACAAAAGAACACGCTTCAACTTTGCCCTGTAGCAGTCAACCGAAACTTGCCCCAATATGATTACTTGATTGGCTACTCAATTATTCAAGAACAAACTATAAAATCGATCCCTTGGCTAGCTAAAGGTTACAGTTACATGTAAGTATTGGCATTTACTGTAATTGTAGGTATTTATGAAGAGGAGCTCGTGGCTAAGTATAACAGCCGCACGGATCGATTCGTCAAGTTAAGCTACGCTTGCCGGGGTTGGTCCATGGATGAGTGACCATCTTTACATATCGAGACTCCTCCGTGGCTCGGACAGCACGTTAAGCCGTTGGTCTCGGCTGTTATTTGTGGATCTTTGACAGTCATTACGGGTCGTCAGAAGCCCGAAAGACTGACAGTCTTACCAAGGGGTATCGTATTACCCAGTTACTGGGTTGTGGAGGTCCGATAGGCAGTCGCTCCATGTAAAATACTGGTATTCAGCTGCATCTGGTTAGACTGGAAGCCGACCCCAACATAGTTGGGAAAAAGGCTAGACAGATGATGTAAGTAGGTATTTATGAAGATTGGTAGTGGTGGCACAGTGGTAACGGCTCCGACTTACGAGTTGTTGGTTGTAGGGTCGAACCCAGGCAGGCGCTTTACTTTGTGTAGATAATTTCATCACCATTGAGGCCTTAGTGCGAGTTTCTTATAACCATCTCGACTTTACGCATCGACGGCGTTCGGCGCTCCGATTGGCCCTTAACCAGTGAAGGTCAGTGAATGGCCAATCGGACGCGGTCGATGCGTTAAGTCGAGATAGTTAAAAGAAACTCACACTACGGCCTCTGCTCTCAAAACTGTGAAGGAAATCATCGTGAGGAAGCCGGTATGTCCTAGAACCTAAAATTCGAAGATATTTGATAACTACGAACCCGCACTGGACCCTCGTAGTAGATTACGGCGCACTCGCACGTAGCTGTTGAACCCCAACGGCTTAACGTGCTTTCCGAGGCACGGAGGAGTCTCGGTATGTAAAGATGGTCACCCATCCACGGACCAAACCCGGCAAGCGTAATTTAACCTGATGGATCGACCCGTGCGGCTGTTATTACTTAGCCACGAGCTCCTCCGTTGAAATTAACCGCTGCTGTGGCCAAAATTTAGTCGAGAGGAGAATATCAGTAGCGATTATAATGTAAGAACTTTTCATCTAAAACCGTTTTCGAAACAAAACAAATGTGTATCCCAAGTGTTATCAACTGTATCTAATGTGTGTAAACTATGTATGATCGTCAAACTTTTCAAATTAATTCAAAAGTAGACGCTGGTAGAACAGTTTGAAAGTTTTAATTGAAAGTACGCAATGTAACGTATTGGCACTCAGAACTATCCCTGTTAGTGGGTGCTGGGAACTTTTTGATAGGCCATCATCATTAGGAGTCCATCATCAGCTCAAATTCTCTCTGAAGACTGCTCGTGGGCTGCGTGAGAGCGGGCCTGAGTGGCGGGGAGAAGGCTCCAAGGTGCCGATAGTTTTAGGACCTTTAGGTGATTTCTTTTGTCATGGTCTACCCATGTGCCAAATTTCATCCAACTCCTTTCACCCGTTAACAAACAAATTCACTTTCACATGTATGATATTAGTTAGGATATAATTGGTATGATTTTGCACTGCGTTTCTTCGGGAGAGAAAAACAACCTGGAGAAGGACATAGGATACCTTTCATCGAGAGACTTACGCGGGTGTAACCACGGGACGCCGCTAGTACTATAATAATGCGAAAAATACAAATAATATTATAATAATGCGCAATAATTTGGAAGTAATAGTATACGGGTCCTTCTCAAAAAAGTGGCATCACTGGAATTAATTTATCAATTTAAGAAAATGTGTCAAATATTTAATTTTTTCTACAGAAATCCATTGACAGTATTTATACTATATCGAATTGTTAAAAGGGAATGAAAATTACACATAAATAGACAAAATATAGCTTAAAAAAAAACTGCCTCACAGGTTAAAGCGATATAAAGAAAAAAGAAAGAAAGAAAATACGTTTATTTGCGGTAAACATGACGCAAAAAAAAAGAAAACAAACACAAAGAAAAAAATAAGAAAAGGTTGGGGGAAACATATCGTACAGGATAATGAGAAAATGTTACCAGGCTTAAGATAATCAAACAAGTTACCGAAAAAAAAAAACAATGTAAAAATGCAAAATCAACTTATTGTTTGTAGTTAAAAATTATTATTATTAACTACAAACAATAACCGTTAGGTACAGTCGCCAGCACATCAAACTACTACAATCTGTCAAATTTCTTTAGTAGATTTTAAACTTTATCGCAAAAGCATAAGGTTCAATTTGATTGGGAAAATTTGGCAGTTTCGGATAGATTGATGTACTGGCGTCCGTATATAAAAAAAGGCTTTTAAATAAATACAATACAAGATTAGGCTAAACATTTCTTTTGAGAAATAAAATACTCGATATATTCTGGGCTCTAACAAATTAAATTGAAAATTGTCGTCTTATAATTTATAATTTGTAAGTTGATTAATAATCAACTCCAGGTCAAGAGAAGTTAGTCCAGCTACCTCGTAAGTTTCTTCAGTAAATGCGGGGATCGTATCACCCACTGCTCACCGCTTAGTGAGGAAGTTCCGCTATAAAAAAGATAAAGAAATAGCATCATTACGACTTAAATTACAATCAGTAACGAAACTTAATGATTCCTATCGCATAAGAATGGCAATGGAATTATCATCACTAGTACGAGGTGGAACAAGGACAGGATCTTTAGGAATGACCGAATTTTCCGAGACCGAGTTTCTTTTTTAGAGATGAACTCCGTTTCTCTTGCAGTGGTTGAAATTCTTTTGCGATAGGCATAATTTAGTTTTGTTACTGATTGTAATTTAAGTTGTAATGATACTATTTCTTTATCTTTTTTATAGCGCAACGTCCTCACTAAGCGTTGGGCATTGGGTGATACGATCAAAGCATTTACTGAAGAAACTTGCGAAGTAGCAGGTCTTACTTCTCTTGACCTGGAGTTAGAGCTAGTAATTGTACACCATATTGTACACCAGAAAATACATTGCGAAAATAAATAAATTTAACACTATAAAACATACAATGGGCGGCCTTATCGCTTTCTGCGATCTCTTCCAGGCAACCTTAGGCGGTTGATGGCAATAGGCTCGCCCCCTATTACCTGGGCCTGAAACAAAACTGATGAAATATGGGTGTGCTTTAGCACACCTCTGTCTAAAGGGTTAGGGTTAGGGTAAGGGTTAGCCCTTCGGGGATTACAGGCCTAGGGGCCTACCAACACCGCGTATAGCAGTATTATTTTAATCTTACTTCGTGGGGGAAAGAGATGGAGCTATACGTTCTGTAGAGCTTCATCGCTTTCCTACACTGAAGTCATCATCTGCCTAGCCTTTTCCCAAGTATATTGGGGTCGGCTTCCAGTCTAACCGGATGCAGCTTCCTATCTGACCTCCACAACCCAGTAACTGGATAATACGATACCCCTTGGTAAGACTGGTTGTCAGACTTTCAGGCTTCTGACGACCCGTAACGACTGTCAAAGATCAACGAATGACAGCTGGGACCAACGGCTTAACGTGCTTTCCGAGGCACGGAGGAGTCTCGATATGTAAAGATGGTCACCCATCCACGGACCACCCCAGCAAGCGTAGCTTAATCTGACGGATCGACCCGTGCGGCTGTTATTACTTAGCCACGAGCTCCCCTGCTCCGCTCTGAAGTAATATTAGAATAATACTGCTGTAAGCGGTAGTGGTAGGCACCTAGATGTTATGTTATGTAAATCTGGATTTTCTTCGAAACAGAGTGTAGCGGTAGTCATGCCGGAACGTAGTGCATCTACCATTATTCTCAGAACATTACGTGGCCTGTCAAGTGCAGTTTTCAAGAATTTATATTACGCATTAGTTCGTTTTACGACCGGTTGAATAAGCTCGCTTGTATAGAATCATTTTTTTCTAACTGAACAGACAGCTGTGCTGCTGGGGAGTTTGTTGCGCCACTTCTTCCCAGCTAAAGCACTAGGAAGTGGCGAAGGGTGGGCGTTTTGGGGGGACTGTCTTATGTAATTTTGACGTTCGAAACGGGCTGATTCTCAGCCTAGTTTGAATAGATGATTTTTGATTTGATTTTGATTTCGTAGAAATATTGCGGCGGGATTTAATCGCACACTTGATTTTTGGCTCTCAGTGTTGAGCCGAGCATTGAGAATCCAACAGAATGCATCCCAGTGCGTCGAAAAAACACACTGTTGAATTTTCAATTTTCGGCGCTAAGCAGAACGTTGAAAATCCAGTACGCGAAAAATAATAACCGCGGGAAAATATCACTCTTGCGAATCTGGGCTTAGAGGCGGTCTTGAGATTTTTGGTATAGAAGAATCTTAGAAAATGGGTTTATAAACTTCATTGATACTTAACTTTGCCGTGACGGTTTGAAAGTTCAATTGCTGCGTTCAAAGACGTCCCTCACTCACATAAAACTAATCAGTCATCAATTTTAATTCACAAGTAGGTATGAACGCTGCCAGCCACATGTATGAGATTGAAAACATTTTAACTTTGACGATATTCATCATCATCAGCCTAGCCTTTTCCCAACTATGTTGGGGTCGGCTTCCAGTCTAACCGGATGCAGCTGAATACCAGTATTTTACATGGAGCGACTGCCTATCTGATCTCCACAACCCAGTAACTGGGTAATACGATACCCCTTGGTAAGACTGGTTGTCAGACTTTCGAGCTTCTGACCCGTAACGACTGTCAAAGATCCACAAATGACAGCCGGGACCAACGGCTTAGCGCGCTTTCCGAGGAACGGAGGAGTCTCGGTATGTAAAGATGGTCACCCATCCACGGACCAGCCCCGGCAAGCGTAGCTTAACCTGATGGATCGACCCGTGCGGCTGTTATTACTTAGCCACGAGCTCCTCTTTGCTCACGAAATTTGATGATATTGTGTTATGAATATATCTTTCTTAATAGATAATCAGCCTTTAATGTACTCACAGCTGGGACACAGGCCTGGGAGGGATTGGGCTGATGTAATCTACTACGCAGGCCCAGTGTGAGTTCCTCCTTCTGCGAAGCAGTAATGCTCGCGTAGGAGGAGGCGAAACGCGTGAGGGAGAGGCAAAGTTTGCGTCCTCACGCCCCTAACCACCAGCGCTGCAGACGCCCTGGGCGTCGGGAATACCAGGCGGATTCCCGGCCACCATAGGCGCGGGCTTGCGGACGGCGAGCAATGGGTAGCTCGCCGTCCTATTAGGACCAGAGGGCCTAGACAAGCGACAATCGCTTCGAAAGCGTTTCGTATTTCTACAATAACTTTCAACAGGATTGACATAAGCTTATGTCAGTCCTATATATTTTTGCCTTTTCCATCATCGATATCGCTGATACAATGTCACTTTGTCTAGGGCCTCTGGCCCGGGTCGATGGCGCGTCGTGTTCCACGCGCGCCTCAAAGAGATGTCAGCACAATTGGCGGGGTCCGCTAGGACCGATGCCTGGTAGGGTTGCGGGTTAGTCCGAAAGGGATACCAGGACCTTGGCAACAGGCAACTGAAGGAACACGGGTGGGTTTTAGTCAGTAAAAGTCTGACGCCCTTCTGCTCCACCCAGAGCGGGAAAAGTCATAGGATGATTTCCCACCATCAAAAAAAAAAAAAAAGGCCTGAGAGGGAGTGGGGCTGATGGGATGTCACATGTGTTCGAATTTTTGGTTCTAGAAAATTAACCCGGTTTATTCACAATGTTTTCTTGTACCGCGTGATACATTAAAATATATTCACTGCTCCGACCTCTACTTACAAAGAAACATTTATAAATTCATATTATGTATGGTTGTTATTGAAAGAAGTTATGTAAGACTTTTGAAAGGTTGTCAGTTGCAATATTCTAGATATTTTCATATCACAATATTGCTATGAACATGAATATTATTAAGAAAATATTCTGAAGATATTCAATGTATATTAGACTAGCTTTTATTACTGACTCTGCTTGAGTTTTTAATGTAATTGTGTCGTGTTTGCGTTTAGAGGGGCTCGTGGTTAAGAAATAACAGCCGCACGGGTCGATCAATCAGGTTAAGCTACGCTTGCCGCGGTTGGTTCGTGGATGGGTGACCATCTTTACATACCAAGATCCCTCCGTGCCTCGGAAAGCACGTTAATCCGTTGGTCCCAGCTGTCATTTGTAGATCTTTGACAGTTGTTACGGGTCGTCAGAAGCCCGAAAGTCTGACAACCAGTCTTACCAAGGGGTATCGTGTTACCCAGTAAGTGGGTTGTGGAGGTCGGATAGGCAGTCGCTCCATGTAAAATACTGGTATTCAGCTGCATCCGGTTAGACTGGAAGCCGACCCCAACATAGTTGGGAAAAGGCTAGGCAGATGAGATGATGTGTCGTGTTTGCTTTTTTATTCACTTTGCTCCATATTCTAATAGTCACGTGGATACGAAATCACCGCGGTCATTTTTAACTCCCGACGGAAAAAGAGGGGTGTTATAAGTTTAACGTGTGTATCTGTATGTCTGTCTGCGCCATCATAGCTGCCAAACGGCTGAACAGATTTTTATTTTTTTGGTTTCGTCGAAAGGTTACTTGATCGAGAGTGTTCTAAGCTATGAAAACGTCGTTTATTAGATGTTTTTTTGTTGCCGGGGTTTTTTTAAATTTTTAATGTTTGTCGAACCCGAACTACCTATTCGACGCGTCGACAGAGAGCGCGTTTGGGTTTTCGGAACAAATGAGGGACGAATGATCGCGAAGCTCGCACATTCGCGCGACCGTCGCGTAAACTAGGACACGGTCTTATAAAGTTTTTTAATTATTTTTGTCACCTTAATCTTTCATTCCTTCTAAATGAACTTAAACCCTAATGTATCCTTAGTATCAAGTCAGTTCTATATCGCGAACCGTACAAACCCAGCTTATAACTCTAAAAGCCGACAGCTAGGTACAGATTATCTTCAAAGAGCACATTACCGACAGCTCACTAGGTGCATGCGCAGTTAGTTACTCACAGTTAGCTGCTACGTACTCACAAGTCACTCTTTCTAGTTAATTTTACATAATTTATTTTCAGCAGGCGTAGGATGAGCACCGTTTTGTCGACGAAAGAGTAGACAAAAATGGCGTTTCCTGTAGACAGTAGACAGTACGAGACGGCAGCAAAGTAGAAAGAGTCAACTGCACTTTTTACGAAATTCTCTCTTTTACATAATTCGACTCAGAATTCTTTGTTTTATCATAGGATTTATCGGTTGTCAGTGTGATTTTGACAGTAAGGATAGAAAACTTTCTTCCGAAATAGTCTACTTACAAAAAGACCTAGACAAATATCGTTAGAAATGAAAGACAAAATGACAGATTGTAGAAAGATTTCTACGGTGGATGTCAAAAATGAAGAAACGAACTGTCACTTTGTATAGAAAAAGCTATGTCTATTCTTCGTAGAGATAGAAAGCGTCATGCTACGGCCTGCTGTTCTATAATTATGTAGTGTTGTAACAATGATGTACACACGGCTACACATTAAGCTATACATTTCCAGATTATGCTGATCTCGCATTGTATAGGAGGTCAGCCTATACTGGAAATGTATAGCTTGATGTGTAGCCGTGTGTACAGTACAACTATTTTCTTAATGTCCCTCGGGAATCATCGCATCTCCGAATACAAACGAAAGAGCTTATTTCCATGTCCATCAATTATTAGACTTATTGTGTGTAATCATTTGAATTCAGAACTAAGTACTTTGTTGTTGTTTTGTTTTGATGTCCGTGTGAACTATACAGTGTGTCCGGACATGGACTAGCGATATTCTAAATACTTAAATATAAACTATTGTAAAGTTCAATTTCACTCTAAGCTTGGATCCAATACACTTCCCCGCTATGTGGCAGCCATTTTGATTTTGTGTTGAAATATTCTCTATGCGAGTACAAAAAAAATCATATCTCTCAAAGTTTTAGTCATACTGAGATAAAAATAGGCTTATTCGAAAGGCAATAATATTGTCTACCGTCTGCATTACAAAGCAAGGACGTCACAAAATATGCAAAAAAAATAAAGTCGAAAAAAATAATGGAAATTTATACAATTCAACCAATATTTGTTAATTACTACAAAAACACCGTCAATTTTTTTAATTTTTTTACTAGATCGACGAGATTTTGAGCTAAGCTACAATACAACATAAAATTCATAACTGTATATCTATCACTTTAAGAGTTATTGTTACTTGAACATAGCGACTGCTCAAGCTTTGTGCTTTTTGTAAGGCAATTGTTGGAACCCTAAACAGGAATTAATTGTACTTTAAAATAGTTTATATTTAAGTATTTAGAATATCGCTAGTCTATGTCCGGACAGTATAATAATACGAGAATTTTCTGATGTCAACACTACAAGATCCAGAGTTCAAACCAGAATAACTTACGATTCAGTCTGCATTTGTAACTACAAAATAAACTACAACCTGCTACAGTATTTAGCTCAAGCTGACTCTAAGGACAGTGTAATAGTCCACTTTGTGTGCAATGCCCACCGTCTGCACTCGTGTTCAGTAACCATTAGGCCACTAAGTAATTCATTAATCGAGCGTACACTGTAGAGATAGAATAAATATGTATAGGCATAAAATGTTGAACCATCATACAAGTCTTATATTACTTCGTCCGTCCGCGTGTATTTTCGGCCCCCGAACCACCGCGTCGCATCGCATCGCCCGCCCGCACTATTACTTCGTAGTCGCTTAGCGTTCTTTTTGATTTTTTCTTTTTGCTCGGCTCCTTAATGTCGTAGCGTGATGTTACATAGCCTATTTCCTTCCTCAAGATTTTGGCTAACCAATGCAAATTAAATTTTCGAATCCGACAAGTAGTTCCGGAGATTATCCCCTACATACAAACTTACTAACAAACAAACAATTATAATAGATGAGGTTTAGGGGTTTTACCTAATTACTGGTTACTGTTACCCTGCATCGTCCCACAGCTGGGAATAACGTCAGAAGCTAGGTTCCAATTGGTCGTTTCCTATGGAGAAGAGCCGGCAAGAAACTCCACGAAGACGTAGTTTGCACCAGAAAACCGAGAGGATTCATATAAAAAAAAAAATCTTAGTGCACTCTCTATAAGGCTCTAAGGTTGGGGAGCTCGTGGCTAAGTCAACAGCCGCACGGTACGATTCATCAGGTTAAGCTACGCTTGCCGGGGTTGGATGGGTGACCATCTTTACATACCGAGACTCCTCCGTGCCTCGGAAAGCACGTTAAGCCGTTGGTCGCGGCTGTCATTCGTGGATCTTTGACAGTCGTTACGGGTTGTCAGAAGCCCGAAAGTCTGACAACCAGTCTTACCAAGGGGTATTGCGTTACCCAGTAACTGGTTTGTAGAGTTCAGATAGGCAGTCACTCCATGTAAAATACTGGTATTCAGCTGCATCCGGTTAGACTGGAAGCCGACCCCAACATAGTTGGGAAAAGGCTAGGCAGATTCAGTGCACTCTCTAAGGCCTAAGCGGTCTTCCTAATTCCGTGACTCCATCTTCATTTGTTTAGTTTGTGCGCTGTGTGTTGATGAGCCAAAAAGTCATGGCACTTTTTTAGGGTTCCGTACCCAAAGGGTAAAACGGGACCCTACCCTGTCTGTGTGTCTGTCCGTCCGTCCGTCTGTCACCAGGCTGTATCTCATGAACTGTGATAGCTAACCAGTTGAAATTCACAGATGATGTATATCAGTTGCCGCTATAACAACTAACTAAATACAAAAATAAAATAAATATTTAAGGGCGCTCCCATACAACAAACGTATTTTTTTGCTCGTTTTTGCTCGATATTGAAAACGACAACAGATAGACGCTTGAAATATTCACAGAATATTTAGTTACATATTCACTTAAAAAATAAACAACGTGATTATTTTGCCGTTTTTATAGATAATGGTACGGAACCCTTCGTGCGCGTGTCCGACTTGCACTTGGCCGGTTTTTTTAAGTGTTTATAGACAAAAACACAACTACTATGAAAAGAGAAGAAAAACATAAATTGTATTTATTGGCACGAAGACTACATTAAGCAATACAATTACATAAGAAAATAATACTTGTGCCAAGGGTCATTAGTTTAGTAAATAATGGTCTTCTAATATTACATAACATAACTTCACGCTTGTATTCCCCGAAAGGTTCGGTAGAGTTGTACCTATAGTATACCCACAATTCGCCAGTTATGTTTTAAGTTCCATGTGGAACAGGGGCGAGCCTATTGCCATCAACCGGGCACAAATCCAGACGCCGGTGGCGCAGGAACAGGGAGAATTGCCAACCTTGATGGATGAATTTACCAGGACTTTGGCAATCAAAATGCGAGACGTAGCAAAAAATTCATTACGCTGCATAACAATTTGTTGCATAGTAAGTTACGCAATTAGATAGCAGGCTAAACAAAACTAACATTACAAAAACCGGCCAAGTGCGAGTCGGACTAGCGCACGAAGGGTTCCGTACCATTATCTAAAAAAACGGCGAAAAAACATGTTTGTTATATGGGAGCCCCCTTAAATATTTATTTTATTCTGTTTTTTAGTATGTGTTGTTATAGCGGCCACAGAAATACATCATCTGTGAAAATTTCAACTGTCGTAACTATCACGGTTCATGAGATAAAGCCTCGTGACAGACGGACAGACAGACAGCGGAGTCTTAGTAATAGGGTCCCGTTTTACCCTTTGTGTACGGAACCCTAAAAAGCGGGACCCAGCTGTAAAAGTATAGGGAGGTGAAAAATACATTATGAAATAATTTTAAATGGTTTCATTCATCGTTTTACTTTGTCATACAAGTACAAGATTTAAAAGCTTACAACTGTGTTGTATTGTTGATTTTTATGATAATAATTCTATAAATGTCATAATTATTTAGATCAACATACAACCACTGACCTGCAAATTTCAAAAACATAAGAAAGTTGAATTTTGCGGGCTACCCTAACGCTTACATCTTAAACAAAACATGCGTTCACTAAACTACGACTTCTGTCCGAAGGTTTAGCCGTAGATATGACAAAACGGGACAATTGGCGTCCCGCACACGTCTTTCGCGGGACGAATCCTCTAAAGCTCTAGAAACGGGACGTCCCGGGACGGTTAGCAAGCCTAGGCACAGGCCTGGTGATTACAGTATGTTATTATTAGCAGACAGGACGACGCTACTGCCTACCCTCTTGACAAAACACCTTTATCACTCACTTAGTCACTTTTGAACGCTTATTTAAAGCTCAAAAATGGTATCTGATGAGTATTTTTTCCATATTCACGTACCTTTTCGGGCACTTTTACAGTTTCAACTTATCCAACAAAAAAATAATTAAAGATATTTCCCCAGATAACTCACACAAAAATCTCCTCTCATATCTAAATAATAGAAAATTAAAACCTATAATACGTATTCCTGAAACTCTTTTTCATGAAATTTCCTTTGTTTAAGACATATCCTTGTCCATTGTTTTCAGTTAGTCGTCAGCCGTGGTTGCGTGCGGACGTGTGACTCGTATCGAATTTCGCGGGATTTTCGAAAAGTTTCAAAGTGTCAAGTGAAGTGGAAAAGTGTGTGCAGTGTTTGAAAGTGTTTTAGTGTCAATTTTGAGTGTTTTTCGTGATTGGAAATGGATGATTTTTGAGTTTCTGCTGCTGGATAAAAGGTGAGTTTGATTTTTTTTGTTATATTTCGTTCGGGTGATTGCATTCGGGTTTCTTCTTGTTTTTTTGTGGGATTATTGGTAACGTACGGTTGGATTCGTATTTACAATTTAGCGGTTACTTACGATGAACTTTCGATATTCATTTTAATGGTTTTCGTTTTAATGAACTTTTATTAGTGTTGGATACAAAATGAAAAGTAAAACCAAGCCAAAGTAATTTATTTGCTTTAAATCATGTAATAAAAAACGTGGTAAAAATCATTACCCTCCTTTGGTCTTGCCAAAGTGTGACATTAGTATGATATCATGACGAAATGACACATTTCACCATATTTTGGAATACATAGTTGCATAAAAGTATTAATTTTAGTTCTAGGATTTGAACCCAAACTTTATTATTAAAATAATATCATATCGCACCGATTGATATCAGTGTTGATAAGGATAAAATCCTGTAACACACAGTTATGTAGCAAAACAATCAATCAATCTGCCTAGCCTTTCCCAATTATGTTGGGGTCGGCTTCTAGGCTAACTGGATGTGATAATTATAATATGTACAATACGCACAAGAATCCGAAAAGTCAGACCTATGACTTGGCAGCCCGACGGTCACACCACTAGGCTACCACTGCTGCACTGCCGTGCCAATCCAAAAGAATGTAAGTCGACTTACAGTGTTTTCGCTTAACAAAGCCCAATCAGTTTCTTGAAGTCTGTTTAGTACCTATGATCGATCACACTTTCATTTCAACGGTTTTTTTGCAAGATAAAGCAACCAAAAAACACTGTATTACGTAAAAAATAAGATATAAACACAGATGTTTTGTCAGTTATCTCAAAACTGGTTTTTGTAGGTTGCAGTGTTTTGGCTTGGCAGGGCAGTGCTGTTATGTAAATTAATGAACAAAATATTCATATTCATATTCATTTATTTGCGTGTATTTCAGACACAATGCGAATTTCAATGTTATATGAATAAATAAAATCTAAAATTCTAAATTCATTGTATTCACTGATGACGTAATACAATTTCTGCAGTGTACTTAATATCCCTGTACACAATGGTTTATTGGGGCAGGTTCAACGACCTGATTGTTCTTTGGCTGACTTTGGGAAAGCGTGTGAAGCTAACAACTCATTCGTAACTTGAAAAGACGCTTGTGGTCCCTGAAGGGGTTAACAGCTGAAAGAAAGAAAGAAAGGAAAATGCTTTATTTGGGACACGCACAGGAAAATCTATATTTATAAAAATGAATCCCTATTTCCCTTGGTCACGCCATCACGCGTGAAGGGCTGAAGCGAATTTGGATGAAATTTGGCACATAGGTAGACCATGAATTGGAGAAGGACATAGGATACCTTTTATCCCGATATTCCCACGGGATCGAGACTTATGCGAGTGAAACCGCGGGGCGCAGCTAGTAAACAATAAAAACGAAAATTAAAATTAACTAAATCTATGTTGTCATCAGAGAAGTTTGTGGCCCAGTGGTAACTTCCGAGACTTACGAGTTAGGTCGTCGGATCGAACCCTGACAGGCACTTTTTTTCCTAGCCTACGCTGTCCCACTCCTAGGCAAAGGCTCCACTTCTTCCATCTTTCGCGAGCCCGTGCTTCCTGTTTCCACTTTTGATGGAACTTATCCAGCTCGTCCCGCCATCTCCTACGTGGTTTGCCGCGAGCCCGCCTCACTGTCTCAGGGCACCAGGGGGCTTAAAACAGTCACTTTGGCAGAATCATAAAAGGAAAAGATTATGAATCATCGTAAAATGTTACAAACTGATATTTCATAATAATTTATGATCTGCGTGCGATTCCTATTACGAAATTTGACAGTTTTCTATGGAGATTCGTAAAATGGTCCACATATTATGAATTGCTTTTGTGTCAAATTAGAGGAATTGTTAATGACAGCTGGATATTCAAGAAATGAAACTAAATGCTTTTAGAGGAATTGCTAATGTGGCCGTTTTAGGCACACAGTTCTGTGCTATTTGGGCCCACAGTTCTGTGCTATTTGGGCCCACAGTTCTGTGCTATTTGGGCCCACAGTTCTGTGCTATTTGGGCCCACAGTTCTGTGCAGTTTGCCCGGCATGCGGCAGTTTGCCGACAGGCGCTTTAATTTGTGTAAATTATTTCGTCACCCTGCTCTCAAAACGGTGAAGGAAAACATCGTGAGGAAACCGGCATGTCCTAGAACTTAAAATTCGAAGACATGTGACATCCACCAACCCGCATTGGGCCGGCGTTGGTTGTGGATTACGGCCCACTCCCTCTCACCGAGAGCAGGCCTGTGTCTCAACAGTGGGAACATTATAGGCTGATTATGATTATTATGTCCCATATAATAAGGTTCTAAAATATAGCCAGGCACAAATCCAGACGTGGGTACGGCTACTGAGAATTTTCTTTTTGAAAAACTCAATAATAATTTGATCAACTGGGGATAGAATCCATCAGGACTCGGCGGTATCTAATACCTATAGCACTCTCATTTGTTAATTATGTTAAGGAGAAATAGAAATGCAGCACGTTTTAAAAAATTCCAACATTTTACGTTATTCAAAGAAAGAAAGAAATTAACGACACAGTTCGTGATATACAAATGACAAAATAAAAAAAATGTTTTTACAACAGTAGTGTGTACCTCACGGCTGCGCCAAAAAGGCTCATTTCAGCATTAAAAAAAATTCCAACATTTTAATTTATTCAAATTTAATTATTATTTTATTTATTTAATTTAATTTATTATAGGAGCTCGTGGCTAAGTAATAACAGCCGCTCGGTTCGATCCATCAGGTTAAGCTACGCTTGCCGGGGTTGGTCAGTGGATGGGTGACCATTTTCACATATCGAGACTCCTCCGTGCCTCGGAAAGCACGTTAAGCCGTTGGTCCCGGCTGTCATTTGTGGATCTTTGACAGTCGTTACGAGTCGTCAGAAGCACGAAAGTCTGACAACTAGCCTAACCAAGGGGTATCGTATTACCCAGTTACTGGGTTGAGGAGGTCAGATAGGCAGTCGCTCCATGTAAAATACTGGTATTCAGCTGCATCCGGTTAGACTGGAAGCCGACCCCAACATAGTTGGGAAAAGGCTAGGCAGATATATATATATATATTTTAATTTATTCAAAGAAATAAAAAATTACGTTTATTTGGACACAGTTCGTGAAATACAATTATCATTTTTACAACAATAGTGTGTGCCTCACGGCTGCGCCAAAAAGGTTCATTTCAGCATTAACGCCAGACAGATACTCATCATCTGCCTAGCCTTTTCCCAACATTTTGGGGTCGGCTTCCAGTCTAACCGGATGCAGCTGAATACCAGTATTTTACATGGAGCACCTGCCTATCTTACCTCCACAGCCCAGTAACTGGGTAATACGATACCCTTTGGTAAGACTGGTTGTCAGACTTTCGGGCTTCTGACGACCCGTAACGACTGTCAAAGATCCAAAAATGACAGCTGGGACCAACGACTTAACGTGCTTTCCGATGCATGGAGGAGTCTCGGTATGTAAAGATGGTCACCCATCCACGGACCAACCCCGGCAAGCGTAGCTTAACCTCATAGATCGACTCGTGTGGCTGATAATATGTAGCCACGAGCTCCTCCAGACAATGCTAGACTGATACTGTCTGACGCTATTCAGTGTTATTCGGTGGTGTTATTCCTGTTTTTGATGGTATCATTTATAGGCTAAAAGTGTAAGGTCACAAACAACTATGTACTCTCGTATGTAGGTAGGTATATTACTTACATGTTTTTTTTTAAAGGACCCACATACTTTTCTCGGGAGAAATTTCTTTTGGCTTTTTAGGGTTCCGTACCCAATTACCGTAATATTAAGGCTCCGATGTCCGTCAGTCTGCCACAGGGCTGTATCTTTTGAACCGTAATAGGTAGATAGCGGCTTTAAAAACAAATAAAATAAAGTAAAAAACAAAAACGTGTGTTTTTACTTAAGCATTTAAAAACATATCGTGTACATGTACCACATCAGGTTGCTCTCCAAATCGGGGATCCTAGACGGCTGCCAAGCTAAAATGGGATTGGGTGGCTCATGTCAGTCGCATGCATAGCGACCGCTGGGCAACAGTCTCCATACGGTGGGTGCCTGAGGATGGACGGCGCCGCCAAGGCCCAGGAAGAGATGGCGAGACGATCTAGACGCGTACCGCAAGGGTTAGATCGAGGTGGCCTGAAAAGAATGTTTGGAAAGATTTGCAGGAGACCTTTACTCAGCACTGTGGGACAGTGTAGGTTAACTTAAAAAAAAAGTAAATTACGGTGGTACAGAACCCTTCGTGTGAGAGTACGACTCAAACATGGCCGCTTTAAAAAAAAAGTTCACGTATATTTCTAAGAAGGTCTGCTGGCAGAAATTTCTTCAGAATTTTTAGATTTCTTTACTTCATATTTCGTAAATATTTACTTACTTTCCTGTGAGTTTTTTGTCTGTTTGGTTTCAGAAGCTAAAGATTTCTAAGATCAATCTAAAAGTAGGGAAGCAATGTAGGGTTTATTTATAAACGTTGCTTATAGGTGACGTTCAAATGTCATATCATTACATAACGTTACGCAATGTTTACAAATAAACCCAGATTTTGAAGATTTTACAGTGAAATGAAATGGTTTAATCTGTAAATAGGATATTGGAACCACTTTTACAAGTCATATTAAAAATTAAAAAAATAAGCTAAATGAGGTCGGCGTTTCCTATCTGACTACTCAGAGAAGAAAGGCCGAAACAAACTCAGAGGTCGCAGTCTCTTTTGAAGTCCAGACATAATCTTGGTCAGGCCATATGAGGATTGCGGGAAAGTCCGAAAGGGATACCGGGACCTTGGCAACAGGCAACTGAAGGAACACGGGTGGGTTTTAGTCAGTAAAAGTCTGACACGCCCTTCTGCTCCACCCAGAGCGGGAGAAGACATTGGATGATTACCCACCCTCAAAAAAAAAAAAAAAGACATATGAGGACCATGTAGATTAGCGTCTGAAATGGTCTTTTGAGGAAAGAACCACAACACATACAGTGGTTGTTACATTTCAGGGTAAAGGCGAAGGTTTAGAATATCCTACAAAATTCCACAAAATTAATTTCTACTAGTTTTCGAAATATACAGCACCATATAAAAAAATTATGAATGTTTACAAAAACCTTTATTTTTAAACACCAAAACTAGTGCAAGCCAAATGTAAACCTATTTTTAGCTCCGTTGAATACTCGTAGCTGCATTCCATGAAAACGTGAATTAGCCGGATGCCTGACGTCCGGACCGTTGGTAAACCGGACACGAACACATAATACTAGGGCATAGTTCGGATGAAAAACGGACGGCTGTGAAGTTTGACAAAGTGTTTTTGGCTATGCAGAATAAATTTATTGGACGTCATGTTTCACACCAATAAATCTACCTCGCTCTTTCCCAACTATGTTGGAGTCAGCTTCCAGTCTAACCGGATGCGACTGAATACCAGTATTTTACATGGAGCGACTGCCTATTGGACCTCCACAACCCGGTAACTGGGTAATACGATACCCCTTGGTAAGACTGGTTGTCAGACTTTCGGCCTCTGACGACCTGTAACGAGTGTCAAAGATTCACAAATTACAGCCGGTACGAACGGCATAACGTGCTTTCCGAGGCACGGAAGAGTCTATGACTAATAAAAAAAAAATACAGGTAAGATTTTTTAAGTCATATTAAAATACTCATTATTATAATACTTTTCTTCGCCACGCCTTCCAGGGGGCCAAGTCTACTAATTTACAAACGTATCAGTGATCTCACAATGATGAGTTTTTGACAGATTTTGTATGGCATATCTGTCAAAAACTGATCATTGTGAGACCACTGACACGTTTGTAAATTAGTAGACTTGGCCCCCTGGTTGCTTTGCTCAGTAAAACCTTTTAACAAAACATTACAAGTCACAAATCTTTTTATTACCTACAAGACCATACTGGGAACAATAAAATACCTACGCGGCTACGGCGTAGCTGTCACGCTACGCCGGCTACAATGTCGTAGCAGATATGTTTCTCTTCCGCTCCGCCACACCTGCAGGCGTAGCATGGCGCTTTCTATCTCTACGAAGAATAGACATAGCTTTTTCTATACAAAGTGACAGTTCGTTTCTTCATTTTTGACATCCACCGTAGAAATCTTTCTACAATCTGTCATTTTGTATTTCATTTCTAACGATCTTTGTCTAGGTCTTTTTATATGTAGACTATTTCGGAAGAAAGTTTTCTATCCTTACTGTCAAAATCACACTGACAACCGATAAATCCTATGATAAAACAAAGAATTCTGAGTCGAATTATGTAAAAGAGTGAATTTCGTAAAAAGTGCAGTTGACTCTTTCTATTTTGCTGCCGTCTTGTACTGTCTACTGTCTACGGGAAACGTCATTTTTGTCTACTCTTCCATCGAAAAAACGGTGCTCATGCTACGCCTGCTGACAATTTACATGGAATGACTTGCAAGAAAATGTATTGAATCTTACAATTACATCGAAAGTAATCACTTACGATGTAATTGTAAGTCTTGTATTATGCCTTTTGTTGGTAAATTATATCCTTGTTTTTCATTACTTTAATATTATGTGTTTATACTTTTATTATTACTACCTACAGTCATTTGGTGCTCAAAAATGGGGTTTACCTGGTTGAAAATTGATGATCTAAATGATTACGACGGGCACTTTATGAATTTTCACTTTGTCACCTCGTGTCTTTGCCGCTTGTGCCAGGAGTGAATTTTTCAATAATTTTTCAAGTTAAGGTCAGCTCCTAGTTTGACCAAATGTAGCAGAATTTTCTGCCACAACAATAGAGAAAGAGTGTCCGTGGAGTTTCTTGCCCGTTCTTCTCCATAGGAACCTACTACGCTTTGGAATGGGCAACTAGCTTCGTCTTTCTGACTGACCGACAAGGGGTCGCCGGTCGATCAGTCACAATTCAAAAGTGCCTTTAATTGGTTTATCTAATTCTAATCTAACTAATATTATAAACGCGAAAGTTTGTAAGTATGGATGGATGGATGGATGGATGTTTGTTACTCTTTCACGTAAAAACTACTGAAAGGATTTGGATGAAATTTGGTAAACAGATAGTTTATAACCTGGATTATCACATAGGATACTTTTTATCCCCCCACGGGATCGACACTTACGCGGGGAGTTTGAGCTTGAGTTTTGAGAATAGGGCCGGATTCACGATGCCTAAAGAATGGTCAACCACGGACTGATCTTAGCAAGCGCACTTATATAAATCTCACAGATTGATAGACCCACAAAAATCCCTGTAGTACTGAAATATGCCTGTAGTGATATTCTGTAAAGTTCACTGCTCACCTCACTCAAGTGAGCGCACACAATTCGAAAGCGAACTCATTTGTTTTTAAAGTAAATCATCGCGGATTCACAACGAGACAGCGTTCGAATTTCGAAGTTACGTTTAGAGAAAAAGACTGTTGTATATTGATCTTATATTTCAAGTTTATTGTAGCACTGGCTGACCCGACAAACGTTGTCTTGTCAAAGTTTATATTGTCAAAGCGCTAAGGTTAGATTAGAAATAATTTTATTTGGTGGTTAATTATCCTTAAATTTTCTAATTTTCCGCGCAATTTTCTTAATTTTTTCTTTCATAAGAATCTTCTCCTGACATTAACAAACACAACAGAAAAAGAATTAGCGAAATCGGTCTAGCCGTTCACGCGTGATGGCGTGACCAAGGAAATAGGGATTTATTTTTATATATATAGATTTATTTCAATTATTAGATCATATAAAATGTATACATTGGGTAACTAAATTAACTAAAAGGACTAACTGTACCAATAAATATAAAAATAAAAGGACACTTAGGCGTCGAAGTATTCGTCCGCATCGCTGTCATCCGGAAACGTGTCCAGAAGACTGGCAGCATTGCCACGTTTAATGGCAATGCTAATTCTTCTGCCAAAGAACAAGCCAGCCCTCTGGTCACGTGAAGTGTCGACCAGCAGGCGTAGCACGAGCACCATTTTGTCGACGGAAGAGTAGACAAAAATGTCGTTTCGTGTAGACAGTACGATGGCAGCAAAGTAGAATGAGTCAACTGCACTTTTTACGAAATTCACCCTTATACATAATTCGACTCAGAATTCTTTGTTTTGTCATAGGATTTTTTTTCCAAAATCAAATTGTCTTCACTACCTTAAACAAGGGTCGGTTATTAGTGTGATTTTGACAGATGGATATAAAACTTTCTTCCGAAATAGTCTACGTACAAAAAGACCTAGACAAAGATCGTTAGAAATGAAAGACACAATTTACAGATTGTAGAAAGATTTCTACGGTGCGATGTCAAAAATGAAGAAACGGACTGTCACTTTGTATAGAAAAAGCTATGTCTATTCTTCGTAGAGATAGAAAGCGCCATGCTACGCCTGCTGGTCACGTAAAGTGTCGACCAGTCAGTGAGAAATTACCTTAGGAGACGCGCACTCGGGCCCCATGTTACCTTTTCAATTGTTTTGTTACATCTTAAAGATTTATTTACATTTTATTTACTTTTATAAAAATTCTTTCTTTTCTTTGTTCATTCTTTAAAACTGTATAAGAGGAAATATTTTGAACTTCAGCATGACTTAGGCATTTCTTGGTGGAGATTAAATTAAAATTTTCAGAAATCATGTTCCGTTTTTAACCAATTCTAAAACAGGAGGAGGTTATGGGTTCGTTGAGCTTTTATTGTTAATTTTAGTTTTCTTGTGATGATAAATTTAAATTGTTATTAAAGTTCTGGCATGGGTAACATAAATCGACTTGTGGCGGTATCTACATCGCCACATGCGAACTACGCATCAAAGACCTGACGTCACACAAAAATCCTGACGTCACAAAAATCCTGCATCGCGCAATTAGAGTTTACCGTGCAATGTACATATATACAAGAAACCAACATCAATCGTTGGGCAGTTGCCCGCTGGACACAACACCCGTCTGCTCGGAAGATCCTCCCTTTTCTATGGGGGATGAGTGAACTTTACACCCTGTTCCTCATACCCCTAAAGACTGTTGGTGATTTCATTATTGATCACTGGATGAAAAGTAACTTGTTTCATAACGATCCCAACTATATTGGGGTCGGCTTCCAGTCAAACCGACGAGTATTTCACATGAAGCGACTGACTATCTGACCTCCACAACTTGGTAACTGGATACTACGGTAAGACCGGTTATCAGACTATCGGGCTTCTAACGACCCGTAACGACTGTCAAAGATCCACGAATGACAGCCGGGACGTGCTTTCCGAGTCACGGAGGAGTCTCGGTATGTAAAGATGGTCACCCATCCACGGACCAACCCCGGCAAGCGTAGCTTAACCTCATGGATCGACCCGTGCGGCTGTTATTACTTAGCCACGAGCTCCTCAGATAATTTTGCCATTAACAAATTTTTATTTAAAAAAACTTCTGATGAGTTTAATCCAACCCTCGATTACGACGTTATATAGCAAGGCTATTTGATTTGTCAACTCGAATGCAATAAAAAAGCCAGACAGGAATTCAATTTAAAGGTAGCTAGTTCAGACATGAAATGTACTCCGTGGTTCAGACTTGTTTAAAATAGCTCGCAGTAAAGCTGTTATTACACTAACGCCATTGACGATGCATCGATTCTATTGATCAACGTCGGTAGTTTTATAAAGATCCGTTTTTGGCTACTTTCAATCAACGTCGATAGATTTTTATAGATCCGTTATTGGCTACTTTCGGTCAAAGTCGATAGTTTTTTATTGGTCCGCTATTGGCTACTTTCGATCAACGTCGATAGATTTTTATAGATCTGCTTTTGGCTACTTTTGATCAATGTCGATAGTTTTTTATAGGTGTGCTATTGGCTACTTTCGATCAACGTCGATAGTTTTTATACCGCTTTTGGCTACTTTCGATATGGGTCCACTTTAGGCTACTTTCGATCAACGTCGATATAGTTTTTTATAGGTCCACTTTTGGCTACTCTCTCATCTGATACTAAGCAATGATAGGGCTAACGAAATTCATTTTTCACTCGAAACTTGTATACTCCCATATTACGCCTTTGTAAAAGAAAGACGCTGGCAGGGAATTCCACTCCTTAGCGTAATGTATACGCATAATGTCTAACACAAACAGTGTTATTTATAAAAAACTCGCTAATCACTGAATAGCGACTGTTTAGCTAAGCAAATCTTAATCATCTTTTTTTTTTATTATCTTTTTTTTATTTATAAACCCTAGTTAGCAAATGATTAGTTGCGAAACGAAATAGAGGTAACAATATGCGTTCGGAACAGATTATAATCAAAATAGTCGACTATAAAACAGAATTTTAAGAAAAAAGTTGTCAAAACTACTCTTTTTGTATCTGTCGTGACTTTGACAGACAAAAGTCAACAATTTCATCGGAAAATTACGAAAATTAGAATTTGAATAAAATCGTATAATAAGTTTATTTAATTGTGATTGCGATGGTATATCAATTAAAATAATAAGCGTCAATAAATTGGAGTTATCTGGAAAAGGTATTTATCTCTGAATTTATATCTACTTACTTATGTAAACCAATGTAATCTGACCAAACGAATGTGAAAGCAGTAGCGATGTATTTTCATGCTACAAGCCTGTTAAAACGAATATATTATTTTGGAGATGTATGCAGATACTTTTGTCTGTTTTATATGACTTCCTATTGCTTTTGCACCAGGGATTCAGTATCTTTTATTAACAGTTCATGTACTTATTTACAGGTACAAGTTTGACTGCTGCTATGAAAGCCACTAGCACCTAGCACAAATACTATTCAACCTCGTAAGATGAGGGAGGAGACCATGCTACGTGAAAAATACCAGTATTTTACATGGAGCGACTGCCTACCTGACCTCCACAACCCAGTAACTCGGCAATACGATACCCCTTGGTAAGACTGGTTGTTAGACTATCGGGCTTCTGACGATCCGTAACAAACAACTGTCAAAGATCCACGAATGACAGCCGGGACCAACGGCTTAACGTGCTTTCCGAGGCACGGAGGAGTCTCGGTATGTAAAGATGGTCACCCATCCAGAGACCAACCCCGGCAAGCGTAGCTTAACCTGATGGATCGACCCGTGCGGCTGTTATTACTAAGTTATACAACCGAAGACTTGATATTGAACGACATTCGACGTGAAGCAATACTTTTGATCGACATTGATCGCGTTAGTGAAATACTGCCTTAAGGAAAAGGGTGCTGTAACGTTATTTATATATTACCTGTGGAAACTTCTTGCTATTTGTAAAATGGCGTTCCGGTTAAATTAACTTGGAACTGAAAGTGTATTAAAATGCCTAGGTAGATCTGGAAACAATCTATAAATCAATTTGCCAAACATGGCTGATTTTAATCTTTACAAACTAATGTTATAAAGAGGTAAAATTGCTTGTTTTTATGAATTAATCTTTGGTAGTATTAAACTGATTACAAAATTCTTTCTCTGATAGAAGGCTATATTATTACTAAGACTAAGTGCCATAGTTTATGGTTTAGTTTTGTTTAATTTTTATTTTATTTTGCAAGCAATCAAATGCAAAGAAAACATTGAAACTCCAACGAATTCCTACTACAATCCAAACGTCCATTTCTGACGAAGTCAGGATGTGACGTTATTTACCACGTTAATGCTTTGTATACACATCTGTTTTTATTCAAAAGCAGGAAAATACTTACATAAAATCCTATTACAGATATTTTTCGGTGCATTTACATCAGACGAGCGAATGCTCATTCTATCCCCACTCCATTAAATTCCTCTAACGTAAACAGACTCAGAGCATTCCTTCGTTGTTCTATTGCGTTCTATAGAATATTCTAAGAATGCCCGCTCGCTTGATTTAAACGGCACAAGAGCGTGCGAACAGTTGCTTAGAGCGTTCTTTCGTGTTCAGACGTGCTCGCTCCCCGGGGCGGTCTCTTCAAAGCGTTCTAGTGTTCTAGCGATTTGAATACCATACTTATCGATTTAATTATGGATTGGTCTCAAGAAAAATGTCTATTAATGATAGAAGCCTACCAAAATTACAGATGTCTGTGGGATCCGACTTTTGAACACTATAAAAATACAACTCGCAAACAAGATGCTTGGCAGGAAATTGCAAATCTACTTGAATGTAATGTTGAAGAAGCAAAAGAAAAGATGGACTCGCTTCTGGCAGCACGACGAAGCAAAAAGCAACGAAGCACTACCAACCACAGAATTGACACAAATGAGCGATTAGCATGCGTTAGGCTGATCTAAACATCTGTGCATTCTAGTTCTAGTACTTGGTTCTCATTCTTGCTCGTTAATATTTTGGTACAAACACTGAAAACGAACATTCGTTTACACTAAAAGATTAAGAAAGATTGCTCTTGTTCTAGCTCTAGGTCTTTGTTTTTTTGGTTTAAATGCACCTTTACATAAATAGAAACACCATACCAACATTTTCTATCATAAAGCATTAAACAAAAGCACATCGAAAAAGAATTTTAAATTTAAAAAAATTGGCCCTCTCTAGTCCAGCCATTTTGTTTCAATCTCTCTGCAACCCCGTACGTGCTTGCTTCCCTTATAAGTTAATCCGTGAGCTACTAATTTAAACACAGCACGTAAATGGCTGGCAAGGTACAGCTACAAAACAGATACGAACAGAACGTCGACTCCATACAACGATTGAAAACGCACGCACACATAGACATGCGTCACGTACAGCGAGTGCACGTGCACTCGCGACCGGCATTTGTTTGAGATCGCCGCCCGTGCGTCTGTGTGCGTGCGCCTGTCTTTGCTCCTATTTTGGAGCTGACCTTCTGTGTTCTATGGTACAGCTTAACGTTATTTTAAATTCTGTTCACCTGCAGTAGAAGTTCGTTGTGTAACGATTTTGTTTCGTGCATTAAATGTTTTTGAAAACTGGGTCATAATAATTGTTTTACAGTATGACAGGTAAAAGAAGGGAGATAGTGTAAGGCAGTGTAGTATTTATGAGAATTCACAACTTATACAATGTAACTAAATATGAAAAAAAAAAGAAGTCAGTTGCAGAGCTTATTGCAATTAACCCTGTTAAAAACCAGACTGTCTGGCAGCATATCTCCGTCAATAGATTCACCGGTGAAGATTGAACGGTGCCAACCGGCGGCGATGTCGTAAAAAGATGCCCATCCTTATATAAATATTACCCGTCTCTCCACTAGTCCTTTGCCTACTCAAGGATGCATATCCGGTACAGCTCGCAAATCCTTCCTTATCCTGACCGGGCACGGTCTTCCCTACTATTACCGCGCCCCCCGGTCTACTCTTTGATATGCAATGGCCTCTGTAGCCCCATGAATAAACTGACCATTTTTTTTTTAACTCAAAACGGTACCTTTGTACATTATCTGTATGCACCATACTACTAATATGATATACGCCAGAGGGCAGGTTAACAATGAAAATAAATACAACTTTTTAATGTTGTTTATTTTGTGTTCACATTAAGTACCTAATCAAAATGATTTTTATTACAAGAAATTATGAAAAATAAGAAGCATTCTGTGACAGTGATTATAAAATAATATGAACTATATTTTAAAAAAGTTATATTTATATTTTTCGAAGGAACAAATTTGCTTTAATAAAGATGGTGATGATTTTAAATAAGAATAAAATTATTGGCACGTTTTGTTTTTATTGACCCTAGTTATCAACATTGTCTTCAGAACTGAAACCTGTAAGTGATTTTTTTCAGCCGTCCACAATAACCGCTCGGCGCTCGTGTCTGACGTGCTCCAATATTTTAAATTTTCGCGCGGTTTCAGAAAACGGGACTATTTTGCGTCCCAGATCATTGTTTGGGGACAACGGGACAGGTAGTCGAATAAAGAGACAGTCCCGTTCAAAACGGGAGGTATGGTCACTTTAGCCATGAAGCATGAGGCTCCAGGGGCTGGTGCAAATCCTGGGGTTCATTCGATTTATTGAGTCTGGTTAAACCAAGCTGGGGTCGGTGCATTTCATTCATTCATTCATTAAAAACCAAACTATTTAGTGCCTAACTATTTGGTGTTTAAGAACTTCCTAGTAGTTCTTCAGTACACGTGTAACACAGCAAGCAGCGATTACTATGCGCTATCAGAACGTGATAACAGCTATCATTCTTATCACGTGTTAGCGCCACGTGTAACATGTCTCGAATTTCCCGAAAATTGTCTTGAAAGCGTCGGGTGACACCTGGGTTTTATCCAAACATTCTGGCATTTACACGATTCAATTTGTATGAAATTAGGGCTTCGTGTGGAGGGATATTATCCTACTGAACCTTTATGCTAAACACGTCTTTATCATCGTTTGACTACCTCCGTGTTTTAGTGGTCAAGGACAGATTTTATGGGAATCGTTTTTCTTTGTATGGTTGCGCAGTGACGAGGAGGAATACCGAAAAGAAAAGAAAAAGGAGAAAGGAAAACAAAAACGAAAGACGGCGGCATCTACATCGCCACATGCGAACTACGCATCAAAGACCTGATGTCACACATAAATCCTGCATTGCATTAGAGTTTACCGCGCGATGGACATATACAGTGTGTATGGGTAAACAGTCTTGTCATTCAAACCATGGGTAGTTGACTTAAATATAAAAATAAATGACTGAGTAACAAACAAAAAAAAAACGTTATTTTCATTAAAATATTTTAATAAGTTTTTATGCGACACCGTGCTCGCTACCGAAACAGCTGACTGTCTGAGAGAGGGGTTGCGCTCACGGCCGGTCAGATCACCTCTCACGCCCCTCACCCGTGTTGAGACGCAAGTTTGTTGCCCTAGCGCATAGGTGAAACGGTGAAATACTCTAGTGGTAAAAAATAATTAAAATAATAATGTCGTAATTTTTCATTGATTTTACGTTCTATAAATGACACCAAACCTTTGGTTTCAAGGATAACGGTGTTTACCCTGCCACCCTATATACAAGATTCCATCATCAATATTTGGGCAGTTGTCCGCCAGACACGACACCCGTCTGATCGGAGGATCCTCCCTTTCCTATAGAGAATGAGTGAACTTTAACGTGGAAGGCGCACAAGATCTCATGATCCCCGGTCCAAGTGTGGAAAGGGAAACACCGGGGTGGTTTTTAGTCAGTAAGAGTCTGACAGACCCCATCACCCGCCCTAGGGTAGAGGACATCCATGAGAATTTTACGCATTGGAACAAATAAAATAAAAAATGGTCGTAAATGTGACAGTTGAGCTTTATCTGCTTGGATTTTTTGCCCGTTTAGAGCAGAGGCAATACCCTCCCCAAAGTTTTGTCAACTATCGTTACTTATTTTTAACCCCCAACGGAAAAGAGGGGTGTTATAAGTTTAACGTGTATATCTGCGCCATCGTAGCTGCCAAACGGCTGAACCGATTTTGATATTTTTGGTTTTGTTTGAAAGGTGACTTGATCGAGAGTGTTCTTAGCTATAAAAAATAATCATTTATTGTTATTGTCGGGGGTTTAAAAAAAAAAAAAATTGTTGACTTGTAATATAAAGTTTTGTTGCTTTTAGTCATTGTTAAACAGCTCAAATAATGCTTTTTTTGCCGAGTTATGTTGAGATTTGTCGGTATAATATGAGGGCCATTAATTTTACTTATTTCTTCAATCCTTATCATGGAAGGCTAAGGATAAGGATTGAAGCAGAACTAACCACCTAAAATAGTCCAAATTCTAATCAACTCCATCTCCTGGAAATGTCTTGTTTATTACATCTAGGAGCAAAGTACGTGACCCGAAAATCTATCAAGATTAACAAGAGACTTCACAGGATGGACCGGGTCACTAACCTCGGTGATGGTAAAGGTCATTGACGTTAAAAAGGTCATCCAAATGAGGTTACATGCTAAATATGACAAGTTGAATTATCAAATATGGGTAGTTTTTTCTTTGGGTAAAAAAATAAGGAATAATTTCGAAGACCATACCCGCACTGGGCCCGCGTTGTGGATTACGGCCCATTGCCTCTCATTGAGTGGAGGCCTGTGTCCCAGCAGTGAGAACACTATAGGCTGATTATGCTTATGCTGTAACCAGGTATAAGGGCACTTACATACTGGGGCGATACAACGCGCGACGCGACGCCGCCGCATTGTTCGCCGTGAAGTTTTCTCAGAAATTGTTTAGTTAAAATTCGAGTCGCGCGATGAATCGCGCCAGAATGTAAGAGCCTTTATTTTGTAAAATTCACTGGGATGGAGCGCTCACTTGAGTGAGCGCTCACAATTCGAAAGCTTGCTTTTAAAGTAAATAATCGCGGATTCACAACGAGACAGAGCGTTCGAATTTCGAAGTGATGTGGAATCATTAGCAATCGTTCCCAGGCTGTTCAGGAATTCTAAGTTTCTTCAATATTACGGAGCAGACACGTAAAACCTGAAGACTAAAGCATATTTTCTTTACTAATGACCACTCAAGTAATGAACGTTTATTGCTCATTAAGGTAAGTGACAACGGGTGGTGATAGCTCATTGGTTATGGTGAGTGCTTGGAAAAAGAAAGTTCGTGAGTTCGAATCCTGATGTATTATTACCGTTAGTTTAGTTGAAGAAAGGAGCTCATGGCTAAGTAATAACAGCCGCACGGGTCGATCCATCAGGTTAAGCTACACTTGCCGGGGTTGGTCCGTGGATGGGTGACCATCCGTCCATCCATCATTTACATACCGAGACTCCTCCGTGTCTCGGAAAGTACATTAAGCCGTTGGTCCTGGCTGTCATTTGGGGATCTTTGACAGTCGTTACGGGTCGTCAGAAGCGCGAAAGTGTGACAATCAGTCTTACCAAGGGGTATAGTATTACCCAGTTACTGGGTTGTGGAGGTCAGATAAGCAGTCTCTCCATGTAAAATACTGGTATTCAGCTGCATCCGGTTAGACTGGAAGCCGACTCCAACATAGTTGGGAAAAGGCTAGGCAGTTTGAGTGTAGTTGAACTACCTGGAATATTTTAGTAAACTATTTGGTGAAAACATATAATTATTTATTTATACATCATGTAGAAAGATGAATATACATGGATCGTAGCACATTGCTATAGGTTCTATCAACCACTATTGGGCAAAACGCGTGAATTCATGTAGGTACCTTATATGTAGTTAATTGATTCAGGCGCGACTTTGCGGATATCCATTATAAAATACAATAGACGTAGATAACAATACAATAGATTAAGTAATCTATTCCGCTTAACTATTCCTCAAGAGTCATAAAAACCCTGTAAGAAATCGACACATGTTTCACCTCTCAACGAGGCATCCTCAGGATGACGATTGACCAGTCGCGAACCTGAACACGACATATTGCCACGCCGAGCGCTGCGTGGATATGGCTCATTCTGCGTCGCGCTCGGTGAGGCAACACGTCGTATTCGGGTTCGCGACTGCTCGATTTCTTACAGGTTTTTTATAACACTTGAGGAATAGTTATCTACGGCTACTGTATTTTTTGGCAGGTTTAGGTTTTGTAAAATACTAAATCACTATTAAAATTTGTCAATTTCTTGCAAAGTGGATAAATTGATGTTCTGTGCACGGGTGTGCGGAACGTGACTTGAAACCGAACTGCGAGTCTTGGCAAGCCTCGACAGTATTGGTAGGTAGACCTTTCAGTTGGAATTTCAGCTGATTTGGGCTTAAAATTGGTCAAAGGTTTTCACTTGAGTCTGTGTCAAATTAAATCTTCGAACAAGTCTATTTTATTAAAATTGTTCAAAGTGCACGTCTTTGCATTTGAAAAGACTGCTTTTTTACCCAACTACGGCGAAGCAAAAAGGAGGGTTTTGATTTTGACCGGTATGTATGCATGTTCATAGTTAATTGATTCAGGCGTGACTTTGCGGAAATCCATTATATCATCGTTCATGTTTTCCCTCATAACTTCTAAACTCCTCATCATAATTTGACAAATGGGGTATCCTTGGAAGCATCTTGATCGTCCGCTGGTTAAAGGCTATCTGACGTCACATTAAATGACGCACTCTATAGGACATAGTCATGAAAAAATGTTTCACTCTGTGTGTTAAAATATTAGGTCCCCACCTATGAAATTGGGGTTTTGTATGGGGAATTTTAAAGAAGTTGCATTTTTCATACTAACGTTTTCTTAATTTATATAACAACCATGAACACTACTGTTTTAAAACTTTTATGCACTACCGTTTAAAAAATAAGATAACGTATGCAACTTAGATTAAGCGACAAAAATAAGTTTTGGCTAAGTTAAAAAAAAAATTGTGGCCATTTCTGCTAACAAAATGAGGAGTCATTTTTAAGGCATTTTTTATGTTAAGAAAACTATAAGTAATAAGGTTTTTTACTATTGGTAGTTGTCTATGATGGTCATTATTCGATATAATACCAAGCAATTGATGCATATTTTAAATCATAGAAGTGACGAGGTTCTCTATTAGTGAGAAAAAACAAACGCCAATTTCATAGTTAGGGACCCAATATTAATTAAACAAAATTTCGTACAGGATCGAGTTTAAAGAAGACTGGCTATCGAGACAGACTGTTCGTGCTTCGGGATATTGGAAGCCTTTCGTTTAAGACTTGGTGCGAAGTTCAACGTACGAGCATCTAGACGTGATAGGAATACATTCCATATAGCAATGCCTAACGTTTCTTTACAAGGGAAGCAGACATCGGTCAGCTAGATATTAGGCAGAGCTTTTTATAATTTTTGAAGTGAACTTTAGGCGCGTTGAGGACTTTTTGGTTGAACAAAAATCATGGAACTCGCGTCATCGTCACCGGACGCTTGAAGAAATTAATGAATGTTACTTAGTTTTTATTTCTATGAGCAGTCCCCTAAGACTGCCCCAGATGTTTTTTTCAGCTTATATAGTCAGAAAGCAAGCTAAAACCTAACATAAAATAATTTCTGTATTCATGGGTTACACAGTCGCTCCATATAAAATACTGGTATTCAGCTGCATCCTGGATCTTAGACTGGAAATTGAACCTAACATTTATATATCCATGTTTCCTTTGCCATTACAGATAATAATAATCGAATGCGATAAAGTAACTTAAAATATACTTAACTATAACTAAACCTTACCTACATGTTACACAGTACGTGGCCCTTGTGAACTCACCCAGTGTACACGTGATTATGTCTATGGTATCCGCCATAGGCATAGGCATATTATGATGATGATTCAAGGGTTGGATAGAGGATGTATAGTACTGGGGGGCGAGCACAGCCTACTCTGTGACATGGCTCGAGTCACATATTTTTATCACATTTTTTATATGACTAAACTGTGATATAATTTGTGACTCGAGCCATGTCACAAGGCCGTGCTTGTCGCGCTGTTGAAGTTACTCTGTCGAGCTGAACCTTTGTCATAGGTAACCGTTTATAGCACAAACATTACAGTGTCCTGAAACTGAGTCGAAAAGGTACTCGGTACACTTTTTTTTATAGATCTCGGCCTTATCTAGCTCCTTATCTAGAAGAATTCTAACTTCCTAATCCTAATCCTAACTAATTTATAAATGTGAAAGTAAGTTTGTTTGTTTGTTTTTTACGCTTTCACGCTACAACGGCTGATCGGATTTGGATGAAATTTGGCGCATGGTAAGACCATAATCTGAAAAAGGACATAGGATACTTTTTATCCCGATATTCCCAAGGAATCGTGACTTACGCGGGTGAAACTGCGGGGCGCAGGTAGTACAAACATAAATCAAGATAAAAAACTGTCAGATTTTACATTACTCTCGACTCTAATGAAGTTTTAAAGCTAGATTGATGACCGAGCATTCGTTCTAGACAGCCGACCTTAAGTTTTAAAAGTTCGCACATAAAAAATGACACTAACCTAACTGTAATCAACCTTAGGAAAATAAGTCCATTATACATACTGCCTCTGTGGTCCTAATATAGCACTGAGAGACTAGTGGTGTGACCGTCGGACGGCCAAGTCATAGATCTTGAGTTCGAACCCAGGGTACGCACCTCTAACTTTTCCGATTCATGTGCGTATTGTATAATATTATCACTTGCTTCAAAAACGGTGAAGGAAAACATCGTGAGGAAACCCGCATGCCTGAGAGATATTTCTCGAAGGCATGTGAAGCCGGGCGGCTTTAAAACTCTGACATCAGTAACCACACGAAGAAGAAAAGAAGGTGGTCCTAGTGGTCATAAGTCACTGTCGAGTGTCGTGTACTGGGTTTGATGTCCGAGTCGAGCAAAGTATTTATTAGTCCTTTCTCACTAGCAGGCCGACAATAGGCTCGCCCACTATTACATGGGACTTAAACATAACTAGCGCAACTATAGGTACCAACTGGTACCAACTGTGGGTGTACTAGAGGTACACCTTTGCCTTACTCTTCGAGGAATACAGGCGTCATGTTATGTTATGTTTTCATTCCAATAAAATACAGAGAGCCTAAACAAGTGACAATCGCTTCGAAAGCGTTTCGTATTTCTACAACGACTTTCAACAGGATTGACATAAGCTTTTCGATAGCTTATGCCAGTTCTATACATTTTTGCCTTTTCGATCTTCGTTATCGCTGATAGGATGTCACTTTGTCTAGTGACCCAAACGAGCGAATGCACATTCCATGACTGCTCTTCCAAATTATTTTTGTTTAATCTGGGGCAGAGCATTCGTTGGTCTACCTATGGTAAAATGTACAGAATATCAACAACAGAATGAGGAGCTCGTGGCTTAGTAATAACAGCCACACGGGTCGATCCATCAGGTTTAGCTACGCTTGCCGGGGTTGGTCCGTGGATGGGTGATCATCTTTACATACCGAGACTTCTCCGTGCCTCGGAAAGAATGTTAAATCGTTGGTCCCGGCTGGCATTCGTGGATCTTTGACAGTCGTTACGGGTCGTCAGAAGCTGGAGGTTCTAACAGTCTTACCAAGGGGTATCGATTACCCAGTTATTGGGTAGTGGAGGTCAGATAGGCAGTTGCTCCATGTAAAATACTAGTATTCAGCTGCATCCGGTTAGACTGTAAGCCGACCTCAATATAGTTGGGAAAAGGCTAGGCAGATGATGACTACTTTCCACAAATGTAAACGTTTCATGATATTAAATTCAAAACAATTTCCTTAAAAATGGCCGCAGTTATTAAAAAACATTAATGTAAGTAATTTTCCTGAAACGCCCAGAAATTTTCCGTGATAAATAAATGTTGTTATTAATTTTATTTTGTAAAATATGAAATGGGTCTCGAAAAATATAACGTAGCTGTTATGAAAGGAGCTGTCAAAAGTAGGAAACTCGCGTCGTAGACGTTGGCACAAAAATATAATACCTGAGTACGAACATAAAAGTTTCTCATTTAAAGAAAACTGCTGCAAACCCAGTTAATATTTTTATTTACGTTTTTTTCTGACAGGTTTTATATCTGTTAAGTTTTTGTTGATTTGAGCTTTGTACTTTTGCAAGGCCAGGAATTTTGGACGCGGAGTCGAAAATTGGCAAAGTTTTCAACTGGGCCATGTTATGAATACGAAGGATTTATGTTTCCTATAGTGTCCAAAATCAAAATCAAAATATTTTATTTCACATAAACCTACATGGGTACTTATGAAACGTCAGAAGCTAGGTGCACGGTTCCAATTGGTCGTTTCTTATGGAGAAGAGCCAGCAAGAAACTCCATGGTTACTCTTTTAAAAATAACTGGCTTTTACAATACTTTCAAATTACAGTGTTGGTAGGCATGGGAGGACAATGTAGGCCTTTCAACAAAATCCAGGATTTTCTCACGAAGTTTTTCAGCGAGTACTCGTATAAGTTAGTGGGATCTAAAATAAACTAGGATTTATTTTTTATGAGAATAAAGTCTGAAAGTGGCACCGGTGACTGAAAAGTTGTGTGGAAATCGGTTGTCATGGTATGGGCACGTGATGCGAAGGAATGAGAAAAATGTCGTGAGGAAAGCTTTGGGTATGAATGTCGATGGCTATAAGAGTAGGGGAAGACCAAAGAAACGATGGATGGACTGTGAAAGATGATATGGGTAGAAAGAGGGTGACTACTGAGATGAAGGCTAATAGAGAAGTATGGAAGAAAGGGACATATTGCGCCTACCACAAATAAATTGGGATAAGATTAAGAGTGGTTTAAGATAAATTAGCAAACAAACTGCCTTGTCGTCTAGTCAAGTTAGGATAGTTCTGAAATGTCAGAGCTGCCCAAAACCTGGATTTGTATCCAGCAATAGGCTCCTCGCCACTTATTAATCATCATCATCATCTCAGCCAAAAGATGTCCACTGCTGGATATAGGCCACCCCCTAAACACAGGCACTTCAACCGGTTCTGTGCTTCTCGCATCCAGCGCATTCCCGCGGCCTTCACCAGGTCATCGGTCCACCTTGTGAGGGGCCTTCCAACGCTACGTCTTCCGGTACGCGGTCGCCACTCCAATGTGTCCTGCCTAATGCCACTTAAGTTTGGTAATACTTCGGGCTATGTCGGTTATCTTGGTTCTCCTACGGATCTCTTCATTTCTGATTCGATCACGCAGGGAAACTACGACCATAGCGCTCTCCTTTGCCCTAATGAGTCCCATTGTGAGCGACCACGTTTCAGTGCCAGCTTATTAATGAGACTTATAAAATGACTGGAGAGGGCTATGCTTGGAGTTTTCTAACATGATTGTGATCAGCTGTCTTTCGCCTGAAATGCATAATCATAAGCATAATCAGCCTGTAATGTTCCCACTGCTGGGAGATTTCCTTTCTGTGAGAGGGAGTGGGCCATAATCCACCCCCCGGGCCCAGTGCGGGTTGGTAGATGTCACATGTCTTCGAATTTTTGGTTCTTTGCCGGCTTCCTCACGATGTTTTCCTTCACCGTTTTTGAGGACATGGCGGTTTCCCTTCAACATTTTAAGAGCAGTGGTGATGAAATAATTTTCACAAAGTAAAGCGCCTGAAATTATGATAATAAAATTACTAAATGTGCGCGTACTATTCAAGTAATACACATCTGCTCTAAAGGAACTTGCTGATATCTAGTGTGTACTTAACTACAAAACCCATCAAACCATAGCCAATATATCCTGTTCGCTCTGGTTTGTGGTACAAAATAATCTCGAGAAGAGCCACAATATCTTGCAGACGTCTAAATTAGGGATAGGCGCGGATGTCATGAGAGAGCAATAAAAGACGTTTGCTACTTCAAATGTTTGTTGAAGGATATCGCGGGCGTATATTACACCGTAGAGGATTTATGTCTAGTGCTATACTCGAAGCATCGCTTTGAATTTCGAACGCTGTCTCGTTGTGAATCCGCGATGATTTAATTTAAAAACAAATGAGTTCGCTTTCGAATTGCGTGCGCTCACTTGAGTGAGGTGAGCAGTGAACTTTATAGAATAATATAGTACTGGTGTAGGTTTTTATAATATTAGGTTTTTTCAAACTACGTGATGTTTACTAAAGTAAATCCTCAGAATTTGTTGTTATTGTTCTAACTTTCGTGTTCAATGTTTATTGCTTATGTTCTTTCGTAGGAATTTCTCGAAAACGGCTTTAACGATTTCGATGAAAGTTGCAATTTAATGGGGCGAAATATTGATTTAGCTAGGTCTCATACCTGGGAAAAATCATTTTCATCCGAGCTTAGTCGCCCAGATACTTTCCTTTATAAATACCTATTATGTAATGGATGTCACATATAGCTAAAAACGTTTTCTATCTCAAAATAACAATCGTCGTCTGCCGTCTGCCTAGCCTTTTCCCAACTATGTTGTGGTCGGCTTCCAGTCTAACCGGATGCAGCTGAATACCGGTATTTTACATGGAGCGTTTGCCTATCTGATCTACACGACCCATTAACTGGGTATTACGATACCCCTTGGTAAGATTGGTTGCCAGACTTTCGGGCTTCTGACGACCCGTAACGACTGTCAAAGATCCACAAATGACGGCCGGGACCAACGGCTTAACCTGCTTTTCGAGGCACGGAGGAGTCTCGGTATGTAAAGATGATCACACATCCACGGACCAACCCCGGCAAGCGTAGCTTAACCTGACGGAAAGACCCAGTGCGAGCCACGAGCCACGAGTTCCTCCACATACAGAGCTGAAAACGTTTTCTATCTCAAAATAACAATCATCAACATGAAAGAAACAAAAGCGAATCTGCAAACCCGCAGAAAAAAGTTAATTACAAACTGCAATCCTTTTTAGGGTTCCGTACCCAAATGGTAAAACGGGACCCTATTACTAAGGCTCCGCTGTCTGTCTGTCTGTCCGTCTGTCTGTCTGTCTGTCTCCTGAACCGTGATAGTTAGACAGTTGAAATTTTCACAGATGATGCATTTCTGTTGCCGCTATAACAACAAATACTAAAAAACTGAATATTATAACAAATATGGGGGCTCCCATACAACAAACGTGATTTTTTTGCTCATTTTTTGCACTATATTGATGACGGCAACAGGTAGACGCTTGACGGTTGAAATATTCACATATTATTTAGATATATATTCACTTTAAAAATAAATTAAAATAAAACAAATATTTAAGGGGCACCCATACAACAGACATGATTTTTTTGCCGTTTTTATAGATAATGGTACGGAACCCTTCGTGCGCGAGTCCGACTCGCACTTGGCCGGTTCTTTTAACAAAAGAGCTACATTCTGTATAAGCTTACCTGACCAAAACACTATAAAAAAAGTTCAGGTTTCTCTAAACTGGGTTAAGTTTGCAACTTAATCCCTGCCCTAACTAACTTGAGCGGGTTCACTTAATCCCTTCACTAAGTTTCTCGTGAGATTGTAAACATACACTCGTTTTTGTTTTTTTTTTTTTACTTACTTTGTCACTGACTAACCGCCTCTGTGGTCTATTGGTTAGACCACCTATCTCAGACCCAGAGGGGAGGCTTCGATTCCCGCTAATGTAGCGTGTTGCGGAAACGCCAACATAGCATTTACGTTTGTCAAAAGTGGCACTTGTCTACCATTTTGTTGAATATTTTTGGCGTTTAAACATCACGCCGACTTCATCGTTCCTTTCCGCATGGGGAATAATGACTTTGTCTAACAATTTAGCAGCTGCAGTCACATGACATCTTTAAATCTAATGTCAACTCCATACAATTTGATCTTTCCGTTGGTGTTAACGCTTACAAAAAAGGGATTTTGTCTAGGCCCCCTGCCCGGTTTAGTTGGTGGTAGCGCTTGTTCTAAGTCCGCCTGGCTAGCTACCACCATCTTATCTAAGTCTGTCGCCATAACAACAATGTTAACAGCATCGTTGTGTTTCGGCAGTTAGATGTAACATAGCTAGTTCTTCTGTGTCCAGCGCTCGGCAACACACACGTCGTGTTCTGGTTCGTGACTGGTCAATCGTCATCCTGAGGAACTCTCGTTGAGAGGTGAAACTCATGTCGATCTCTAACAGAGTTTTTATGACTCTTGAGGAATAGTTAAGCGGAATAGGTTACTTAATATATCTACGTCTATTGTATTTTAGTTTCTCTGTGGTTGAGAATTCCAGGTGTAGCTCGCTTCCACCTTCGGCCTGATCATCACTTACCGTCAGGTGAAATGCAGGCTAAGAGCTTCCCGTAGTGTATAAAAAAACTTTGTTTTTGTTTGTGACACTGATTTAGGTACGTATCTACAAACGGTCGGTAAGTTTATTTATATGCAGGTATCTCTTCTAGTTGGGTGGGCGAGTTTGTGAGTTAGGTATGGTGCAATGGTGTGTGCTGATATAATTTTATTGATAGTTATTGCAATCCTTATCCTAACTAATATTATAAATGCGAAAGTGAGTTTATTTGTTTGTTTGTTGCTCTTTCACGCTTAAACGGCTGAACGGATTTGGATGAAATTTGGCACAGGGGTAGACCATGATCAGAAATAGGACATATGATACTACAAACTAAAACCCAACTACGACAAAAAAGTCAATCAACTAAAAAGGTATAAACAAGACATCACAAACAGACAAATTGTGATAAGTGGTTTAGAAGATATGAGGGAACAGATGAACATACATACATAATACCGGTCAAAATCATAACCCTCCTTTTTGCTTCGCTGTAGTCGGGTAAAAAGAACTCAGACGATGCTTCCAAGTTTTATAATGGTGATACGCTTCGGTGTAACATACAGTCATCGTATTACTATTATTCGACAGCCAGCGAACTACCAGTAGTAGGCAAAATTTGTCTGCGAAGTAAACAAAAACAAGTTTAATATTATTACGACAGCGTCTAGTGGGGAATAACTTTTGGTGGGAGAAGTTTGTGAGAGGAAATCATGTCACACTTGTGCTGTTGATTTCAACAAGGGCTTAGTGTTATAATTCAGTGCTGGAATGTGCGATTATGGAGCTCGATCCTGAGTTTATTTTGCTACAGCAGCACAGACTGCAGTTAAATATGTTTTATTTAAAAGATATATTATACAACGTGCCGCTACAATGGCGACATTAATTTAACACACGGGTAGGGCTAGTGGCCAGTAACCATAAAAATTATAATAAATTATAATAATTCGTAAATTGAAAAAAAATAATTTTCAAACAAACTAAATAATAAAAACATAACCAAAATTGAGATCACTCTTTGTAAAAGATTCATTCATGTAGGTACCTACCAGCTGGCTTACGTTCCATCGGTCAAGATCCTTTGTCGGCATAATTTCTAGGAAATTGCGCGGCTTTCCTTTTATTCGCCTACATATGATCCGTGACCCCGGCAAATGAACTCTTCGCTACAGTTCTTTAAGTACAGGTTGCTCCAGGATGGTAATTTAGAAAATTGTAAATAAATAAATAAATAATAACATTTAATGAAATTAAAATATTTTCCTAAAACGAATACGCGAAATCGGATACGTGTGTTAAATTAATGTCGTCATGGTAGCGGCACGTTGTATACAGGGTGTAAGGGACAGCCCTCCGCAAATTAACACGGGGCATTCAGCTCCTTATTTTGAATCATATTCCACCGGAAATGTTCTCAGGAAAGTTTTCATTTTTTTATCGTTTTTTCAGTTACTATTCCTTTATTTCAATGTAAAATTACATTCTCTGTACGCAGCACTTCATTTATGTAAATAAAAAACCAGCAATCGATGTTATAATACTCGAGCGCGCCCCCCCCGACACGGGGAATGCGGCTACGCGGGTTTTGCCGGGTAACGATACATTTTTATTTTTATTGGATTCCCATAACGTTCCTGAAATAATTTCATGTACCGATCGTCTTAGTATTCTGACTGATTGGATGAATTCAGCATAACGCTGAATTCATCCAATCAGTCGGAGGGCTGTCCCTTACAGCCTTTATATATTATAATAATTATAGGAGCTCGTAGCTAAGTAATAACAGCCGCCCGGGTCGATCCATCAGGATAAGCTACGCTTGCCGGGGTTGATCCGTGGATGGGTGACCATCTTAACATAGCGAGACTATTCCTGCGGCCTTCATCATCGGTTCACCTTGTGGGAGGCCTTACAACACTACGTCTCACGGTACGCGGTCGCCAATTTTACTAAAACAAAATAAATGCTTTAAAAAACCTGAAAACCGTGAAATTGGTGGTACTACTGTACATAATATTGGGTTCCCACATATGAAATTGGCGTTTTTATCTCACAAATAGAGAACCTCGCCACTTCTATGATGTAAAATATTCATCAATTGCTTGGTATTATATCGAATAATGACCATCATAGACCACTACCAATAGTAAAAAAACTTTATTAATTATAGTTTTTTAAACTGACTCCTCATTTTGTTAGCAGAAATGACCACAATTTTTTTCTTAAAGCCAAACGTTATTTTTCTCGCATTCTAAGTAGCATATAACGTTATCTTAGTAAACATTAGTGCATTAAAATTTTTAAAACATATTTAGTGTTCATGGTTGTCATATAAATTAAGAAAAAGTTAGTATGAAAAATGCAACTTCTTTAAAATTCCCCATACAAAACGCTGATTTCATAGGTGGGGACCTAATATTAGCGAACATCATACACATCACAAAGTACTTAATATCCCGACTGGCTTCATAACACAGCCAGTATTACCGAAGGGATTTGCTTGTCATCAATCTTCATTTGTTTCGCGTAAACAATATAAAGTTATTATGAAGGCTCATGTTGTAGGAGAATGCGTCAAGTTAGCCCGCGAAATTCAAATTTTCTTACGTTTTTTGCAATTTTCAGGTGAGTGTCGGGTTGTATGTTGATTAAAATATTACTCGCGATCGTAACAAATATGGATTTACGGAAGTATAAACATTAGAATCAGCAATACAACCCCATGTTCATACAGTATGCAAACGCCGTTGTCACTCAAACCATGGGTAGTTGACATAAATATAAAAATAAATGACCCAGTAACAACAACAAAAAAATCCTTATTTTCATTAAAAGATTTTAAAAAGTAAATATCCGTCACTGTCCCGATACTCATGGATACGCGCTCGATAGAGCTACGAAACAGCTGACTGAAGAGGGGCCGCCCGCGCGCGGCATATAATGTAACGTCCAGCGCGCCCAGCCTGCCCCCGTCAACCGCCTCCCGCCGTGTTGAGACGCAAGTTTAAACAAAAATGTTTTTTCCATTGATTTTACGATCTATAAATTAAACCAAACCACTGGTTTCAAGGATAACGGTGTTTACACTAACACCCTGTATAAATGCCAAATGTCATGATTTCATGAAATAGTTGAGTCAAATGTTATTTTTAAAACATCACTTCGAAATTTGAACGGTTTCTCGTTGTGAATCCGCGATGATTTACTTTTAAAACAAATGAGTTCGCTTTCGAATTGTGTGCGCTCACTTGAGTGAGGTTCAGGAGTACTCAACTCAACTATTATAGCGGTTTATAGACATCTATCTTCATATCGTTATCCGGGCTATTACCTACCTCTGTCTGGTCCATTTCACAACCGATCACAGGCACTTTATTATAAGTAATCGTTCAAGGGTATTGTCACAACCCTCTCGTTCTGAAGATGATTGTCACGCCCCTATATGTTAGCTAAACGACCGACCATTCCAGTCAAATAAATTAGTGATAAGTTTTATTTTTTAGCATAGAAACAACTACTGTCTTTAAATGAAAGCTCAGTTACCGTAGTGCTATTCTGTATAGTTCACTTGGAACCTCATTCAAGTGAGCGCACATGATTCGAAAGCGAACTCATTTGTTTTTAAAGTAAATCATCGCGGATTCACAACGAGACAGCGTTCGAATTTCGAAGTGATGTTTAGAAAATAAACAATACAGCATGAATTAGAATAATAATGCTGATTTTTTACAACATATGTAGAGTCGTCTTTATTCAGAACAAAACGAAGTTATAATTAGACTGAAGTTCATTAATTCGATTCCTAGAATAATTTGCTTTACAGTGAACACGAGTGAACTTCTATAGAATTTGAGTGTACTGCAGAATCCTTGGAAAACTATTGTATTGTATAATTATGTAGTTTACTTCAAAAGCGTTCTCTAAACTAAGTTTCATAATTGATGCATGAGTGAACAAGAACATCCCTGTATTCCCTTCTAGAGGTATGAGGAATAGGGTGTAAAGTTCACTCATCCTCCATAGAAAAGGTAGGATCTGCCGACCAGATGGGTGTTGTGTCTGGCGGGCAACTGCCCGACGACTGAAATAAGTCGGAAAGTCATGTTTTTCGCGCGGTAAACTATACTTGCGCGATGCAGGATTTGTGTGACGTCAGTTCTTTTATGCGTAGTTCACATTTGGCAATGTAGATGCCGCCACAACAGAACACCACCTGCTACGACCCTTTCTTACTCCTTTTTCTTGACTTTTTCATTTATTTGCTCAGAATGGGTATCCTTACATTATTATAAAACTACAGTCCTCCGCCGCGTCTGTCTGTCTGTTCGCGATATACTCAAAAACTACTGCACCGATTTTCATGCTGTTTCCACCAATGGATAGAGTGGTTCTTGAGGAAGGTTTTAGTATATAATAACCGACATCCACAATGTGCTAGTTTACAATAAGACGGTTACAATAATATTAAAGAATCCTTGTACGTTCTACCATTTTGGCATGCAAAATTGATGCAGTTCATTGTGTATGTACATACAACTAATTAGTTACACGCGCCCGCCATTTGTGACTACTACGCACATGACCTTTCTGAAGAACACAACCAATAAGGTCAGTGTATGTCCTTCTGGCTAGGATGACCTCTCCCAGAGTTCACCTGTATAAAAAACAAATTATTTAAAAAACAAAAACCAAAAACCTGAAATATGGTGTACCTTTTGTTTGTCGGCCTGCAATACCTTACAAAAAACAAAGTTCAATGCTTGTTTTTCCCTTTTCGGTTAATAGGCAAACAGGTTTTTTTTTTAATAATTTGTTTTATTTCAAGCTTTTTAGTTTTATTAATATATATGTCGGAGACGGTCATCAGTACGGTCGCTAAACGAAGCGCGGCACGTGACGCGAGTGGTGGCAACACTGACACGCGGCTAACTTCGTGCTACGACGGAGCCTAGCTGTTGGAGGGGCGCCAGGGCGAGCTCTCTTGCCTGCTGACCGTCCTGGAGAACAGAACCTCCAGTCTAGTCTAGGAACCGTCCTACGTTTCGTTTGGTTTTAAGTTATTGTGAATAATTGTAATTTGAGGTTATAGTGTCAAATTGTAATTCTAATAAACGCCGTGTATCGCGTGTGTTTTCATTGCACGAAACCCACCTTCTGCCCACATTATGTTTTCTGATGATTCTAATGGAATGAATCCTGACGTATCTCCGACATATATATTTGGAATTAACTCATTAGTAAGCTTTTATTTGATACCAATATTGTTATAATTTATTTTAAAAAAAACTTCCCCCTCCGTTTTTTTGTATTAACAGATGAAATATATTTAAAAAATATAGCCTATGTCACTTCCACAATTATGACGCACCTAACGACACCTCGTATGTTAAAATCCATCAAGCCGTTTTGGCTACAGAGCGTGCCAAAAAAATATACATACATACATTAAACAAACATACGAGGGGTGTTCAATAAATAATGAGAATGCGATACATTCACCTGGGAAAGAAAAAAAATAAAAATTTAAAGGCATAGCCCAGACATTAGCTATGATGTTAAAAAAAAAACAATCAATCAATTCCCTTTTGTTTTTAAAAAATAGAAGTCATTTGTTTGCGTCGTTTCGGAACGTGTTCTGTTGTTTGTTTGTTTCACCAAGATAACAAGATAACACCCCCGCGTGCAAATCCAGAGTTGTGATGGCTGCCATTCAAGAAGCTGGCTTCAAATTGATGGCACATCCTCCATAATCACCGGACCTTGCTCCAGTGATGTTTACCGATTTTTGCGGTAAAAGGAATCAGGGGCCAGAAATTTGATGATGATGGCGCAGTAGTCGCCGCCGTACACGGTTTTTTAAGGGATCCTGAAAGGTGACTACGTCGAAAAATAAATAACATTTAATAACAGATAATTGCGTCATACTCATTCTCACTATTTATTGAACACCCCTCTGGGGCAGTCGGGTAATTAACCGAAGTTAGTAAGATCCTATAATTAGTGCAGTACCTAAACCGTTCCGTCATATTATCAGTGAGGTCAGGTCAGAGGGACTGTTAGAAACTTGTTCATAGTTAAGTTGCCCTTTAAATGGACATTATACCCTTAGGGTCGGTGCGTTAAGGAAGTTTGACGAAACAGTGGTAAGGGCAGATATGGTTTCATGTTTTGATGATAAATTTTGAAATAGATTTCAAGGGTAGTTTTATCCTACCCGGGTTGCGGGACGGTCCGAAAGGGATACCGGGACCTTGGCAACAGGCAACTGAAGGAACACGGGTGGGTTTTAGTAAGTAAAAGTCTGAAGCTCCGCCCGGAGCGGGAGAAGTCATTTGACGATTTCCCACCCTCAAAAAAAAAAAAGGACTTTCTTCTAAACTTTTTGACCCTGAGAATGTCGGTGCAATTTTTTACGGTTCAAAAGTAATGAGGATGACCAACTTTCTATCAGGGCTATTATTTTTCTGGACGTTGTAGAGGTATTTCCCTTTCCCGTGATAATACTTTAATGCAGCTAGAAAACATGTGTTCAATAAGAAAAACCATTTACCTACTAGTTAATTGATTCAGGCGTGACTTTGCGGAAATCCATTATAAAATACAATAGACGCAGATATATTTAGTAACCTATTCCGCTTTACTATTCTTTAAGAGTCATAAAAAACAATACAGGGTTTTTTATGACTCTTGAAGAATAGTCAAGCGGAATAGGTTACTAAATATATCTGCGTCTATTGTATTTCATTTACTTACTGAAAAAGCTTTAATCTGGCAAAAATTTTACTCAATTTTCGAGCGATTTTCATGGGAAAAAGTTTTACTAGCGAAAATATATTCTCAGGGTTAGAAAGTTTGGAAATGACCTTGCCCACGTCCCTATTCGATATGATCCATACTTCCAGGAACACCCTGTATACCCCCGAGAAATACGGTATGTCCAAACCCTTTCCACTGAGCCTTAAAATGCTCCTTCGTTTACCATCTGCCCTATTGAACAAAAACTTGCATCACCGAATAAAAATCCGTTATCTAATAATGATAAGAACTTTCATAAAAGCGTGTTGCACTTACTTAATGAACGTTATCAGGCGTATCTTATCAGCTGTACAGTAGGTATGGCCGGGTATTATTAGAACCTTACCCACTGGAGGTTCGATTTTTTGCACGAAACTATGTTTTTTACTGAGAATTTGTGGTGTTATTCGCCAAACATCACTTTGAAATTCAAACGCTGTCTCGTTGTGAATCCGCGATGATTTACTTTAAAAACAAATGAGTTCGCTTTCGAATTGTGTGCGCTCACTTGAGTGAGGTGAGCAGTGAACTTTACAGTTATAAATTTCATGTAGGGTTGTGATGAAAAATTGTACCTATAATAAGAGGCATAAAGAGGAGTTTTAAACACAAGATTACTGGATTAATGGCAATAAGTTTGTCCCCGAAAGTCTGACAACCAGTCTAACCAAGGGGTATCGTATTACCCAGTTACTGGGTTGTGGAGGTCAGATAGGCAGCTCCATGTAAAATACTGGTATTCAGCTGCATCCGGTTAGACTGGAAGCCGACCCCAACATAGTTGGGAAAAGGCTAGGTAGATTGATTGAAGCTTGTCCCCGAATGGGACTTTAAAATAACAGGCGAAATGTTTTTATAATGCACTTCTGCTTAGTCTTTGGTAGCCCCAATATTTACAACTTGCCTCACTCCGACTTGACTGTCCATTAGGAATTTTTTGGTAACAGCCCGTAGTTTGGAAGTTGGCGGTGTGATAACCCCGTGCCTCGGAAAGCACGTTAAGCCGTTGGTCCTGCGCCTGATCTCTCTCCGGTCGTGTCGGATTGCCGCCATCGGACTATGAGAGTGAGAGAAGAGAGAGTGCACCTGTGTCTGCGCACACACGCCTGCACTATAATATCTCCCGCGCCGAAGGCTAGTCCCCTTTGAGATTGGCTGCCGCGCCGTGGCCAAAGTACGGCCTGGAGGACTATATAATTTATATATTTACAACTTTTATCGATTCCTCGCGCCATAATTTGCCGAACCTAGCTCCGAAGTGGTTTGACACTAATTGCAAGATCGATTAACGGGCTGTCATGTTAGAATTCAATTATCTAGATAATTGACTTGAGTGGATGACCTCGCGGTACAAAATACAGAGTGGACTAAAGTACTAACATGCTTGAAAGGATTTTACATAATATCACGCCTGTATTCAAATCTGTATTACCCCAAAGGGGTAAAGAAAGAAAGAAAGAAAAATATTTTATTTGGGACACGCACAGGAAAAACAATCAGTAATATAAAGTAAGTAGGTACTAAATTAAATTAAAAGAAAAATTAAAACTAACAAAATACTTAGGCTACCTGTGCGAGGCCAAAAAGGCTCCTACCTCAGCGTAATGCTGCGATATTATATTGCGATATTGGCTAGTCCTAGTTTAAAAGATAGAGTCTACTATTGCATCATATTGTAAATATTATTTAAAACAATGTATACAGTGCAAAGTGCTATGTTTTTGTGAAATAAATACTTTTATTATTATTATTATTTAAATGTCTTTGACATATCTCGGGACCCTGGGGTCCCGGACCTTTGGAAGGCGTGCGAGGGGCCGAAGCCAACTCGCAGAGGCCCCTTAGACATTTTTAAGTGTTGAGACACCAACCGACGATTCTCCCTGTATGCACTATGCAAGTGCAGCCAAGGACAACCCCCGATTGGCGTAGGACTATTGCATGATATGGAAACAAAGATATTTGATTATGGGTTTGGGTAGCTTAGTGAACTGGTTATCTTGAACTATGGAAAGACTATGGCCCCTGCTTGACCAATGTTTATAAAAATACACAGATAAAATGGCAGGGGGTGACTTGCACACTCAATAATGGGCCACCGAAAACGGTCGCTAGCACATAGTGACGTAGCGACAAGGAGGCAACATGTCCTGAGGTGCTTAAGAGGAGTGGAGAGGTATTCCACGGCTATCAGGACAATCCCGGAAGTACGGTCAAGATCCCTACCAGCATCTTACTGGAATACTTCCTTCCTCCGAGCACGTTTGCTCTTGCGAATCTCCACTCAAGCCAGCCAATCAAGGCAAGAATGAGGTGGGAGCTCTTTTCCTCGTCAGTGTTCACTCCAGCCGGCCAATAAAGGCAAGCCAGAGGTGAGGAACAAGACTTCTCCCGGGAGGTAGGGTCCGTGGGGTCGCTACTGCCCAACAGCTCGCCACATGCTGCCCTGCGGGTTTTTGTATCTCTCTTGGTCTGGCTCCTCATCCTAGACCCGTTCCGGCAAAGTAAACTCTACCGGTACAGACCTAGAGTTCGGAGCGCGCAAGCCCCACCACGACGTCAACGTAGAGATACGGCGGTGGGGTTATTATTATTATTATTATTATATTTAAATAAATAAATACCGCAGCGCTGGTATTCTGATAGGGCCCGCTGTGATGTCACGGACTCGCCTACAGACACAATATATAAATCTTACCATAAGAATTACAACATAAAAATAAATACAGGGTGTTAGGGTAAACACCATTATCCTTGCAACCAGTGGTTTGGTTTCATTTATAGAACGTAAAATCAATGGAAAATTACAACTTTTTTTTTCTTTTTTTTAATTCTACATTTTACCACAAGAGACGCAAGTTCGTTGTCCTATGCGCTAGGGCAACGAACTTGCGTCTCAACACGGGCGGGGGGTGCGGGATGTGACCTGTCCGGCCGCGAGCACGACCCCTCCCTCAGTCAGTCAGCTTTTTCGCTAGAGAGCACGGTGTCGGATAGAAACTTTTTAAAATCTTTTAATGAAAATGACGTTTTTTTTTTGTTGTGTTCGGTCATTTATTTTTATATTTAAGTCAACTAACCATGGTTTGAATGACAAGACTGTTTACCCTTACAGCCTGTAAATAATAAAACAATAAAAAATAATAAACATTAACTGTGCATGAATCACGCCAGACGTTCCAACATCACTTGTCTATGCAAGCACTACTTTGATACTTGTCTTGGGTAAGCAGATGTGTATAGTGCCTACAGCTACAGCCAGATTTTGCCAGTTATGTTTAACTCCCATGTTATAGAGGGCAGGCTTATTGTCATCAACCTGGCACAAATCCAGATTCTGGACTGCTACTGACAATTTCCTAGTGAAAACTCAATAACACTGATAGACTCCTCGGTTACTGACAAATGCTTGCACTGACTGGACAGGTCCACTCAAATCTGTGTGGTTCTTTCCTCAAAAGACCATTTCAGACAATAATCTACATGGTCCTCATATCGCCTGACAAAGATTAAGTTTGGACCTTAAAAGAGACTGTGACCTCTGAGTTTGTTTCGGCCTTTCTTCTCAGAGTAGTCAGATAGGAAACGCCGACCTCATCTAGCTTTTTTTTTTATTATTACGTGTAAAAGTGATTCCGATATCCTATTTACAGAATAAACAATATCATTTCATTTCACTCAGGAATCGAACCCAGTATACCCTCATAGCTTATGACTCTAGACAATGACGCAGTGAAGGAAAACATCGTAACGAAATCTGCACTAAATAAGTAGGTACAGTCTTCCACGGAAAACATACCGCAGTATGCTCAAGTCTCCTTGTGACGATATCAACGAAATGTGAGTGCTAAGGGCATGGAAATAATGTTGATAATAAATAAACTGCCATCAGCTCGAGAGCGCGCCGTAAGCGGAAAGACGCGCGCGTCTCAGGTTATCTACTCTCAACTTTATTTTTAGGTACGCAACGTTGATATTTGTTTAACAGTGACAACCGCGCCGCGCTGCGCCTTACCAGGTGTGCGCCGGCCCTAACATTGCAGTGCAGTGAGAGAATTTAAAGAATTCTTTTACCAAAAATATTTATCCACTTGGCAACTCAAAGCGTTAAAAATTATCTTCACCAACACTTTGTAGTAATTTATTCAAAGAAAGTTGGCCTGTTTCAGAAACATGATACTCATGAAAATCTTTATTGTTTTACCACGATAACTTGTAACTTGTAAGATTCTTTGAACAATTTGCCAAGTTATTAAAGCGCTTTAAATACTTAGGTAAGGAACTAAAATGGGGGTAACTTATTATAAGGACTAACAAAATATATTGTCCAAAATATTTTAAAGGGTTACAGTTAGGTACCTACTTATGAATATGAAAAGGATATGCCACGATCGAAAAAAAAATATCGAGAAAAAAAAAATGATTTTAATTTAATAGTGATTAGTTTCATAATTATCCATCCTTCTTCATTGTCGCGGTTTATGGTTTATAGTACTGTTTAGAGGTAACTTAGGATTTTTATTCTTTCGAGAAAATTTTATGTAATCGTGTTTTCGCCAAACATAGGACCTAGCATCAATCCTCAACTTTAACATATTATATTTATTTCAAAATTAATGCTGCAGTACTATCGGCATAACGGAGGATCATGCTAAGCAATTTGAGGTAGGATGCGCCCTTAACTATACCCAAAGAGTCATAAAAAACCCTGTGTGTATGTATGTGTTCGGGTTCGCGACAAGTCAATCGTTCAAATTCAAATTCAAATTCAAATATTTTATTTGTAGAACATAGGTAAACAAAAATACAGATGTCAATATTAATAAATGAGCGCTATGTCTTGCCGTCAACGGCGTACAAATATTTCTAATTATAATTTTTAATGAATAATTGGTAAAAACATAATAAAGACAGTCAAATTAATAATGAACTCAACTATATCAATAATTAATTAATTAAAATAACAATAAATTTAAGCAGATAATAGTACATTAAAATTAAATAGATTAAATAAAACAATTAAGTTATTGACAAATAAAATGGAAATAAATAAAATGTCATTAAATTACAATTTGTCTTCTAGGTACTCATTGACTGTGTAGTAAGCTTTTTGGCCTAATAAATTAAGAAGAGCCTTTTTGAAATGGTGTATGCTGTCAAGACCTTTTATACAATTGGGTAACTTATTATATAACTTGGGTGCCATTCCTAAAAAGCTTTTTGAGTAAAGCGCAGTCTTGTGTGGAATAGCATATATTTCTCTATTGCGACGTTTCGATCTAAGAGTTTGAAATAAGTGCACGTTTGATTTTGCGAATACTGCTGTCTCGTAGATGTCACCTTGAAGATGCCTCATTGAGAGGACACGTGTCGATTTCTTACAGGGATTTTATGAATCTCTAGGAATAGTTAAGCGGAATAGGTTACTAAATATAATTTATCTACGTCTATTGTATTTTAAAATGGATTTCTGAATATCGCCTGAATCAATTAACTAATTCAAGTGTCTGTAAAAATAAAACGCAGTATTTACTGCAAATAAATTATTCTTATCATTTAACTATCTCTAGCAAAGATCTTTCTTAACATCAAATAATGCATCACAATAAGTTTGAACATCCAATTTTTCAATTTCAAAAAACAAAACGCGATCAACCATTTTCCCCAAATGCTACCAACTTAAAAATAAATTGCGCCAAAAACTTTTTAACTGGCAACCCCAAGACGATCAAAGTTTCTGGGCCATAATTTTCGTTTGTGGCAACTTCGCACATTGTCTATCTCGTCTCAGCGGTCGTTACGATAACGTACGATGTTCAAACTTGGAACGCGTAATAATCAATTTTCAAAAACAAACGAACTTCACGTTCTTAGGCTGATTTTTAGATAAAAATAAACACGAAAGTTTGTAAGTATGGATGGATGGATGGATGTTCGTTACTCTTTCACGTAAAAATGACTGAATGGATTTGAATGAAATTTAGCAAACAGATAGTTTATAACCTGGATTAACACACAGGATACTTTTTATCCCGATATTCCCACGGGATCGAGACTTACGCGGGTGAAACCGCGGGGCGCAGCTAGTAGTAAGGTATTTCTTGCCAGTTCTTCTCCCTACGAACCTACTACGCTTTGGAATGGGCAACTAGCTTCATCATCCTGACTGATTGACCCCTTGACAATTCAAAAGTTTCTGTAATTGGTTTAATTGAAATAAATGCTTTGAGTTTGAGTACCTATCATTAAATTCGATGAGTGAGTCTTTAAAGGTTCACGGAATAAATTCTACAGTATTTTTGCTGAGTTTATTACAATTTTGGCGTAACTTTGCCTGCATGTTGTAATGCACGTTGTTTACTACAAAATTCAAGTGTATGATTCTTTAGATGCGTAGTATGTCGCAGTGTCACAACGAAATCCTACTTATAAACACTTATACATCTTCTTTTCAAAAGATTTTTTACATAACATAACATAATCAGCCTATAATGTTCCCACTGCTGGGACACAGGCCTCCTCTCTATGAGAGAGAGTGGGCCGTAATCCATCACGCGGGCCCAGTGCGGGTTGGTAGATGTCACATGTCTTCGACTTTTTGGTTCTAAGACATGCCGGTTTCCTCACGATGTTTTCCTTCACCGTTTTGAGAGCAGTGGTGATGAAATTATTTACACAAAGTAAAGCGCCTGGCGGGGTTCAAACTTACGACCTACAACTCGTAAGTCGCGGCCGTTACCACTGGGCCACCACTGCAAAAAGATTTTTTATTTTATTAATATTTAGCTTTTGCCCGCGGAGGTCGAAAATTATCCCACGATAACTTACTACTCTGGGATAAAAAGTTTCCAATGTCCTATTCCAGGTCATGGTCTACCCATGTGCCAAATTTCATCCAAATCCGTTCAGACGTTTTAGTGTGAAAGCGTAACATTATTATTAGTAGGATATCAGGATATCTAGCTTCCGCCCGCGGCTTCGGCTGTGGTGTGTTATGTCAATGAAAAGTACCTTATATCCTTCCCCAGGATGCCATCTACCTGCTTGCCAAATTTTATCGAAATCCGTTAACGTGAAAAGGTAACATACAGACAGACAGACAGAGTTACTTTCGAATTTATAATATTAGTATGGATGGATATATACCTTTCTAATTATGTATGTACCTTTCTTTAGTAAAATGTATCGAACGAGGTTGGATATGTATCCTATACATTTACAGTATTAGTACTACTTGTAACAATGTTAGGACTATTGTAATATCGTATACTTTTACAATCTTTGTAAATATGTGAGCACCATGTATCTGATAATTAATTTATTCATTATTGCTCCATTTATAATTCTTTTTACCTTTCGTAGTACAGTAATCTTATTGTAGGTGCATCGTCTTCACATATAATTATATAATTAATGTATACAAAATATTGTAAAACATTTTTAAAAGAGTAACGATGGAGTTTCTTGCCCATTCTTCTCCATACGAAAACTACCTTTTGGAAGGGGCAACTAGAATCAATTCTATTTCTTTGTTTGACGTTCAAAAGTACCATATATGTGCCTATTTGAAATAAATTATTTGACTTTGACTTTACAGATGTAACAGATATAGAACAAAGGATATTTTTTTTACGAAACAAAACTGTTTCTACCCTCATTAACAATTGTTTTCTACCTACATTTCCCGTAACCCTACTAAAGTAGCAAAGAATGGCAGTCGTTTCATGTAAAATACTGATCGTCAGCTGCTTTTGGTTAGATGGGGAACCGACCCGAATCCCGAACAAATAAGTTAAGAGCGTTTATTCTGAAAGTTGGCAACGTCGCAAATAACTGTCAAATATTTACCTAAATTGGCAATATTACTGTATGGATATATTAAAAATGGCTAAACAACTGTCTAATATATTAATTATGAATTGCGAACACTGAATTTAAGTTGTAGGTAACCGGTTTTAGGTGTAAGAAGGCATTTGGAAAGTTTCCAAATGCTTTAAAACTAAAACTAAATATTCGGTGTTACGAAATTAATTATTGCATTTCATAATCAATACTTTAGACAGTTGTCTAGCCATATTTCATATTTCCGTACAGTAATATTGCCAAATTAATCAAAACAGCGAAATATTTGACATCTATTTGCGACGTTGCCCACTTTCAGAATAAACGCTCTTATGACGCTGACAACAAATAAACCGCGGTCACTGTCGAATTGCATAGAAAATAAAAAGAAGCGCGATGGCATAATGCTTGATGATGATGTATTTCAAAATATGAAGCAATTATCGATTTATTCAAAAAATGAGATGAATATTCGAAAATTAAAAACAACCAAGTTCTGCATTCAAATAAGACGTTCTTGTTATGAATTAAAATACCAACGTACGTTGATATTTAATGCAGATATTTTGGATTAGAACTCAAGGTTAGTTTACCGTTAATTTTGTGTCATGATTTTTTTTTTCAAAACGTCGTCATCTGCCTAGCCTTTGCCCAACTATGTTGGGGTCGGTTTCCAGTCTAACCGGATACAGCTGAATACCAGTATTTTACATGGAGCGACTGCCTATCTGACTTTCACAACCCAGTAACTGGATAATTCCCGTAGACCACCATTAATTCAACTAAGATATTAATTACAAAATCATACTTAAGATATTAATTACAAAATCATACTTTAATTATTTTAAATTATAATACATTACTTTCACTTTCCCTATGCTATTATTTCCCATTAATTAATAAATTACAGGCTGAATATTTTACGGAATTAATTAAATCACCCCTCGGAATTCTTCGCGAGTTTAATAAATCACAAAGATGTATGGTGATTAAAACTTGTGTGGAATAATAAATGGGTAAAAAGTCAGGTTAGAAAATACTACGAAATCGATAAGAACGAACATCAAATAGCCATAAAATGGGTGTAAATTGCTCAGCCAAAGAATATCGAGGTATAGATCAGTTAATTAACTTACCAATTTTTTGTAATTATCGAACTATCTAACTTCTAACTTATCACTACATAGTATAAAACAAAGTTGCTTTCTCTGTCCCTATATCCCTATGTATGCTTAAATCTTTAAAACTACGCAACGGATTTTGATGCGGTTTTTTTTAATAGATAGAGTGATTGAAGAGGAAGGTTTATATGTATAGTAATAAGAAGCCCGTGCGAAGCCGGGGCGGGTCACTAGTAATATTATAAACGAGAAAGTTTGTAAGTATGGATGGATGTTTGTTACTTTTTCACGTAAAAACTACTGAATGGATTTGTATGAAATTTTGCAAACAGATAGTTTATAACCTGAATTAACACATAGGATACTTTTTATCCCGATATTCCCGCGGGATCGAGACTTACGCGGGAGAAACCGCGGGGCGCAGCTAGTTAGTGATATTTTTGTCATTTTCGAAAATACTGCAGCATTAATGTTGAAATAAATGTTATGTTAAAGTTGAGGATTGATGCTAGGTCCTGTTATGTTTGACGAAAACACGATTACATGTAGGTCATACTTATAACATAACCATGATTGCTACCCAGGACGAATGGTTTAACTGTAGACTCTATAAAAAAAAAAAAACGAGCTGGTATTCAAAAAATACTTCATATTAGCAAAATGCATAAAGCAGGTCTTCTGTCTTTTATTTTTTTTTAAGCAATTACCTAAACTATTCGAGTCTTGGAGCCGTCAGCACCCCACTCCATCTCGCTCTCACTTAGGCCACGTGTAGTATGGTGCGAGCGAGATAAAATTTGAGGTTGGGTAGGTCCTTAAGTAAGGGTGGTTTTATAATTCATGTGTTACTACAGACGTTTGACTGACTTTCTCGATAAAACGCGATCACCAATTTGTGATTAATAATTCAGGCAATCGTTTTTTACGGCTCCTTTAACGGCCTTTGAAGAGGGTCAATTTCAGCCGACAGTGTTAAGAATCTGATATAAAACCACGCCAGTCCACGTATGAATAAATAATAAGGCTTCAGCACTATTTCTTACTCTTTGGAAATAGATTTGGGATTTTTTCACGACACGTTCAGGCTTCTACTTGAATATATTATACCTTTCACTCCGGACCATCTCTGGGGAGACTGAATAAAAAATTTGACACTACTGCGATTTAGACGAAATAGTTTTTTTATTAGAGTTCCTTTGAATTTATCTTTTAGTTACCTCATGTTCTGTTTACATGTTTCGAGCATAATTTAAAATTCATTTACAAAACAAATGAGCATCAGTATTGTCATTCAGTAAAGTTCACTGCTCACCTCACTCAAGTGAGCGCACACGATTCGAAAGCGAACTCATTTGTTTTTAAAGTAAATCATCGCGGATTCACGAGGAGACACCGTTCGAATTTCGAAATGATGTTTGGAGAATTGCAATGCAAAACAAGTTACGTTAAAAATCATCATTCGGGTAGTTAAAAAATTAAAGTTATAAAAATAAACCAAACTACGAAAAAAAAGTCAACTAAAAAGATATAAACAAGACATCACAGACAGACAAATTAAAAATCCGGAGTCACATGTGTTAGTTAGGGCATGAGTCGAACAGATTACGTGCGACTCCGGATTTTTAATTTGTCTGTCTGTGATGTCTTATTGTTTTTAACTTTTTAGTTGACTTTTTTGTCGTAGTTAGGTTTTAGTGTTAGAAATAAATTTTTTTGGATCCTAAATTTATATTTTTTGAAATGTGCTAATAAAGATCATTCATTTGATACCGAATATGGAATCATTTTTTTTATTCGTTACTTTATATCCTGTGGATGGCGCCTTTCAATTTAATGTAACGCCACATAGCATGTAACCAGCGGACGATCAAGACGTTTCCAACGATACCTCATTTCTCAAATTATGATAAGTAGTTTAGAAGATATGAGGGAACAGATGAACATACATACATCCATACCGGTCAAAATCATAACCCTCCTTTTGCTTCGCCGTAGTCGGGTAAAAAGCTTGGAAACACAAGAAAACCTATATCAAACTACAAAGCTATCTTGTATCACATTTCTTCAAAAGGTAAACCACTTAGAAATGGACAGACAGCTTTCCATTCAACTGGCTATCAAACGCCTAACGTAGTGGAAGAATACGAACGAACGATCAAGAGTAACATCCATACATATACAGGGTGTTAGGGTAAACACCGTTATCCTTGCAACCACTGGTTTGGTTTCATTCATAGAACGTAAAATCAATGTAAAATCACAACTTTTTTTTTCTTTTTTTTTAATCTACATTTTACCACAAGAGACGCAAGTTCGTTGTCCTATGCGCTAGGGCAACGAACTTGCGTCTCAACACGGGCGGGGGGTACGGGATGTGACCTGACCGGCCGCGAGCGCGACCCCTCCCTCAGTCAGTCAGCTGTTTCGCTAGAGAGCACGGTGTCGGATAGAAACTTTTTAAAATCTTTTAATGAAAATGACGTTTTTTTTTTGTTGTGTTCGGTCATTTATTTTTATATTTAAGTCAACTACTCTACTAGTCACTACCCATGGTTTGAATGACAAGACTGTTTACCCTTACAGCCTGCCTGTATATACCTACTTACTTTAAAAATACTTTAGTAGAAAACTCTCGAGAAATTGTGTCGGAAACATCTGTTATGTGGAGATGAGAAATATGATCATTGTGTTCGGTAGAGGAGCTCGTGGCTAAGTAATAACAGCCGCACGGGTCGGTTCATCTGGTTAACCTACGCTTGCCGGGGTTAGTCCGTGGATGGGTGACTATCTTTACATACCGAGACTCCTCCGTGCCTCGGAAAGCACGTTAAGCCGTTGGTCCCGGCTGTCATTTGTGGATCTTTGAAAGTCGTTGAGGGTCGTCAGAAGCCCGAAAGTCTGACAACTAGTATTGCCAAGGGGTATTATACAGCGTGCCGCTACAATGGCGACATTAATTTAACACACGGGTAGGGCTAGTGGCCAGTAAACATAAAGATTATAATAAAATAAAATAATGAGTAAAATGAAAAAGGATGGTGGGCGAGAGTGGTCCCAGCACGGCCAGCCACTACGTGTGAATTACTTAAAAGAGCAGATAAAACTGAACATTTTTTATTATGACACCATCAAAATCTGTCCCGGAGGAACCGAGCTACGTGCATCTAAAGTATTTTTCTCTGTCCGCGGCTTAGCTCAAACACTGTTAGTACTAGACAACTGTTATCTGGCATGGATAGACATATTAATCACGCCGACAAAGCGGTAATATAAAATCGAGAAAATCATCTTTTTTAAGGGTACCTCCCCTACAAGTAAAGTGGGGATGGTGTTTTTTTTCTCCTCTATCCCATGGTGTGGGGTGTCGTTGGAAAGGTCGTTTGAAAATATTGTGAGTCTGTGAAAACCATTTTTGGATTCAGGGATCCGTTAACGAAATATTAAGCTTTTAAGTGCTATCTGAGTGGGCGAGAGTGGTCCCAGCATGGCCAGCAACCAAGTGTGAATAACATAAAAGAGCAGATAACACTGATCATTTTTTACAATGACACCATCAAAATCCGTCCCGGAGGAACCGAGCTACGTGCATCTAAAGTATTTTTCTCTGTCCGCGGCTTAGCTCAAACACTGTTAGTACTAGACAGCTGTTATCTGTCATGGATAGACATATTAATCACGCCGACAAAGCGGTAATATAAAATCGAGAAAATCATCTTTTTTAAGGGTACCTCCCCTACAAGTAAAGCGGGGTTGGTGTTTTTTTTCTTCTCTATCCCATGGTGTGGGGTGTCGTTAGAAAGGCCATTTGAAAATATTGTGAGTCTGTAAAATCCATTTTTGGATTCAGGGCTCCGTTTACGAAATATTAAGCTTTTAAGTGCTATCTGAGTGGGCGATAGTGGTCCCAGCACGGCCAGCCACTACGTGTGAATTACATAAAAGGGCAGATAACACTGAACATATTGTACGATGACACCATTAAAATCTGTCCCGGAGGAACCGAGCTACGTGCATCTGAAGTATTTTTCATATCATTAATATCTCACCTAACCTAACCTAACTTATTCAGCCCGGCCAGCCAGTACGTGTGCATTACTTAAAAGAGCAGATAAAACTGAACATTTTTTATTACGACACCATCAAAATCTGTCCCGGAGGAACCAAGCTACGTGCATCAAAAGTATTTTTTTCTGTCCGCGGCTTAGCTCAAACACTGTTAGTACTAGACAGCTGTTATCTGGCATGGATAGACATATTAATCACGCCGACAAAGCGGTAATATAAAATCGAGAAAATCATCTTTTTTAAGGGTACCTCCCCTACAAGTAAAGTGGGGATGGTGTTTTTTTTCTCGTCTATCCCATGGTGTGGGGTGTCGTTGGAAAGGTCGTTTGAAAATATTGTGAGTCTGTGAAAACCATTTTTGGATTCAGGGATCCGTTAACGAAATATTAAGCTTTTAAGTGCTATCTGAGTGGGCGAGAGTGGTCCCAGCATGGCCAGCAACCAAGTGTGAATAACATAAAAGAGCAGATAACACTGATCATTTTTTACAATGACACCATCAAAATCCGTCCCGGAGGAACCGAGCTACGTGCATCTAAAGTATTTTTCTCTGTCCGCGGCTTAGCTCAAACACTGTTAGTACTAGACAGCTGTTATCTGTCATGGATAGACATATAAATCACGCCGACAAAGCGGTAATATAAAATCGAGAAAATCTTCTTTTTTAAGGGTACTTCCCCTACAAGTAAAGCGGGGATGGTGTTTTTTTTCTTCTCTATCCCATGGTGTGGGGTGTCGTTAGAAAGGCCATTTAAAAATATTGTGAGTCTGTAAAATCCATTTTTGGATTCAGGGCTCCGTTTACGAAATATCAAGCTTTTAAGTGCTATCTGAGTGGGCGATAGTGGTCCCAGCACGGCCAGCCACTACGTGTGAATTACATAAAAGGGCAGATAACACTGAACATTTTTTACTATTACACCATCAAAATCCGTCCCGGAGGAACCGAGCTACGTGCATCTAAAGTATTTTTCTCTGTCCGCGGCTTAGCTCAAACACTGTTAGTACTAGACAGCTGTTATCTGTCATGGATAGACATATTAATCACGCCGACAAAGCGGTAATATAAAATCGAGAAAATCATCTTTTTTAAGGGTACCTCCCCTACAAGTAAAGCGGGGATGGTGTTTTTTTTCTTCTCTATCCCATGGTGTGGGGTGTTGTTAGAAAGGCCATTTGAAAATATTGTGAGTCTGTAAAAACCATTTTTGGATTCAGGGATCCGTTTACGAAATATTAAGCTTTTAAGTGCTATCTGAGTGGGCGAGAGTGGTCCCAGCACGGCCAGCCTCCCCTAGAAGATCCGATCCCTGAATCCAAAAATGGTTTTCACAGACTCACAATATTTTCAAACAACCTTTTCAACGACACCGCACACCATGGGATAGAGGAGAAAAAAAAACACCATCCCCACTTTACTTGTAGGGGAGGTACCCTGAAAAAGATGATTTTCTCAATTTAATATTACCGCTTTGTCGGCGTGATTAATATGTCTATCCATGACAGATAACAGCTGTCTAGTACTAACAGTGTTTGCGCTTAGCCGCGGACAGAGAAACATACTTTAGATGCACGTAGTTCGGTTCCTCCGGGACAGATTTTGAAGGTGTCATAGTAAAAAATGTTCAGTGTTAACTGCTCTTTTATGTAATCCTCACGTGGTGGCTGGCCGTGCTGGGACCACTCTCGCCCACTCAGATAGCACTTAAAAGCTTAATATTTCGTAAACGGATCCCTGAATCCAAAAATGGTTTTTACAGACTCACAATATGTTCAAACGGCCTTTCCAATGACACCCCACACCATGGGATAGAGAAGAAAAAAAAACACCATCCCCACTTTAGTTGTAGGGGAGGTACCCTAAAAAAAGATGATTTTCTTGATTTTATATTACTGCTTTGTCGGCGTGATTAATATGTCTATCCATGCCAGATAACAGCTGTCTAGTACTAACAGTGTTTGAACTAAGCCGCGGACAGAGAAAAATACTTTAGATGCACGTAGTTCGGTTCCTCCGGGACAGATTTTAATGGTGTCATAGTAAAAAATGTTCAGTGTTATCTGCTCTTTTATGTTTTTCACACGTGGTGGCTGGCCGTGCTGGGACCACTCTCGCCCACTCAGTTTGCACTTAAAAGCTTAATAGCAGAGGTCGCCAGCAACGCTGCCTCCCTGTATGAGCTTCCCCGGGCCGTGACCTGCGTGTCGTCCGCGTAACACACCAGGGCCACACCCGGCTGGAGCTCGCCTCTCAGCACCCAGTCGTACTCGATGTTCCACAGGGGTGGGCCAACGACCGAACCCTGTGGAACCCCGCACGATATGTCGCGCCAGCCTCCGCCGTCGCGTCCCCTGTAGGTGACACACCTTTCCGCTAAAAACCTAACCTAACCTAAACTTTTTTTTTTTTTTTTTTTTTTTTTTTTTTTTTTTTTTGTCGCTGAGAAATGCATTACGCATCCCCGCTCGTGGGGGACGAGTCTGGGGTATGTGGGACTCCTGTCGCTAACGACAGTATACCCACTAAAACTCAGCGGTGTTCCCACATCGCCGTAATGGGAGGGCCATGGGAAACCGGCTCAGCCTTTACATCCACAACCCTCCCGGCGCATGCCCGCCTAGCTGGCGGGCCCCGCACGCCCCCCAGGTTGGGGAGCTACGGGAATGGCCGGGAACACCTGGCCATTCCCGTCCGACACTGGTGGAGACCTGTGCAATACAGGCAAGGGTGCCCCCGCACCCATTGCCTGCTGGCCTCCACCTGGGAGGAGTCGGAGATGACTATCGTACTGACGTCTTCTTCGACCCCTCCTCCGCCTTCGGAGCGGCGCCGCGTCAGGATCGTCCTCCCTCGCGCGCTCCGCCGCCTCCTTCTGGGACATGACGTGTTCGCAGAAGGAGGCGACTGCCGCCCAGGACCTCTCATCCCTCAGTATGGCGTTAACCAAGCCGGGGAGCGAGAGGTCCGGTCCGATCACCGCGATGAGACTGCGGCGCGGCTCGGACCACGACGGGCACACCTCGAGGGTGTGCTGCGCCGTGTCCTCCGCCGCACCACAGTCGAGGCAAGACGGCGTCCTCTCCCGTCCGATTCGGTGCAGGTACGATCCGAAACAACCGTGTCCGGACAGCACCTGCACCAGACGGAAGGAGAGGAACCCATGCGACCGCTCGAGCCAGTATCGCAGGACTGGCCCAATCGCGTCGAGGGTTCGGCGGCCGAAAGCTGCGGTGGCGAGGTCCCCCGTCCAATGGACGACGATGGCGTCTCTCGCCTCCCGCCGGACGGCCTCCCGCTCTTCCGGGGCTGAGCGTAGTCCTCTCGCCCTCCGCCCCGCCGTCCATTCATATACTCTGGCGAGCACCCACGCCTCGAGTTCCCAAGGAGGGGTGCCGGCCAGAGCACATGCTGCCCCAAAACTCACCGTTCGGTAAGCCCGCGCCGCTCGCTGGGCTATGGCCCTCTGAGGTGCCCGCAGGGCGGCGGCGTTCTCCCTCCTTTGGAGGCAGTCCTCCCAGATAGGAGCCCCGTAGAGGGCCATACTCCTCAAGATGCCGGCGTAAATTTGCCGGCATCGCGCGCTGGGCCCCCCCAAGTTGGGAAGCAGCCAGGAGAGCGCGCCCGCGGTTTTCAGCAGGCGCGACGACAGCCCGCTAAAATGCGGACCGAAGCGCCACCTGCTGTCGAGTACAAGGCCCAGATATTTCATCTGGGCCTTCACCTCAATTCTGACGCCCTCCACGAAGATGTGGGCGTCAGGTGGTGGGGGGCGCTGCCGAGGGCCGTGAAAGAACACGGCCTCGGTCTTGTGCAGCGCCACCGTTAAACCTAGGCGGCGGATCCTCCCCGCGACCAAGGATCCGCCCGCCGAAGCCAAGTTGGCCGCCTCCCTAAAATTCCCCCCCCGGGCGGTGAGGAGAGTGTCATCCGCATAGCAGATGACACTCGTGCCTCGGAGGAGAGTTCCCCGCAGGAGCCAATCATAGCCGATGTTCCAGAGGAGAGGTCCTATAACTGACCCCTGTGGAACGCCGGCTTCAACGGCGTACCGCCGGACTTGGCCAGTCCTATTTACCAGGAGGATCGCCCGATCCTCCAGGTAGTTGGCCAGCAGCCTGCACATGTATCGAGGCACTCCGTGAATTCGGAGCGCCTCTAGGATGGTGGAGTGGGGAACGGAGTTGAAGGCGTTGGCTATGTCGAATGACACCGCCAACAGTCCGTCCCCCGCTTCCATCGCCTCCTTCACCTGGCCCCTGAGGCAGGCCAGTGCGTCCACCGTCGAACGCTCAGCCCGAAAACCGAACTGAGCGTCCGACAAGTCCGGCCCGATAGTGCGCAGATGGCACTTTAGGCGGGCAGCGATTATCCCCTCGAACATTTTGCCGACCTCATCGAGCAGAACGATGGGCCGGTATGCCGAGGGGGAGTCTGCTGGGCGGCCCTCCTTGCGAAGGAGGCACAGCTGCCCCTCCTTCCACGGTTTCGGGAACCTTCCAGACACAAGGCATGCGCTGAAAAGGTCCCGAAACCTCTCCTCCATTTGAGTGGCAGCGATTGCCACCACTCTTGCCGGAACACCGTCGGGGCCCGGAGCTGTCTTCTTGGCGCGGATATGGAGAATCGCCGCGCCAAGTTCCGACTCCGTGACAGGCGGGGCCTCCTCTTCTTCCTCAGCTGGCGGAGCTGTCTGCGGTGGATCCATCACTGGTGGGGTGAAGTTGTCCCTGCACGGGAACAGGGACTGAACCACCCCATCAAGAAATAACGGCTCCAGGGTCTCGGCCACCGGGGGACCAAACGGGCGCAGTTTGTTGCGCGCCGCCTTATATGGTCTCCCGTAGGGGTCGTTGTCGAGACCCTCCAGCATCTCAGCTCTCCCCGAGTCTCACGCGGCGGCGATGGCTCGATCGAGGACCATTTTTGTCTCCACGTATACCTCATAGAGGTGGTCCCCGACGGCCTGGTCCCTTCGACGCCGCCGCCGACTCCGCGTGTAGGCCCTCCTTGCCTCCACGCAAGCTGCTCGGAGCCCCGCCAGCTCCGCCGACCACCAGTACACAGCGCGTCTGGGCAGTGGTCGGCGAGACCGAGGCATGCTGGAGTTGCATACCTCGGTCAGAGACTCCCTCAGATGCCCCGCCACGGTGTCCACATCCAGGCCGGCGGAAGGCGGTGAAAGCCAGTCCTGGACGAACGCCGCCTCCCGCGCCGCCTCCCTGTCCAGGCGGGTGAGAGCCCACCGTGGGAACGGTGAGCGCACCGAGAGGGGCCGCGTCTCTCCGGGGCCACTGGTGGAGATGTCGAACCGCACGTAACGGTGGTCCGACATAGTCTCCACCAGGTCCACCCGCCAGTTCAACACGCGCGCGGCTAACGCAGGGGTGGCGAAAGTGACGTCCACTATTGAGCCACCCTGCCGCCGCACGCATGTCTGGACGCTTCCCCTGTTCAAGAGGGAGAGTCCAGACGAGGCTGCCCACATCTCTACTGCCCGCCCGCGTGCGTCAGTGGCTGGGTTGCCCCAGGTCACCGACTTGGCATTCAGGTCTCGCAGTACGGAGACCTGACGCGGCGCCGCCCTGCCGACCACGGCGGCCAGGACTCCGAGATAGTTCTCGAAGTCCTGAAGAGGGCGGTTTGGAGAGAAATAGACGCCCACAAGGGCTAAGTCTCCCCACGCGGCGGCCACGTATCCCGGTCCCCTCTCTAATAGCGAGAGGGGAGGGGAGTCTGTGGAAGACCGCGCCGCTAGAGCCACCAAGTCGTCCTCGTCACCCAGCCAGCTGCCGGGGATTGAGTAGGGCTCGGCGACCACCGCTACGTTCACCAACCACTCGGCCATGACCTGCACTACCAGGTCCTGGGCCGCTCTGCAGTGGTTGGTGTTCGCCTGGAGGATGCGGTAGTCGGAAATTATTATTCCGACAACGCACCCCCCTCCTCAGCTACCGCCGCTGGAGCTACAGCGGCGACGGCGACGACGGCTTCAGCAACAGGGCGAACCTGCGCCGGCACCACGCCCTTCCTCACGGGGGGCTTGCAGCTCCTGCCCGTCATCCTGTGGTCCGCGGGGCGGCCACCGGCGGCACACGCCGCGCAGTGTGGCGCGGTAGCGGTGCAAGCGGCCCACCCGTGTCCCTCCCGCCCGCATTGGTAGCACGTATCTCCCCAGTCGGACTTGGAGGGACACGTGGCCCGAGTGTGGCCGACAGCGAAGCACTTGAAGCACCGGACAGGCTGGTCCTCAAGTGGCCGGACCACTGCCCAGCCGAACCCCACTTGCATCCGTCCCTTGGTCGCGGCAAGGACGGCCCCAGCCGCGGTGACTGGGCACTCGACACGGATGATACCCATACCGCGGCGGCCGGGCCTGATGGCTCCACCCTTCAACGCGCCAGTGTCGCAGCCTCCAGCCGCCGCGACGGCCGCCACCACCTCCTCTTTGGTGACTGAATCGTCCAGATCGGCCACCTCCAAGGCTGCGGTCTTAACAGGCCTGGCGACCCTTGCCACATCCGCGATGACCTCTTGCAACTTTGTTGCGAAGAGGTCCGCATTTGTGCCTCGTTGCTCCCCCGAGAACTCGAAAATTCGAGCCCCGGTTAGGGTTCGGCGGCACGTGATGTTGCTGATCCCTAGCTGGGAGGGATCAGCATTACTATAATACCGTACGTCTCGCCCCGCTCCACGGCCTCCGGGGTGATGGTCACCACGACGGCCGCAGTTTTGGGAGGAACCAGCTTCCTCCCCGCCTTCTTGCCGACTGCAGGACCAGTCGCAGCAGGCTTGGGGGCCGACTTTTTGCCCTTTTTCTCTTTTCCCCTCCTAACCACTTCCGTCCACGACTGGTTGGATGGGGTGGTGGAAGGAAGAAGGGCGTCTTCCTCTTGCGAGTTCTGGGGGGCTGCTGGAGTGGCAGACGACCCAGACGCTACCTCCGCGCTTGTGGTGGGCGTATGAGGAGCCGCCTTGGTCCTCTTGCCCTTGCCTTTGCCCTTGGAGGGCTGCGATACCGGGCCTGCTAGAGGCGCAGGTTCCGGCTCCCTCGGCGGTGGACTCTTGTCCGCCGCTAGCGGTGGGCGGAGCCGCCTTTCCGGCAAGAGCCGGTCCTCGATGCCTGCGAAGCAGGCTCGGATGAAGGCCCTCTCCTCCAAGATCACCCCGCGGATTGTTGCTTCAAGACTGGCAGGGGAGGAGGAGGAGCCTCCTACCACCGAACAGACTGGAGCAGATTGGGCAGGCCTGGCCGTAGCATCAGCCAGCTTCTGGTGTAGCTGGCTGACCTCCGCCTGCAGGCGATCCACCTTCGCCTGCAGCTGCCGCGTCTCGTCCGTGGCCGTCCGCTTCACCAGCTCCGTTATAATACCGTACATGCTGGCGGCCCGGCATTTGAGGGCCTTCTGGAAGGTCCCCTTCAAATTGGACGACTTAGAGGCGACCTCCAGAACCTCCTGCCGATCCTCCTGCGCCATGCGCTCCAGTTCTGCCAGGGAGTGGTCGGCATACAGTACACTGGATGCACCATAGCCAGCCCTCGACCTGGCAACTTGCGCCTGCTGCTCCTTGGCGGCGACCCTCTCCTCCAGGTCCAACTGGAGTTGCGCCCTTTTTGCCAGATTTAACTGGCGCTCGGCGTCCACCAAGCCCACAATGTGGGAAGAAGGCGCAGCAGAAGTCGAAGCCTTTTTAGGCTTCGACCTCTTCTTCGCCTTTCCTCCGGTCGACTCCGAGGAGACCTTGGACCTCTTCCGCTTGAAGAGGTTATTTTCAGCCGCCGACGTGTCCATATCGGAGTCGTCGGAGTCCGACAACTCATATGGCCTTCTAAATAAGCTGGCCGCAGATGATACGCGGTCAGCTTCCGACGCCAAAGCGCCGTCGGCGTGGCCCTGAGAAGGGCCGTTGGATTGGCCCTGAGAAGGTCCGTTGGATTGGCCCTGAGAAGGGCCGTTAGATTGGCCCTGAGAAGGGCCGTTTAAATCGCCCTGGGAGGAGCGATTCGAGATAAAACGCCCCGAAGGGTCACGACTTGGCTTGTTCATCATATTCGCGGACGACCGCATCAAATGTCTACGAATCACAGCGCACTTTAGCCGCCGGTCTGCCACTCCGTTACGGTGGTCAGACACGGCGTTGCCCGGGGGAAACTACGAGGAAGTATGCACTGTGGGGGATCCCCCAACCTAACCTAACCTGACCAAACCTAACCTAACCCGACCTAACATTGTCAGAACTGAATAACCTTGGGACAGATTTTGATGTGCCTTTGCCTGAGTAAAGGGAGAAGTAATGTCTTCAAAACTACAGTGGTTTTATTCGTGGGCGTCGTGGGACCAGCTCCCATATATCCTTGCCCACCATCCTTTAAATTTTCAAACAAACTAGATAACGAAAACATAACCAACATTGAGATCACTCTGTGTACAAGATTCATTCATGAAGCTACCTACCAACTGGCTTACGTTCTATCGGTACTATGCTTTGTCGACATAATTTCTAAGAAATTGCGCGGCTTTTCTCTATTCGCCTACCATATGATCCGTGACCCCGGCAAATGACCTCTTTGCTACAGTTCTTTAAGTACAGGTTGCTCCAGGATGGTAATTTAGAAAATTGTCAATAAATCAATAAATAATAATGTTTAATGAAATTCAAATATTTTCATAAAACGAATACGCGAAATAGTATACGTGTGTTAAATTAATGTCGCCATTGTAGCGGCACGTTGTATTACCCAGTTACTGAGTTGTGGAGTTCAGACAGGCAATCGCTCCATGTAAAACACTAGTATTCAGCTGCATCTGGTTAGACTGGAAGTCGATCCCAACTAGGTTGGGAAAAGGCTAGGCAGATGATGTGTTCGGTTCATCCTAACTAATATTATAAATGCGAAAATGAGTTTGTTTGTCACGGTAAAACGGCTGAACGGATTTGGATTAAATTTGGCACATTGGTAGACCTTGACATGGAATAGGACATAGGATAATTTTTATCCCGATATTCCCACGTGATCGAGACTTACGCGGATGAAACCTCGGGGCGCAGCTAGTCTTATCTATATCTAATATTATAAATGCGAAAGTGAGTTTATTTATTTGTTACGCTTTCACGGTAAAACGGCTGAACGGAATTGGATTAAATTTGGCACATAGGTAGACCATGACCTGTAGAAGATGAAAGGTCAGATACAATAGACGCTGATATATTTAGTAACCTATTCCGCTTGACTATTCTTCAAGAGTCATAAAAACCCTGTAAGAAATCGACACGTGTTTCACCTCTAAACGAGGCATCTTCAGGATGACGATTGACCAATTGCAAACCAGAACGCGACGTATTACCACACCGAGCGCTGGACGCAGAGTGAATCAAATCGCCCGACACCCCCACTTATATAGGATTGCTGCTCGGCGCTGATTGGCTAGGACCGTTATCAGTGCGATAAGCGCGATAAGGGGCGAACAATCGCAACAAAGCAATCGCAGCAATCCTATATAAGTGGGGGTGTCGGGCAATTTGATTCACTGATCACACTCGACGCGCGCCAGCGGCAGCGGTCGGACGTGTGCGCAGTGCGGTACGAGTGCTCTCCCGATTCCGGATCCAAGCGTTCCTGAATATCAAGACTTCATAGTGTTATACTTTGTTATTTATAGTAAAATATTATATATATTTTATTATTTATAGCAAAATTATAACGACTATCTTCAGCTACTTGCTGTGTGCCTTTTTCAAGGCACAGCTTGTAAAGGTTTCGATAACAGTTACCCGTCTTACAAACGTACGTCGTGTTGTTGGCCCCTTCTGGGTAAAACCACAGTTTCGTGGTCCTCGGTGGATACCTATACGGTGCCAACGAAGCCGAGGGGGTGTTGACCCAAACGCACCCGCCGATCCCCTTCAGGGTGAGGCAGAAAGTTGGACGGGTCCCAGTGTTCGGCCTTAGGGGGTCTCCTAGTCGGCATTGGTGACAGTTTTCCTTTCACAGCAACACACCTGTTGTGGTCGGGTGTGTCTACCCCGACACAACAGACCCTGTTAGGACCCCGTTGCACCAATAAGATAGGCAACGGGCAAAAGCAAGCTTAGGGCTCACCTTAGGTACTCAACCTCCCTGTCCATACCCGACAGGGAGGGTTTACACATCCCCGGGCATTCCTCCCGGGGAGATAGAGTTAGGTTTTATATGTTAGGAGAAATAGTTTAATAGATAGACTTTGAGATGGATCCCTTAGTAGGGAAACTATTCTCAATAATCCTTAGGCTATTAGCCAAGCCCACTGAGGTCGAATTGGCCGCAATCAAAAGGGAAATAGATGAGCTAGCGCCGCTACTCAACCCTAAGCCCAGTACCTCTAACATCGCTGATTTCAGCGATGTCATTCCCCCGTCTCAGTCCCTTCCGGTTATTGAACTGGAGGACCCTTTTGTCCGCTCCCCTAGCCCGGCCTTCAGCCCAGCCTTCAGCCCCGCGGTAGAGTCTATGGACACTACTGAACTGGCCGCTTCTTCTAAGCGCGCCGCCACCCCGTTTCAATACGCCTCTGACACAGAGAATGCCTCTCCTGCTTCCTCTACCTCCCATTCCGAAGACGACGGGTTTACCCCAGTCACAGGAAAAGGGAGCAAGAGGAAGAAGAAGAGACAATCTTCTAGTCAAGCGAATAAAGTCATCGCCGTCGATGACGTAATTTCCCCCACCCCTACCCCCGTAGCACAAGTAGCCGGTACTGCGCCTAGTAGCGCTACCGTAGCTAATCTTTCTTCCCCCTCCACCTCCCGCGCCGCGACCGTTGCACAAGTCGCTACCCCAGTCCCATCCGCTTCGAGCTCTAAGAAGCTCCCTCCCCCACCCCCCGTGTTCATTCAGGACAAGGGGAAGTGGACCGAAGTGTCCAAATGGTGTGTCGACAAAAAGATCGACTTCACCAATGCCCGCTCTACCCTACAGGGTATTAAAATCATAGTTCCGACCGCGAATGACTATCGCGAACTCACTAAGCTCCTGAGAGCAAGAGGTGTGTCATTCCACACCTTCTCGCTCCCAGAAGACAAACAGATTAGGGTCGTTATTAAACGAATACCTAAGGATATCCCCGCCGCCGATATAAAAGCCGACCTTCAGTCGCAAAATATCCCCGTAGACGAAGTCCACCGTATGTACCGCTCGCGTGGCGGTGAAGCATTCGACATGGTTCTTGTCGTCTGCTCTCCCGTTCAGGGGCATCACCCCATTTTCAATTTAAAGTCCCTTTGCAACCTAGTCGGTTTTGCAATTGAAAAACCTAAGAAAAACGGTAACATTGGTCAATGTCACCGTTGCCAACTATACGGTCACTCGCAGAAGCATTGCCATGCGAAACCCAGGTGCGTAAATTGCCTGGGAGAGCACGGCACTGCTGACTGCCCCCGTCCCAAGGACCGAACCCTATGCCTCAGCCCTCCCAGCTGTGTGCTATGCGGACAAGAGGGTCATCCGGCCAATTACCGTGGCTGCTCAAAGGCCCCAAAGTCTAGTTCTCCCAAGCTCATAAAGCGTGCTGACAATCGTCAGCAAAGGGAATGCCCCACCGCCCCGTCATCTCAAATCCCCCAGAGGCTTAGCCCTCAGAGACCTAGCCCGTGGAATAAACTCCACCATCACGAGGTCTTCCCGGCCTTGGCTACCGCAAAGCCCCCAGCCCCTCACACCCCTCTCTATTCCCTCATGGATCCGCGTATCCGTGCCCACCCCCCAGCGCACTTAGCGATCACTTTAGTATCGGCATACATCCCTCCCTCTTCTTCGGAGGACTTTCAGTCCCTCTCGAGTGATATCATTATCCTTCTCAGCTTGAGTAACTCCGCTATAATAGAGGGGGACTTCAATGCTAAACATCCCTCGTGGAATAGTACCACAACCTCCACCAGAGGGCGACACTTGTTCGACCTCTCAAACTCCCTGACCTTTGACGTCGTCGCCCCGATGACTCCCACCCACTACCCGCATAATCCTAACCATACCCCCGACGTACTAGACTTGGCGCTCCTTAAGAACGTCAATCTACGATTAGATTCGATAGACACGGTAGACGAGCTTAACTCGGATCACCGTCCCATAATACTAGCTCTGGCCTCCCGCATAGGTCTCTCTGACCCCTCCCATCCGAACCTTGCCACCAAGAGGGTCACGGACTGGAAGAAAGTAAGCGAAAAGCTGAAATCCAACACGTCCCCCCAGTTAGACTCTATCCCCGATAAATTTGACTCAACCGCGGACACGACGGCCGCGATCGACTTACTTACGGATCACGTACAGTCTGTGATGAACGAATGTTCTAAAGAGGTCCCAGCCGAGGATGACCGACGCTGGCGCCTCCCGCAGGATGTACGTGATCTAATAACGGAGAAGAACGCGGCCACACGTGCCTACAGCAACTTTCCCTGTTCCGCAAACAAGGCCCATATGCGCTATTTACAGAGATCTGTAAAGAAACGTGTATCGGAGCTGCGTAACACGGACTGGGATAGGACGCTGAGCGAACTCGAGCCAACCCATCTAGCCTTCTGGCAACTCACCAGAAAGCTTAGATCAGATCAGGTCGCGACTATGCCCCCCCTAGTACGTCCCGATAAGTCCATCGCATTCGAGGACCAGGAAAAAGCAGAGTGCCTAGCCGACAGTCTAGAAGCTCAATGCTCTCCCAGCTCCCTACCAGTAGACCAAGCTCACCTCGATGAGGTGGACGCTGAAGTCGAACGTAGAGCTTCTCTACCACCCGTAGAAGATCCCGATGATCCCCTGCCCCCCGTCGCTCCCAACGAGGTGCACGAGATCATCAAAGGTCTTAAAACTCGTAAAGCCCCCGGTTCGGATGGAATCACCAACAAGGTAGTTCAACTGTTCCCAGCCCACCTCATTATGATACTGACCACCATCTTCAATGGTGCTCTAAGCAATAACATCTTTCCACAAGCATGGAAAGAAGCCACTGTCATCGGTATCCCGAAGCCCGGCAAGCCCAAGTCGGTGCCTTCGAGTTACCGTCCCATCAGTTTGCTCAAAGTTCTCGGCAAAATCTATGAGAGGCTTATTTATAAGCGTATCAGAGATTACGCAGAGACTAAGGGCCTCATCCCCCAAGAGCAGTTCGGTTTCCGAACGCAGCACAGTAGCGTGCATCAGGTACACCGGATCATAGAATACACAAGCGCCGGCTTCCAGCGCGGTAATATGACCGGTGCAATATTTTTCGATATCGCGAAAGCATTCGACAAAGTCTGGCACAACGGCTTGATATACAAGCTATATCAACTCGGTGTGCCGGATCGTCTAGTACTCATAGTACGGGACTTTTTGTCGAACCGCACATTCCGCTATCGTATCGAAGGAGCATTATCCTCCCCCCGACCCATCCGTGCGGGCGTCCCTCAGGGCTCCGTAATCTCCCCACTGATTTTCACGCTTTTCACGAGCGATATCCCAAAGAGTAGTAAGGCGCAGTTGGCTCTGTTCGCAGACGATACGGCCATCTACTACAAGGGAATTAGTAATGACAACATACGAATCACACTCCAGCGAGCAGTCAATAATCTTGGCGCCTGGTTTAAAAAGTGGCGTATTGAAGTCAACCCCGATAAGAGTCAGGCGGTATTCTTTCAAAAATACCGTAGGAATAACCCATTCCCCCCCTCCCCACCAATCACGATGTTCGGCAAGCCGATCCCTTGGGAGAAGCAAGCTAAATATCTTGGTGTAACATTAGACCGTTTCCTCACTTTTCGAGAGCACATTAAGGAGGTGCGTTCGCGCGCCGCCTTCGCTCTAGGTAGGCTCCACTCGGTTCTGAATGCACGTAGCAAATTGTCACTCAAGTGCAAATTGCGTACGTACACGGCGTGCATTCGCCCCATCATGACCTATGCGGGCTCGGTCTTTGCTCAGGCCAAACCCAACCAAATCCATAGGATGCAAACGCTCCAAAACCGATTCCTTAGAAAAGCCACGGGAGCCCCCTGGTTTGTTCGTAACGAGATCCTACATCTCGACCTAAAGGTACCCACTATCCGTCAATTTCTCAAACGCCTTACAAAGCGCTATTTCGACTCTGCAGTCAAGCATCGCAACCCTCTGGTTGTCGAAGCTTCCACTTATGTCCCCTCTAATATTAGCATCGTTCGCCGTCCCAGGCATGTCCTATCCGAACCTGATGACCCCATCACCCTCCTCCAGGAGAGCAGTAGGGAGACCAGCACTTTACAGAGACACAAAAACAGACGCCTACCGTCATTCCGACCTCGCCGTCGAGGTCCAGCACGACCAACGCGATCCCGATTAAATTCGTCCCCCCGTCCCTTGTCCGATGATGTGCCAGCCCGCGCCGAAGCTGAGCACGTAGCTTTAAATTCCCCGATTAATAATAATGATGATCCGATATTGATCCAGCCTGTCCCGTCTTGCTGTCCTCCCGTCAGTGACGCCCTAAGCCGAGGCTCGTACCCCACAGGGGGTGCCCTTAGCGAGCGATCACTTAGTTTTAATTTAGAATAGTTTGTTATAAGCCCCTGGCTGGAGGCCCTGAGAGTAGTTCTTAAGGCAGCCACAGGAAAGTCCGGTTAAGCAGTACGATCTTCTCTAAGATCAACTGCGAGATGCCATAGTTAAAAAAAAAAAAAAAAAAAAAAATTTGATTCACTCTGCGTCCAGCGCTCGGTGTGGTAACACGTCGCGTTCTGGTTTGCAATTGGTCAATCGTCATCCTGAAGATGCCTCGTTGAGAGGTGAAACACGTGTCGATTTCTTACAGGGTTTTTATGACTCTTGAAGAATAGTCAAGCGGAATAGGTTACTAAATATATCAGCGTCTATTGTATTTTATAATAGATTTCCGCAAAGTCACGCCTGAATCAATTAACTATCTGAAAGGTCAGATGTCACATGTCTTCGAGTTTTTGGTTCCAGGACATTGCCGGTTTCCTCACGATGTTGTCCTTCACCGTTTTGAGAGCAGTGGTGATGAAATCATTTACACAATGTGAAGAGGTGGCTAGCATAGGATACTTTAAAAGATTATGTAGAACCATTATGTGCTAGGAGTTCTGTCTATCCTGTAAACCTGCAAACCTTGATAATTAGCGCAAACAAGTAGTCCCAAATAAAAGAATACAGTCAACATTTATCTAATCTAGCTCATTTGATATCAGTAGGCTTTTGTCTTATCTCTGACGTCAGTAGCCGGGTAGGCTTGACTGAATGAAAAGCGTGCAATGCCTCTTTAGAGTGGTATTCTATAAAGTTCACTTGAAACTCACTCAAGTGAGCGCACACAATTCGAAAAAAGCGAACTCATTTGTTTATAAAAGTAAATCTTCGCAAATTAAGAGCGTTTATTCTGAAAGTGGGCAACTTCGCAAATAGATGTCAAATATTTCGCTGTTTTGATTAATTTGGCAATATTATTGTTTGGAAATATGAAATATGCCTACCTACAACTGTCTAAAATATTGATTTTGAAATGCAATAATTAGTATCGTTAAACCGAATATTTAGTTTTAGTTGTAAAAAAAGGATTTTGAAAATTTCCAAATGCCTTTTTTACACCTGAAACCGGATATCTTTATTTACATGACAAACATTAAACCGCTTGACAGTCATTTTAACGTTTATTTTCAACATCATAATGTTTGACACATGTTTTAGTCACCAAATCTAGAATCTAGATAGACACATGACCTGCCAGGGTTGCGGGAAGGGCCGAAAGGGATACCGGGAACCTTGGCAACAGGCAACTGAAGGAACACGGGTGGGTTTTGGTCAGTAAAAGTCTGACACGCCCTCCCGCTCCGCCCTGGGCCAAGTCTGCTGATTGACAAACGTGTCAGTGGTCTCACAATGATCTGTTTCTGACAGATATTCCATACAAAATCTGTCAAAAACTCATCATTGCGAGACTTCTGACACGTTTGTAAATTGGCCCCCAGAGTGGGAGAAGTCATTTGATGATACACTAAAAATTTAAAAAACCCCCGACAAAAACAAAGCGTCTAAAAAGTAAAAAAAATAATATCTAAAAAGTTGTAGGTAATATTTTGATCCAAGCGTCGTCGTGTCGGGGGACGGCTAATGCAAATGCCAACACACACTAGGTATAATGAATGTATGCTGTTGTAGAAAGGATAGCTGCTGTTAACTTTCTATTTTCAATAGCCGTCCCCCGACACGACGACGGTTGGATCAAAATATTACCTACAACTTTTATGATATTATTTTTTTACTTTTTAGACGCTTTGTTTTTGCCGGGGGTTTTTTAAATTTTTAATTTTATTTTTATTTTCAGCTTTTTTAAATTTTATATTATATTACTAGTAGAAACGCTACGATCAACACGCAGCTCGTCGAAATCTGCGTAGCTGTACGTTTTTTGCCACAGTGAAGCTTGTTACCTACTAATTTACTCTCATTTATCTTTCCTACTCCATCATCAGACTTTGATCACCTATTTGTTGAGACCTTTCCAATGAGTCCAAACACGATACCTCTGCTGTAAGTTCGTGAGGGAGTTGGGTATCCTGCAAATTCCTGGTGATGCTGCAGCATCAGCTCAAGGTTACTACATATATTCTTTTCATATCATTGAAATAAGAGAATTCTAAATTTCCAATCGATTAGACCTGTGGAAGATGCTCACATCAATTCATCAACTAGAAGAGAGCTGATAATTTTCAAAGGGCTGAACCGATTTTCTTGAATCATAGCTAAGAACACTCGATTAAGTCACCTTTCAAACAAAACCAAAAAAATAAAAATCGGTTCAGCCGTTTGGCAGCTACGATGGCGCAGACAGACACACAGATACACACGTTAAACTTATAACACCCCTCTTTTTCCGTCGGGGGTTAAAAAACAAACAAAAAAAGAGATAACGTCATGTGTCTATCTAGACTCTAGATATTCCTTTGTGCCAAATCTCTTTGTTTAGGGGTCAAAGGTAGGCACAAAAATAAGACAATAGTGTATGCGGGTTTTATCAGTGAGCTGGTTTTATAGTAAGTTGTATTTGTGAACTTTCATTCAGGAATCAAATTGGTGTCAGATTAATTCCTTTTCTTTTTTTTCGTATGGTTAGTGACTAACCTGGTGAGGAGCTCGTGGCTACGTAATAACAGCCGCACGGGTCGCTCCATCAGGTTAAGCTACGCTTGCCGGGGTTGGTCCGTGGATGGGTGACCATCTTTTCATACCGAGACTCCTCCGTGCCTCGGAAAGCACGTTAAGCCGTTGTTCCCGGCTGTCATTTGTGGATCTTTGAGAGTCGTTACGGGTCGTCAGAAGCCCGAAAGTCTGAGAACCAGTCTTACCAAGGGGTATCGTATTACTCAGTTACTGGGTTGTGGAGGTCAGATAGGCAGTCGCTCCATGTAAAATACTGGTATTCAGGTGCATCCGGTTAGACTGGAAGCCGACCCCAACATAGTTGGGAAAAGGCTAGGCAGATGATGATGATGATGACCAGAGTTTTAATTTGTCTGTCTCTGATGTCTTGTTTATACCTTTTTCGTTGACTTTTGGGTTTCGTACCCAAAGGGTAAAACGGGACCCTATTACTAAGACTCCACTGTCCGTCCGTTTGTCTGTCACCAGGCTGTATCTCATGAACCGTGATAGTTAGACAGTTTTTAACAGATGATGTATGTCTGTTGCCGCTATAACAACGAATACAAAAAAATTGAATAAAAAAAAAATTTAAGGGGGCTCGCATAAAACAAACGTGATTTTTTTGCCGTTTTTATAGATCATGGTACGGAACCCTTCGTGAGCGAGTCCGACTCGCACTTGGTCGGTTTTGTTTGTCGTAGTTGGGTTTTTAGTTTTTCTAACTTATATTTTTTTATCCCGTTATTCCCACGGGATCGAGACCGTGGGGTGCAGCTATGCTCGCGAAGGAGGAGGCGGAACGCGTCAGGGAGAGGCAAAGTTTGCGCTCTCATGCCCCTAACCGCCGCCGCTGGAGACGCCCTGGGCGTCGGGAATCCCAGGCGGATTCCCAGCGCATTCCCATAGGCGCGGGCTTGCGGACGGCGAGCAATGGGTAGCTCGCCGTCCGATTAGGACCAGGCCCAGGTCGATGGCGCGTCGTGTTCCACGTGCGCCTTAAAGAGATGTCAGCACAATTGGCGGGGCCCGCTAGGACCGATGCCTGCAGGGTTGCGGGTTAGTCCGAAAGGGATACCGGGACTTGGCAACAGGCAACTGAAGGAACACGGGTGGGTTTTAGTCAGTAAAAGTCTGACACGCCCTTCCGCTCCACCCAGAGTGGAAGAAGTCATTGGATCATTTCCCAAACTAAAAAAAAAAAAAATAAGTGGCGCAGCTAGTGGTTTATATTTTTGCCATAAGTTTGTGCTGTTACAAAAGAAGGTGGAACGCTCGACTACAAACTCTTTGTTCCGCCATATTATGACAGGCGACTGTTTCTTTTCAAATAACCCTTCGCCGACTCCCCAAGGACACAAGTGTTATTGTAGCGTCAACTCAAGGTTATGTAGTCACGTGGAGTTTACATGTATGCCATGTGGATCGATAGATATGGAAAAATAATTTGTGTTTTTTGTTGAGTGGCGATTTGTTTTACCTGACTTAAAAGTTACTTAATTTGTGGTAAATATGTCTAAAACCACAATGCTATTCCTTTTGGTATTATAATTATAATCATTGGTGGTATAGTTTTGAATTGGGTTTTTTAAGGGCGCACCCTACCTCAAATTGTAAGCAATTTCATGATTGCATGATCCTCCGTTATGCCGAAAATACTGCAGCATTAATTTTGAAATAAATATGTTAAAGTTGAGGATTGATGCTAGGTCCTATGTTTGGCGAAAACACGTGAATAGGCTCAAGTGGACTTTATAATAAAAGATTAGTGGACTGTATTAAAATAGGTGTAATACCACAATTTACATTAACAACGTGTATGGAAGAAAGTACAAAGAAATGCCTGTAGTGGAGCGCGTCTGTGAGCTGAGTGGTGTGGCGGGCGCGCAGCGGTCGTTCGTAGCGGGTTCGGTACCCCGAGACCCCGCGCTTGCCCCGTGGTGAATCACGCGCATAGGTGATGCGCAGACACAAGATTATATAAAATTTTCTCGATAGAAAAAAAAACCAAAGTTACCTCTAAACAGAACTATAAACCGCTGGTATGCAAAAACTACTTCAAATTAGATCATGAAAGCATAATAACTGAACTAACTATAAAGCAGGTCTTGTGTTTTTTTTTTTAATTACCATTATTTTCACCGTAAAAAGCAATTACCTTAACTTTTCGATGCTTTAGAGCCGCTAGCGCCCCACTCCGTCTCGTTCTCACTCTGGTCGCGATTAGTATGGTGCGAGCGGGATAAAATCTGAGGTAGGGTGCGCCCTTAAGCCCAGCAAATATTTTGATTCTTGCTGTTTGTATTAGGGTTCACTTATGAACAACTAGTTGTTGCCGGCGACTTCATCTGCGATCCAGAATGAAAAGTAGCCTACGTCCTTCTTCAGGTCAAGGTTCACTTCTGTGCCAAATTTCATCCAAATCCGTTCAGCCGTTTTAGCGTGAAAGCATAACAAACAAATAAACTCACTTTCGAATTTATAATTATTAGTTAGAATGACAATGGAATATTGAGGGCCATAATGGAGGTAAATTATTTCTTTGTCTATTAATATTCTAGCTAAATTAGATATTGTTTTGTTCTAATGTAATGTAATATTGATTGTTTATTTAATAACTTACAATCTAGTTGCGCTCCAAAACGGGATTCCTAGACGTAGGAAAAAGGCTGCCAAGCTAAAATGGGTTTGGGCGGGTCATGTCAGCCGCATGCATAACGACCGCTGGGCAACAGTCGCCACACGGTGGGTGCCTGAGGATGGACGGCGCTGCCGAGGCCGGCCCAGGAAGAGATGGAGGGACGATTTACACGTGTACCACAAGGGTTGGATCGAGGTGGCCCTAGATAAGGATGTTTGGAAGGATTTGGGGGAGGCCTTTGCTCAGCAGTGGGACAGTATAGGCTAACATAAAAAAACCAGTTTAAGTTTTATATTTGTGAATTCCTGAAATAAAAATGCTTTGATTTTGATAAAGTAAGACATTCGGTAGAAGGACCGTATGTTATGATTTTCTCCTGCCTCAGTAATCCTTTCAACACAATAGTTTCAGAACAACGTCTCCTTCTAAGCCAAAAACAAGCCTGGACAAAATATCAATGTCATCATCATCATCTGCCTAGCCTTTGCCCAACTATGTTGGGGTCGGCTTCCAGTCTAACCGGATGCAGCTGAATACCAGTATTTTATATGGAGCGACTGCCTATCTGACCTCCACAACCCAGTAACTGGGTAATACGATACCCCTTGGTAAGACTGGTTGTCAGACTTTCGAGCTTCTGACTACCCATAACGACTGTCAAAGATCTACAAATGACCGCCGGGACCAACGGCTTAACGTGCTTTCCGAGGCACGGAGGAGTCTCGGTATGTAAAGATGGTCACCCATCCGCGGACCAATCCCGGCAAGCGTAGCTTAACCTGATGGATCTACCCGTGCGGCTGTTATTACTTAGCCACGAGCTCCTCAAAAAACAAAATATCAATGTATCTAGTAGAAATATCAACGTAAACTCAGAGGAAGAAAGCTGAAATAGTATCCATATTTACAGTACTTTATGTTATGTAACTTTATCCAGGGTGAAAATATAAAGACGTGTTTACTGTCGAATTTTCTCAACGTACGAGAGGTGTTGAGAACATGTTACCTTTTTTGTACATCAAAGGGGTTCCGACTTGGTTGGGTAAATCCGATTAAATGTACGTGAGCAGGTAAAGCCGTATGTACGAGATTATTAGCACAAATACACCGGTTTTTTGAGGATTTTGTAATACATTATGAATATAGGCATAATCATCATCTGCCTAGCCTTTTCCCAATTATATTGGGGTCGGCTTCTAGTCTAACTGGATGCAGCTGAATACCAGTATTTTACATGGAGCGACTAGCTAACCTTCACAAACCAGTAACTGGGTAATACAATACCCCTTTTAGTTACACTGGTTGTCAGACTTTCAGGCTTCTGACTAGTTCTGACGGGCCGTAACAGCTGTCAAAGATCCACAAATGACAGCCGAGACTAACGGCTTGGCGGTTAAAATGACCTTGGAACGAAAATAACCCAATTTTATTTTGCCCATCACTAGTTGTTAATACATTTCGTGTCTTCAGGGACACAACATTTGAAGCAGACCTGACCTTGGAATTTATCAAAACAGTGTCACATAATTCATTTATTTCAAGGTCATTTTGTCGCCGTTTGTGGAAAAATAATGGAGCATGTAATTTTTCTTTAACGTTGACATGGGTAATTTATATGACTTTTTTGTTGACGATATGAATATTTTTTGAGTCACTTTTCATGTATTACGTACCTACAATGTATTTTATATAGCAAATATTGTTACTTTTCAAGTGATAAGCATCACCTTATGAAAACATCACGCATGGTTCAGTAGCCGTAAACGGCCACATTAGCAATTCCTCTAAACGCGATTCATTTCTTGAATTTCCAGCTGTCATTGGCAATTCCTGTAATTTACTTAAAAACAATTCATAATTTGTGGACCATTTTACGAATCTCCATAGAAAAGTGTCAAACAGACCGGCCAAGTGCGAGTCGGACTCGCGCAAAACAGCAAAATAAATCACGTGTGTAGAATGGGAGCCTTAAATATTTATTTTATAATGTTTTTTAGTATTTGTTGTTACAGAGGCAATAGAAATAAATCAACTGTCTAACTATCACGGTTTATGAGATACAGCCTGGTGACAGACGAACAGACAGACAGCGGAGCCTTAGTAATAGGGTCCCGTTTTACCCTTTGGGTAAGGAACCCTAAAAACCATAGATAAACAACATAAAAAACATAAATCATACCTAGATCATACCTAATCCTTAATTTAAAAAAATATCTCACCTAAAGCTAGATTCCCGTATTACATAATATAAAATGGAATTCGTTCTCCAATTCTTCTCAAGATCAGTATAGGTATCTAGAAAATTCTCTGAGTACCGCAAAGTTCCGTAAGAATTCCGTTCTCAATAGTTTTCGAGTAGGTATTACAAAGTGTGGTGACCATCTTCCTTATCAAATAAAGGACATTTCTCGGCTATTATTTTTTTGGCGTCCAAATCAAATGGTTATAATTGTTAACGTTATAGATTTTTGAAAAAATAATACAAATGTAACATAATATATTAAGGCTGTATTCCCCGAAGGGTTAGATAATAGACGTATCTATACCATACCCACATTTATCATCAGTTATACAGGGCGTCCCACGGATATGCCACATGGAGGGAAAGTACTTTGAATATTGTAGATGGAACATTTTACTGAAACAAGATATTATTTGAATTTAAAAAACAATTTAAACTGCATTCATAGATATTTAAATAATTACATGGTTAAGCCGGGAATCGAACCCGTTACATGAGAAAAATAATAACCCTGTAGCTTTATCATACCGATCGAAAGGCTTCATGATAAGGATTATTTTTTGCTAAATAACATAGTGTCACAAATAAAAGGAAGATCATGAATTTTAACATTTTTAATACAAAATTAATCAATTTACGCGACTTCAGGATACGGCTCGATTTGTTGCATACAACCAGGTACCTACTAATTACGTATCTCTTTATCATTTTATCATGCACTTAAATTATAATAGGGAAATGATGCGTACTTCTCAAGTGGGTACATTTATTAGTAATAGGTACTATGATAATGATAGTTGTACGAGCCTTACGGCAATGTCAGCTTTTCAGTTTTCTGAACAAAATTTCACATCAAATGTTAAAATTCATGATCTTCCTTTTATTTGTGACACTATGTTATTTAGAAAAAAATAATCCTTATGATGAAGCCTTTCGATCGGTATGATAAAGCTACAGGGTTATTATTTTTCTCATGTAACGGGTTCGATTCCCGGCTTAACCATGTAATTATTTAGATATCTATGAATGCAGTTTAAATTGTTTTTTAAAATTCAAATAATGTCTTCTTTCAGTAAAATGTTCCATCTACAATATTCAAAGTACTTTCCCTCCATGTGGCATATCCGTGGGATGCCCTGTATATAAAAAAACCGGCCAAGTGCGAGTCGGACTCATACACGAAGGATTCCGTCCCACGGTCCATTTCTTGTTGCAACAAAACACATTTCTTGTGGTCACTGGGGGTCCCCATACAAGAATTAATGTTTAACTTTATTTTATTTTTCTTTGTTAAAGCGGCAATAGAAATACACAATCTGTGAAAATGTCAACTGTCTACCTATTACGGTTCATGAGATATAGCCCGCTGACAGCCAGACGGACAGACGGACGGACGGACGGACTGCAGTGGAGGCTGAGTATTAGGGTTCCGTTTGGCATCCTTCGGGTAAGACACAAAAACAAAACACAACTATCCACAAAAGATCCAATGTAGGTTATGGTTACCTTACATTCTACCTTTTATACTGCGGACGCAGAACCGAGCTTGATAGTTAAGACAGAAATCAACTGTTAATTATTACCACCAGACTAAAAGGCTCGTCGACACTCACCAGCGTTCAATGCTGGCACATTAATCGCTGGTACTACTGCCAACAGTTCCCTGGAATTAGCCCACTCCATAGCAAGCGTGTTTCCTCTCAGCCCTGTCGACACTCTCACAGGACTGACGTCATCATGTCCTCTCAGCAGCACTATCTCCCCATTGCCGAGAGCCACGGCCATCTCATGCCCGCCATTGTTAGGGTGTTCATTTAGAAAAAATGAATAATATTTATTTGGACACAATTCGTGAAACAACCATATAGACATAAAATACAAAAGTAAAAATAATGTTTTAACATTAAGTAATGTGTGCCTCACGACTGCGCCAAAAAGGTTCATTTCAGCATGAATGCCAGACAAATGCTGTCTGACGCTGGTTTTCTTCTTTTAATTTCGCTTCTATCCTTGGAAATCGGAACGTATGGTCACATTAGAAACACAGGTCATCCCCTTTCGACCTCAATTCTGAGTCGGTGCTATAATACAGCATTGAATTACTATATTATATTATTACTAGCTTTTGCCCGCGACTTCGTTCGCGTGGAATAGTGACTTCCGGCAGATTTTTGGTTTTACCCACATAGTTCCCGATCTCGCGGTATCTCTTCAAAAACGAAATGTGGAAGATATTCTAGGGAACTCTTTAATCGAGATCAAACTAAACTTACATTATACAACAACCAGACAACCCAACAAATAAACCTTTTAATCGACAAATACAACGGAACTAGGCATGGGTTCGATATATCAAAACGTAACTTATATCGGATATGTGTTTATTATCATACCATATCGATATCTAAATATACATAACCGTTTTCACAAAAACTTTATCGAGCTATGGCTTATCCAAAGCGCAACAACGAGAACGAACTACGAATAATGTCGAATAAGTAATAACGAACAAAACGCAAACTTCACATCACGAGCGATATGACATCGATGGTTTTTATTCGCTTTGTCTCTGTCTTACCATTCAATATTTTACTGGCGTAAAAGTGATGAAGCGAATATTACGTAACTTCGGCTAGTGATTGGTTATTTGGTTAATAATAGTGCGTGCGTAATATCTATATCCTAACGCGCTAGCAATAAGGTCTAGTTTCTATTTATTTAGTTACAACAAATATTCCATTAGTTAGCAACTTTCCGGCGGCTAC